>VWZO01006714.1:0-32034 GCA_013396975.1 Bucco capensis | reverse complement strand
GTAACTAATGACAGAACCAGAGGGAATGGTGCTGCTATCAGTCCCACGTGGCTGATCCTAGCCTGGCTCCCTGCCACCCACACAGCCTTGGGGCAGCAGGCATACCTGCTTTCCTTGGTCCACGGGCCAGCCCATTCCCAGCACCATCAACTGCTGCAGCCTGCGTCCAGAAACTGTTTGCATCAGTGTCCTGTTGAGCAATGTTTCACAGCCACAAGTCTGGTTGCAGTGCACACACAGTGATACATCCCCCTAAATACATTTCAAAGGCAGGGAGATGATTTGGCATTTTGGGGGGAGATTTTTTTGTCTATTTGTTTTTTGAAAAAATAAACATTTTACTTTCTGTCTGCAAAGTAAGATGATATCAGTGAAAGCTAGGCAGCAAGTGTATCTCTCCTGGAAATACCAGGTTACACTCTGTGTTCTAGTGGATGCTTTTTGAAATGTAACTTTTTGAAATGTAAATGTGATTTCTCAGGGCCCTTTCATAAATGCTGAATGCACTCAATACAGTTAAGCTATGAGAGGTGCTGTTTGCAACCAAGGCCAAAGAAATCACAAAGCAAGATAAAACTGACAGGATATGTAGTTATTTTCATGAAAACAAATTTGTCAAGGAAGGGAGGATCCTGACTCTTCTAACACAAGCAGAAAATGGTTGGAAAATATTTGCTATGCATTGCTGGCTCAGGCACTCTCTAGACACTGTATACATGCTATATACTGTTGAGACATTCAGCCATCACATCTCAGACACCCATTTAAAGGGAAACTTCCTCAGGAAAAGCAGCCAGATCTGAAATAACATCAAGAAGGCGAAATTGGCAGCTCTCTATAAAGCTTGCTTCAACTTACCACTTGTTTCAAGATGCCAGCCCAATTACTGACTGAAGGAATGCTGAGAACATGGGGTCCAAATAGAGCCATCAGGAACTCCCTGGCCAAGGGACAGAAAAAAATAACTGTATAGAGACCCAAAGAGCATAGGCCAGAATTGCAAAGGAAACCATTTTCTGATGCTCTTACTAGCAGAAATTTTCTTGCTTGTCTGCCAGCATGCAAGTGCTATCACGTCACTCTCATGTCATACTTCTGTATGTGCCATTCTCACTTTTACGATAATGAGCAGGGAGACAAAAAACAGTGCTGGAGATCAGGAAATCAAAGCTATGGAGCTTCAGTATGACACACTATTCTAGAAACGTGAAAGACTTTTTGATAGCAAAGAAATGGGGACATATTTGGCAATATGTGAGTGAGGGATTATGCAAGGATATAGTCTGAACTCCTATAGCTTGCTATAAACCAAACAGCAGATAAATCTATAGACCTGCAGCACCATTGAGCAAAATGCAGTAACCTGTCAAAGCAAAAACATTAAGTCCGTGATTTTGCTGTAGTTCTGTTCTCCCCTGCAGATATGCTCTTCACTGAGCTGGACAGATTGCATTTTACTGTCAGTAAAGCATGACATAAATTCAGTACTTTGCCCTGTTCATAAATTGGACTTGTTGCATCATCTTCATAATTCAGAACTTTTTGGTAAAAGGGTTCAACGTGACCAAATCTTAGCCTTTCATTGGCTCACAGATTATTTACAACGACAATTTATGATAGCACTTATTTTTCTCAAACACATGGCTATCTTTGTTCCCTGATTACCTGGTTGCTTATTTTTAGAGAAAATGAGCACAGCCATAGAGAGCAACGCAGTACCTGGCCAAGAAATTGTAATATAGAGTCAGGGAGAGCACTGCAGTACACATATCCATATGGCTGACATTTGAGAACTACAGATATTTTTGTGAACTATGTCAAAATACTTATGGACAAATAATATGTCTGTGAGTTTGTTCAAAAAATAGTTAGAAATTGTTTTTTGTTATTTGGCCAGTTCTATCACAGCTGGGTATGCCTTGCTGCTGAAAAAGTGAATAATCTGAGCTCATTTGTCATCAATTATCAATGAGTAATTGTACATTAGTAAAATTGACTCTAGTATTGTAACAACCCAAAGAAAATATGCTGTAATGGACTGATGTGGTTCAAGAAGGCAATGTGCGTTTTTCCACAGAAGTGTTCAAAAAGCAGAACAGCTTTTTGAGCACTTTTGGGGAACACCCAGTCTGTACCATGTAAAATGAAGATCACTGCACTCTCTGGGACTGACAGGATCCGTGAAAATTCAGAAGCATTTTAGCATTGTGCAGGAAGCAAAAGAGAAAAAAAAGTGGAGTTGAGGTGTTGCCAAAGCTCTGTGCCTGCATGTGCAGGGGCTCTGCCAAGTAAAGAGGGTTCCGGAGCCAGGCAAGCATTAGCAGGAGCTGGCATCAAGAGATAACAGCAGGGCAGGGAGGAGAAGGCCCTGACCATAAAGTGTCAAGTGACCACAGGTTTCATGTAAGGCCAAGATGTCTTTAATCAGGCAGAAATGCTAAGGGCTCAAACAGCTTTTAACAGCTTTCACACACACAGTTCCACACGCTTGCTGCAGTGGGAGGCAGGAGCAGGGTAGAAGGCAGGAGCAGGGTGGACTTCTCTCTGCAGATTTGCAGACCAGACGCAGTAGGCTCTTCACCATAACCACTCTCCAGTCACCGAGTAGGTGAGAGCAATGTATGCCAGGAGAAACATAGCCTTCGTGGATATATGTGCCTAAAATAATTTTTCAAACGCCTGGCCAGCTACCTCCAAATTCTTAACATACCCAAGGACACTGAAGGCTGATTTTTGTATTTCTACCCTTAAATCTGTCCTTATAAGCCGTTTGGTTGCTAAGATGTGAAAGGGTGAAATAACTTACAGTAGTCCCNAGCCCTCCCTGGATCTTCATTCACGAAGCCTAGCCATACAAACATACATACATAGTCCCAGATCAGTAAATGAGAATGTGATCTAATGACACTTTCCTCCTCCATCTATTCTAAGTGGTGATCAGTTAGTTTAGTCTGCCTTGAAGATGAAGGCCCAGAAAAGAGCATGCCTTGAAAGGACTCACAGAATAGGAAGGAATATGGGATTATTTAGGTTGGAAAAGATGGCTGGAAGCCATCCACTCTACCTTATTACTCAAAAAAGACTGACTCCACAACAAGACCAGGACTGTTTTCTGTCAAGTTTTGAGTATCAAAAGGGATGGGGATGCCTAGACTGCCACAGTGTTTGACACCCTGAGGGAAAACTCATTTTTCTGTATATCTTGTTCCAATTTCCCCTGCTGGAATTTGCAGCAGTTTGCCTGTCATCTTCTTGCTGTGCATAACTCAGCAAAGATTGATTCCCATCTTTAATACAGGCCCCTGTCAGGGAGTGGACAACAGTAATAGATCAAGTACTCCAGTCCCCATTATGCCTGCACTTGATGCAAGTTATCTGTATCTTTGGTGCATCGGGTGCAGGGTTTCAGCTGCAGCATCACCAGCACTGAGGAGAGAGAAAAAAGTTACGTCCTTCAGCACAGAGCAGTGCACATTTTAATTGCTGGCTGGCACACTCAACATGCCAGGCACCAGGACCCTCAACACCTTTTCTGCACAGATGCTGCTTTGGTCATACATCCCTCAGCTCATACTGTTGCATGGGATTATTCCATCCTAGGTGGAAGATTTTACATTTATTGCTATCAGGGGTTGCCATTAGCTCCAGCTCCCAGCATTCCACATGTTGCCAAGACTGGGACAAACAGCTAAATCCTCAGATGGTGGAAATCAGAACAGCTAAATTTATCCCATTGGCTTCATATGTCACTTCAATACACAGTAACCATGGACTAGCACATCCTTTGAAGGCAAAGGAGTGGGAACTTTTTTCATAATGAAGTTACTTTTCTTATGTACAAGAAATGCTTTCTGGAGTCTTTTACTGAACATGGGAGGGGTCGCAAGTAAAGATTTTCAGGCCTATTTTTGATAAGTTCACAATGCTTTCAACTTTCATTGTAAGTGGTTTTATTATTTATGCATTTTTTACTCGTAAACAATGCCTACAAAATATTTGTTGTCAGTTTTATAAATTGCCTTCATGCTCTCTGAGGATTTTCTCTGCACAGAATTAAAATCTTGTTTTAAAAGTCCTTTCAAGTAAAATGCAAATTAGTTGTTTACTGATCACCTTTCCTTCAAGGCACAGCATCCCGAGAGCAGAAATTGTTTTCTGTTGGCTGATTTCCTTTGGTGTTGCACAATTAATATTATCATTCTCATTATTTAGCAATTAACTTTTCTTTAGCTCGGCCTCATGATTTCAATTTATTTTTACTGTGAAATACTATAGATGCTGTAGGTCTGCAATGTTAGGAACAGGTATTCTGGATCTAAATTTGGCTCTTTTTTCCAAGGTGAAAAGAACCCATAAACAAAATTAATTACTTACTACACCAAATGTGTTTTCTTTTCCCCACAAACTAGTTTAAAACATTAAGATGTCATGGACCTCAACATATCAAAAGACAGAATACAAACAAGTTATTTCCCTCATTTCTCCTTCCTTAAGATGAAATACTAAATCAGGGCTATCTTTAAAATAATTGCAGACCCACCACTATCTAAGGCAAAAGTTTTAATTCCTTTACACAAAGTGGAGCTACTGAACAGTATCAGTCTCTTACAAGCATGCTTTTGCTTTGAAGTGATATCTCCTCTTTAGATGATGCAAGGCTTAAAATCCAGGAATGAAAAAGTTACAATGAGCTCCAGACCTTGACCTACAGGCAACATCCACTAAGCAGCAATTTTTGTAAGAAAGGTCACCTTTGGCTTTAGCTTATCCTAAAGAGAATGTGGCCAGTGTTTTTGGCCCACAGAACTGCAGAAAAGGCTGTGGTGACCCAGGGATTTGTTGGGAATGATCAGAAAGTCGAAGTCAACCTCAACACAGTAAGACTTTTCATGGTGTCCACACTATTTGGGGAAGCTGATACAAGTATCATTCACCACAGTTCTCTTCAAAAGCACTAGAGGAAGATATCATATCCAGTATTTTATAGGGGAAAAAATAAAGAAACTTCCTTAGGAAAACACAATGGAGGAATTAAAATTATCTACATTTTACTAAGACTTGCCAGGACGTTGTCACCTTGCCAGGTCCTATAAAACTTTTTGAGAACAAAGTGGGTTTTTGTGGGTAAAATACCCCTCTGTACACAGCTAAAAACACAAGGGATTCTGGGCAGGGAACTATGTCCTGGTTTGGGAGGACAAACTCAGAAGGAAGCCCCTTTAGAGCCTCCCCCTTCCACAAAAGGAAAGAAATCACTGAACACAGAGGCTGAGTTATAAAGAATAATTATTTAACATAGAAATATGCAACAATGGAAAAGGAAAATACAGGGTGTTACAGACCCTCCCGGTTCCCACCCCTNCAGTTTGTCGGCCCCTGCTCCTGCCCGCGCGACCATACAACTCAGCCAATGGAAAAGGGCTATCACTCACCAAGTTTGCCAGTAAATACATTAACGGTCGGGGGGGTGAAGGGAGAGAAAATGGATACCTCGGGCAATTTTCACATTCACTATAACAAACTAATAACAGTAATCAACTCTGTGAGCCTTTCCAGTATGCCCCAGTTTAAGGACAGCTAAACAACAGGGCATCACCTCACTTCCAAGGGGACCACCCTGGCTGTCAGGCCCTACTGGCCATCCTTGGTATCCATCACAGCCTGTGCTCATCCTCAGTCCTCAGCCCTCAGGCTGCACTCAGATCTACGTAAGATTTTTCTTTTGTGAAGAGTGAAGATTCCCCAACTTTATAGAAAAACAGCTTCCCAAACACAGTGGTTGTTTTATCCTACAAGGGTCACATCTATTAAAGAGCTTGCAAGCTCTCTGAAGAAAATTGTGAACAGCAATCACATACACAGTGGTTATGTTTCAGTTTTGTGGCTCTTCCCTGTTTCATTGTTTATTTTGGTTGCATTACTGCCATGTCAGCAAAACATGCCTTTGTCTTTTTCAGTCTGCATGCCTGTATGCGTGGGTGAGTGTGCATAGCTGGAGTGGCAAACCACATATTTACAAGATAGATATACTTGTTGGCTAGTCATCCTTGCTGAGGACAGGGAGAGAGGACAGCAGCTGAGGTAACTCTGCAGGAATGTAGAGTAGCCCATGCTGGTGCCAGGCTGAGTTTCAGTTCCCCATGCGTGCTTGAAAACTGTTAAGAGCACACAGTGCAACCCTCATTGAGGTAGAAAGGGCAGACTGTATGTCTTGGAAGAGGCTATTCCTTCTCCTGCAAGAAAGGGTATACAGGTCCAGATGTAGAATCAGAAACCCACTTCCCTATTTCCTCTTTCACACATTGTGTAGGAAAACCAGCAGGTGCTAGTAAAGGTATTTTCGTTGTGCCTTTTTTTTTTAAAAGCAAGCTTAACACAATGCTTCCACAAGGGAATCTAGTATTTCAACATTAAGACCCAGATGTTGTTTCTAATTAAAAGTACATAGTGAAAGTAAACATAGAATCAGTTTCCAAGAGGAGTAGAAACCAAGAAGTTGAAGACAACTAACCTATAAGATATCAAAATGCAAGATTTTTTTTATTTTACCAAATAAATAGGGACATATCTTAGCTACACTATGCCCACTCCTTGCAAGAGGGTATCCAGCTAAGCACAGGTATTGAATGTTTCAGATCCTTCAGAAAAATGAGATGCACTGGTATGATGCATATAAAGCAGTCTGGAGGTCACAGTTCTCGTTATCATAAAAACAGCAGGGAAAGTCAAGGGTGGGGTAAATCTTTCGGGACTCTCAAGCATGCAGCATCCCGAGGGAGACAGTTGCAAGATGCCAAATTTAGTTCTCATTTCATCTCACTTAAATGGACAGAGCTACCACAAAGGTATCCGGGCCCAATGTTTACATTTTAATGTTGAAGTTAGACACAGTATCACTCCTTCTTCACACCAGCATACTCTCTGTGAATTACGTAAGGGTGGCAGTTTGCAAAACTGCATTCAGTGGCTGCTCGCTCTTTCTGTTTTCACTTGCAACAATATCCTACTATATAAATACATACNTAACCACCTTATTTTTCTTTATTGGTTATCTCTTTCATACTGTTGTACCATTTAAATTTAGATAAAGCTATTCTTAGAAATTCGCTGTCTGCGTGCCTGGTGCTTTTGTTTTTGTTTATTTGTTGTCCCCATCTTTTGGGGAGAGGGGGTATCCTGGTAAAATCCTCTCAAAAGATTGTTCTTTTGACCCTAGCTTCTGGTCAAACCAGGAAAATACATAAACAGAAGCCCCATAATTCGTTCAACAATTTCTGCCAAATTTGGTATTTCTTCAGTGTCATTGCATGTTCTTGATAATTAACAACACCATATACAGAGGGAGAGTTCTTCTATTCTGTGCTAGATTTTCTGGTCCTCTCAGGGGGAAGCAAAAGTCAGGGGTTTCAATGTCCATACATTTTCTGAAAAATGATTATCTGAAATTATCTGAAAAATAATGCTCAAGCAATGACAGAGGATGCAGAGAAGGCAGAGTTACTGAACAACTTCTTCACTTCTTTCTTCACTGCTCAGCACAGCCCCCAGGTGTCTCAGTCCGTGGAGGTATCACAGAAAGGCTGGTAAAAGGAAGACTTTTCCTCAGTTGGGAGAGATCAGGTAAGAGAACAGTTATTTAAACTGGACATTCACAAATCCATGGGTCCAGATGGGATACACCCATGAGTGCTCTGGGGTCTGGCAGGGGTCATTTCTGGGCCACTCTCTATCATCTTTGAAAGGTCTGGAGAATAGACAAGGTGCCTGAGGACTGGAGGACAGGCGATGTCACTCCAATCTTCAAAAAAGGCAAAAAGAAGGACCCAGGAAACTACAGGCCAGTCAGCCTCACCTCCATCCCTGGAAAGATGATGGAGCAGCTCATCCTGGGCACCATCTCAATGCAAATGGAGGAAAAGAGGGTTATAAGACATAGTCAACATGAATTTACCAAGAGGAAGTCCCAGCTGATCAATCTGATAACTTTCTATGATGGCATAACTGGATGGATACATGAGGGGAGGGTAGTTGACATTGTCTACCTTGACCTCAGCAAGGCTTTTGATACCATCTCCCACAACATTCTCATTACCAAGCTTAGGAAGTGTGGGTTAGATGAATGGACTTTGGGTTGGATTGAAAGTTGGCTGAAGGACAGAGCCCAGAGAGTTGTAATTAATGGTGTGGAGTCTAGTTGGAGGTCCGTAACAAGTGGTGTTCCCCAGGGGTCAGTACCGGGTCCAATCCTGTTCAAGATATTCATCAGTGACCTGAATGAAGGAATAGAGTGTGCCCTCAGCAAGTTTGCTGATGACACAAAACTGGGAGGAATGGCTGACACACCAGGAGTCTGTGCTGCCATTCAGCATGATCTGGACAGGCTGAAGAGCTGGGCAGAGATAAACCTCATGAAATTCAACAACGGCATGGCCCAGTACAGGTTAAGGGCTGATCTGCTGAAAAGCAGCTCAGTAGAAAAAGACCTGGGGTCTGGGTGGACAGCAGGATGACCATAAGCCAGCAATGTGCCCTTTTGTCCAAGAAGGCTAAGGCATCCTGGGGTGCATTAAGAAGAGCATGGCCAGCAGGCTGAGAGAGGTTATCCTTCCCCTCTACTCTTCCCTGGTGAGGCCAAATCTGGAGTATTTTGTTCAGTTCTGGTCTCCCCTGTTTAAGAGAGATAGGGAACCTCTGGAGAGGGTACAGAGAAGGGCCACTAAAATGATTATGCGACTTGAGCACCTCTCTTATGGGGAAAGGCTGAGAGAGCTGGACCTGTTAAGCCTGGAGAAGAGAAGACTGAGTGGGGATCTTATCAATACTTGCGAATACTTAAAGGGTGGATATCAGGAGGATAGGACCAGTCTTTTTTCTGCAGTACCTTGTGACAGGACTAGAGGCAATGGGCAAAAACTAGCACATGAGAAGTTCCATCATAACATGAGGATGAACTTTTTTACTTTAAGGGTGGTGGAGCAGGCTGCCCAGGGAGGTGGTGGAGTCTGTATCTCTGGACATATTCAAAATCCAGCTAGACACCATCCTGTGCAGCCTGCTCTAGGTTATCTTGCCCTTGCAGGGGGATTTGACTAGATGGTCTCCAGAGGCCCCTTCCAACCCCTAACATTCTGTGATTCTGTAATGAAATCTCCCTGGAGAAATGGCAAGAATGTTTCAATTTAGGAGAATTTGGGGCCACAGAAGACTGACACTTCTCACAGAAAGAGCCAGCTTAGAGCTAGCTCTTGTGCAGTTTCTTCCACAACTCTCTTCAAGCCACAGACCAATGACTAATATGCCTAGTGTTTATGTACATGTAAAGGTGATATGGCCTAAAACGTCCTTGCCTCTGTTGTATGATTTGAGTGGGAGGAAAAAAACCTTTGCTTGGTTGTATTTGATGTAATTTTTTGAAATGTCTTCTCAGCTTGCGACTCCTGAATACTCAGGGCTCCCTGCTTAATTACACCACTTGGGTTGTGTAAAGTAATACTGTCGTAGTCAAACAGCTAAAGATGAAAGCACTTCTTGGGAACTAAAAGAGATCGCACTTTACTGCAATTAACCCCTGATTCTGGTTTCAGATAATGGCTCCCTTCCCACATCTTTGCTTAGGTCCACAGGAGCAGTTCAGAATTCAGGAGACAAGCCTCTGCCTTTAAAGTCTCCCCTGACCTCTGTCCTATCCCTATCAGAAGTCCTATTATTTATATGGATACAACCATGTTGAGACAGTACACTAGGCAAAGTGGGGTACCTCAGGGATCNGAAATCACTTGGCCTGCTCAGTCTGGAGAAGACTAAGGGGAGATCTCATAGCAGTTTATAACCTCTTCACCAGAGGGTCTAAGCTCTTCTCTTTGGTGAACAGTGACAGGATATGGGGGAATGGTAGGAAGCTGTCCAGGGGGAAATTCAGGCTGGATGTTAGAAGAAAGTTTTTCACCCAGAGGGTGGTGAAGCATTGGAATACGCTCCCCAGGGAGGTGGTCATGGCTCCAAATCTTGTGGAGTTTAAGTGACGCTTGGACAATGCCCTTAAGTCACGTCGTGTGATCTTGGGGTTTTTGTCCTGTGCCTAACTGGAGTTGGACTTGATGATCCTTGTGGGTCCCTTCCAACTCGGATTGTTCTATGATTCTATGATTCTAAGTAGGCTGAGAACCAGCCTGGTTGTCTACCTTGCCAAAGTCACTGTTAAGTAGTGTAAAGGCTGCATCTCTAGGGCTTTTCAGTGTGTGTAAGTTAGAAAAAATCTCCAGCCAGTGAAAACAGATGACACTGGAAACACCTGGACTGGCACCTCTACCTCAAGAATCCACATCTATTATTTTTGTTCAATTTCCAAATTGCAATGAATTTATACCTCTTCTCTGAACACACTAACACCCTGGTCATGGTATACAGTTTTTCACAGAGACCTGTCCCTGCCCATTCATGCCAGAAATAGTCTTTTCTGACCCACATGTAGAACTTCGCTTCCAGAGTCTCTGATGAGTTGCTGGTTATAATCTCTACTGTCATCAAAGGTGTTCCTCTAAATAGAGTTTGTCTCTTTTCCTATATTTGAAGTTACAATGATGTGTGCCTGCATTAACCAGATGCCACTGAACCTTATTATGTCTTTTGCAGTAGTGAGGTTGTTCTTACCTCAGTGGTAAGTATAACAGGCATTAAATAATTATCAAAGTACTACTATCAAACGCATACACCAAACTGCAACCATTGTTCCTTAGTAAACAGTATAGGCCTACCTGAATTCTAAAATATGACTTAAAACAGAAGGTGTTCCTTACAGACAAAATTAAACAGTGAGGTCTTGTTGTCTCTAAGGAAAAGGCATACTCATGGGAGTGATCACGGGGCCTATGCAACAGTATCTCTTCATTTAAAAGCAAACAGAATATGGAGCTTCCTTTTCTACTTTTCTGATGAAAAAGAGAATCTCTGGAAGCAAACTGCACAGAGCTGAAAAACTCCGTTCTCAGACATCTTTATAGACTTCACCTCTAAGCTTCTGGGAACTCTCTTTTTCTGTGTTTCTAGAGATACAATCCTTCTTCAGGCACCTATTTGATATGGTTTCGACCTTCTTGTGCACTTATCATGTACCTGCTGCCAGTACCTTAATTTTAAGTATTCAGCCTCTATGCAAGGTATGTTAAAAATATATACTGGTGCCACAGTTCTAGGTATAAAAAGTCCCAGGATTGCAAGTTTCTTAAAAGTATCACATACGGGAGGGAGTCCTATATGCTTGTCCTTTTCTGATAGCCTTCTTTAGAGATCTGCTTTTGGCTACTGGCAGAATAATCATAAAAAAAAATTAGACTGGATGGACTTTGGTTCTGAATCAGTGTGGTTATGTATTTTGTTGGACTTTGTCTAAAAATCAAACTACATTGCTTACTGTTTACGTATGTGAATGCTGTAAAGCATATTCTTGAATGATCATGTATTGTTACAATATTCTTTGCTAGGGAGAAAACACTGTTGACATTTAGCTGAAACCTTAGTGATCTTTCCAATTTACTTTTAAAAATTTTTGCACTGCAGCATAGCAGTCTAATATTGGTACATCTAATTGGTATCTTATAATCAGAATAAATAAAAAAAAGTTAAAAAATAAAAATACACCCCAAACTACTGTAAGAAACTGGAAGGACAATTAATATTTTAGGGATAGGTCACATTTCAGAAACAACATTATCTTTTTTTCTCTTTTTTTAATAATTTTTTTTAATAGCACCTTGGGCACCAGTAACAGCACCAATGAAGGGCTTTAGATTATAAAATCCTGCATTTTCAGCATTGCCTATGTTTTTTCTGTATGTGAAGCCTATCTCTGCTGCTTGAAAGCAGAAAATTCATAAGGAGACACTTTAGGCAAAAAGTAGAAGGGTTGGCATTAGCACACTTTTAGCAGGGATGATTATTACAGGCGATTAGGCTACCTAATTGCCATAGGAGAGGAAATCATCTGCTGCTAAGAAACAAAGAAACCTTGGTTTCTAATAGCAGCCCCTACCAGCTGATGTGCTGTTGCTCTGAAAGGCTTTATGTAAGTAAAGTGTACTTGGTAATCTCAATCGCGGGTTATATTGAGTTTTTGTTGGAGTAAACAATACGCCTGTGGCAGATTAGAATATTACTATGAAATCTGAATCAGGTGGCTGCTTTCTTCTGCAGTTACTAGAAAATGAAATTTTATCTCCTGCTTGTGGAAAGAACTGCAGCTTCTTATGTTTTCCACTAGTCTTCTGATGTTCCTTGCAGTTACAGGCACTCATGGGGAACCTGTCCATGTTATGTTTTCAGAAGGTAAGTGGTTGGCTCAGTGTAGATAAATCAGCTGCTCAAAGCAGAGCTCTGTGAGGCTGGAGAAGAATCAATCCACCTTCTCTGGAGCAGGAGAGTGGGTGTGCTGCATGACTTGGCCACCTTTGGATCCCCAAGACTGAAACACTCCTGCAGCTGCTGCACCTTTGGCATCTCAGAGAGAGACAGCCAGTGACACATTTGCTGCCTTGTCCTGCTTTTGCTTTAGTCTCTCAAAGAGACACTGCAGAAACATAAAGAGGGTAACCAAACTGTATAGACAGGCCCCTGGAAAGCTTGGAACAACCCCCTCCTGATCAGGGAAGCTGCACAGATATGTCTGCAGCTGAGGGCTCTGTAGAGGTAGTAATACCGGATGTGGGCCTGAGGAGAAATGCAGGTTTGTGAAGGGGAACTAGTTCTTGTCAAATGTCCTTAGCCAGCCAAGGCTTGAGCAGTAATGTCAGCACTTCTGGGAACAGAGCATGCACCAGCATCTTCTCTGCAGGGTCCTCCTGGACCTGGCCTGCATGGGTTTATTACCATAATTAACACTGCAATTTACTTTAAACAACACACTACACTAAGCTATTAGCAAATCAGGTGAAGGTACAGCAAGGCCAGTCAAATGCTTACCTCATAAACAAAACATCACATTAGCTTTCACTTCCATATGCAAGGCCAGTCAAATGCTTACCTCATAAAGAAAGCATCACATTAGCCTTCAATTCCATGTGGATGATCACCTGTAACTTCTGTGATGCAGCAGGTCTCTTACAGAGTCCACCAGCTCTGGAGTCTGATTTCCTCTGGATGTATGCCTTAACAGCTGATTGTGCATGCAGCCTGATGCATTTCTACCACTGAAGCAATTGGAAGTCCTTTCTCTAAAGAGCATTTTCTGGAGTCCCTCCTAAGTTATGAGCACACATGGCAGGCTTGGTATCAGACAAGGCGCTGAGCTGCTCATCAGTTTTTACAGACCTTGTAGGGCTTAGTTATTTTCTAGAGCTCTGCTCCTGTGGCCAGTTGGTTGAAAAATTCAGTCTGGAGCTTCATATAAGGGATTCAGTGCTGGAATCATAGGTATAGGACACTCCTCCTGCCACTAAACTCCAGTGAATGTTTCCACACCTGATGCCTTCCACTAAGTTGTATCTCTCCAGTTGTACTTCCTCAAAAGGCAGTTTCTACTGCTTCCACATTCAGGCTAGGTAAAGCACCACACGACTCTTCTGGTAAAGCAGGTACAAAGCAGCATGTATTTCTCATTGGATAGATGTGGAATAATTAGGATGTCATAACTGCATTATATCGTTGCTTTGAAAAACACCACACTGTTGCCTTCCACCACTGTGCAAGCTCTTGCACAACTCTTTTCTTGCTTGGATGAGTTCAGTGCTACCTCATCAGCTCCCGCATCTCAGATGCCAAGTTCCCTGATACTAGTGAACAGTTATTGAGAAGTGTAGCGTGAGACAAATATTTCTTCAAAAATGTAGTCCAGACCCCAAGGGAGAACTGGGAATAGAGACGGTACACGTGTTGAGAAACCCTTTGCATAGTTTCCTGAGTGTTGCTGCTGTTTTTCCACTAAGTGACCTGCCCCATGGGAAGTGTGTAACACAGCCAGACCTTCATAGGATGATATCAAGTTTGTTGGTTTGGGTTTTTTTCTGTTAAAGAAGGCAACCTTGCAGCACATAGCAAGCCAGGGAATTCCATTCTGCAGCAGAGTTCCAGTGGTAATTTATCTTCTGAAAAAAAATGGAGCAGAACATACACAGACAAAATACAACCCTATTGCTATAGCATCATTCTGTGTCTCCTTGCTGTGTATACATGCTACAATACCTAAGAGTGAGACACTCTTTTGTACGCATAGCACAAAGACATGTAGTCTGTTTAGGTAAATGCATTTGGCCTCTTCTAGAAAGATGTCTGAATTATTTCACAAGTACAACTACCATGATTCATTGCTAGCAGTATTTATCTATTTAATTCAGCCACACAGCTCCTCTAGTTTTCTCAGGACTTAGACCTAAATTAAGAATTTTTGTTACATATTGCACATACCTGGAAGAAAGACTTGTAAAATTCAAAAGGTACTTTAGCATAGGGATAAAAATATGACATTCTTCTGAATTAAACAGTATTTTAAGATGTGTTACAGGCCATGAGAATAGCTATGCATCTGAAAGCTAGTTTATATATTATAAAAGCAAATAAACAGCACTTCTAAAAATTTATTTAAATTGAGAAACCATATTCTGGATTGGAAAACACCTCTTTCCAGAGAGCCACACAGTCTACCTTTGCTTTAAATTTGACTTGCTAACCAGGTGGTTAGAGAGACATGGAACAATTTTTGTCACCATGTTTAATAGACAGAGAACATGCTTCTATTACCCACAGTTCCAAGGCACAACCACTTATTTTTAAACTTGTGCAATTCAGTCTGACTCAGTGAGGCAGTGACCTATGCAAGGCTGAGCCTGTCATCAGTGGGGGTTAGCAGTTCCCACTCCAGACAAGGACAGGCTGTGCACAGCTCATCTATCATTCCTCTGCAGCTCTCCAGGAGGGGTACTGTCCAAATAACACAGTCATTTGGTACTACTTTCTTCTTCAGCAGTTTATTGGAAGGACATCATAGCAGGACAGAAACTGAGCAGTATGTAAGAGAGAGAACATTTGTATTAGTGGATACAACTGATACTCTGGAAAAAATGAAGTGTTTTACCATCCTTTTCTTTTAACTTCCTCCAACTAGCTTTCACTTTGTTGCTCATATTCCATAATCTTCCTTCAACACCATGAAACCACTTATAGTGACAGCATGCATTTTTTTGATGTATTAACATGCAGAAAAATAGTCTACAGTAAGGAGTTTGCATTTAACACAGGAATACTTTAAGCACAGAAATGTTGTACAACAACAATGGACATTGGCACTGGGGTAAGATTTCATAGTCTCCCATTCAGTACCTATCATCTCCTGCCATGCAATAAGATGCATCTAAATTTTTTTGTGACATTGGAACAATTTAATCCAGTGATTCAGATATCAATATGATATTTTCTCTTGGGGTACAGTCCTACTCATGATTTTGTCATCTGGAAATCATCTGTAAGTATTGTGTACCACTTTACCTAGAAAGAGGGTCCAGCCATGCAACGGAGGGCAACTGAAAAAGGCAGGTTTGACACTATGGACAACCCTTACTTTGGATGGCACAAAACTCACATGGTACCCTGGCTGTCCTACAGGATGTCATTGGGGTAGGATCATCATGTGCCCATGGAGCCACCTGCTTCTTGGGCACAAAGGCAATGGGCCCAGTAAATCTGTCCCAGCTCTGCCAGTTGGGTAGTGCTGGTCTGTTAAAAAAAAAAAATAAAAAATTTGGCAACCACTTCTAGAAATGGTCCTATTCACAGAATCACAGAATGGTTTGGGTTGGAAGGGACCTTTGGAGGTCATCTAGTCCAACCCCCCTGCAGTGGGCAGGGACATCCCCAACTAAACCCTACAGCAAACCGGTATTCCCAGGTGGTCTCCCATCACAAGTACTAACCGGGCCCAACCCTGCTTGACTTCCAAGATCAGGCCTTCTCAGGGTGGTATGACTGTTTATTCATTGTTCTTGCCTCAGAAACAATTAAGTTCAGCGAACTGCAGCCAAAGCAGATTTTTAACCCTGTTAATTCAAGAGATTGCTATTGTTTAAAATGAGTTAGTATGTTTACTGCACTAAAATCTCTTCTTTATTAAAAAGTAGGCTAATGTGTTTCTCTGTTTCTCTTCCTTTATTGCCAAAATTGATCTATTTATTCTTAATCAGCAAATAATTTTGCTGTGTGTACCTCAGGTGTGGTCCCATGAGTTAAATGCTCAATAGCAGATGGAAAAGATTAGCCAGTCCCTTGGAGTATGTCTTCTGGCTTTGCTCCTTCCAAGAGAAATTCTGTTTGCACACTCTAACACTGCTCTGCCATGTGAACCAAAACAGGTTAACAGGCAAAGACGTGAAGATTAAGTTCAGCCACTCAACTGATCCAAGCTAGAACACTCATGCAGCTGTGGCCTACAGTACACATTCTTAAGAAGAAGAGTAAAGCCTGAAGTCTGGTATGTAAGCTGACAGCTAGCTGATTGTTTGGGAAGCTTTGACTCTGGGCTTGTAGCTGAATATAGAGACATCTGAATGTACCTAGTAAGTATCTAACTGAGGTGCCTTGTTTCTGGAAGAAAAATTTGAGACTTTGAGCCTTGCTTACTTGTTTAGGCATTTAAATAGAAATTACTAAGCATCATTGCTTTCTGCTGGCTTCAGTAGGATGTGAAAGCTGGGCTGCTATAGCTTAGATGCCCCAGAACAGGGAGTAGGAAGCAGCTTCACTGCTTTTAAAAATTTTAACTTCGTGCTGTGGTGAGACAGTAGGAGTTGCTTCTGATATTAAAATTCATCCTGGGTGTTCTTTGCTAAAGGTTATCACTGTTCTGCAATAGATTATTGTACATGGGCCTTTCTACACCAAGTTTTAACAGCTCTTCATGAAAAAAGTGTGCTTTTTTCTCATCAGTCATAGCATGCAGAAAATAATATATCAGTCGAATAAATCTCCTGTTGTATCTCCATAGATAGCTCTCCAACACAAAAAGAAAAAAAAAAAAACAGGCAGACAAACTAGTTTTGAATCAGCAGCGCGCATTCATACTGACTCTTCAAAGTTATGATTTCCAAGTAAAGCCAGCTCTCCAGAGAGAATTAGGCACACAGAGGAAATTAATTTTGCATTCTTTTCACACATAAAAATCAGAAAGTAAGTATGGCAAAATAATCATATGCCAGTGCATTGGGAGATCGGATGACATTTTATAGCCACTACAACTATTATGTCTGGGATCTAATTATACTTTTAAAGATACCAATACATTCAAACGAATACCTCACATACACATCAATATTCTGAATGCTGTATATAAGGTTAAATTACCGCAGAACAGTGAAGAATAATAGTATTCAGTCATTCAGTATGAAATAATTACACAAGAAAGTATTACCTCAGCTTTTCCAATATCCTATCATTGCATGTTCAGACTGTACAAAGTGAGCAAATTACACCTACCATGATGAAATGGATAAGGAATGAGCAGGAGTGAAAAGCAATTTTCCTGAAAAAATACAGAAAGAATGGCTCTGGTGAGGCATATATACTTCACTGTCTGTGCAGCTCCATCTCTCCACCAGACTTGGTTTCTGCCACTGCTACTTTNGATCTTCATTCGCGAAGCCTAGCCATACATACGTACTTTACAATGAATGAGATCCTGTGTATGCACCATCATGGCCATAGCTGTCCACGATGTGTGTCGCTACAAGACATACAATATTCACACATCCTTCTCCACACATCTCTCTTGCTTTACACATGTGATGTTTACATCCACTAGTAATATACTGTCTGTATAGTTGCCATGGTTTAACCTGAGCACACACTGTCCTTTCGTCCTGATGACTGGGGATCTGAAAGCTGGAGTTAACAGATTTGTTGATGTGCGCCATGTCTCCTTTATGTGTCAGACAGTGGTGCTATGCCATGTTTCTGCCACTAGCACTTTTGCAAAGGTTGTCTCTGCAGAACAGCCTCCATCTACAGCTAAAACTCCATCAGTTTGCAGAACTCTAAGGCTGCAGAGAAGGGCATGTCAGCACTCCTTCCCTGGGCACCCAATGCTGTTTAAGCAGATCATCTAACATATTCACAGATTTTGTACAAACATGGTTCTGTGCAGCAGTTTGCCTGCCCCTTTCTAATATACATTTTATTATTTTCCTTTTTGTATTTCCTACTCAACAGGAAAGAGAAACATTGTTTGCAACAACTGTATCCTGTGTGTCATTATGCACATACATATCCCAATAAGACAGTAAGGCAGTTAACTCAATATAGCATATACTAAAAGAATCAGGCATCTAAAGAGAAATCACCATCTACAAACACAAGAGAGAAAAGTAAAGTGATGCACAGAAACGCAACAGGAAGAAAACAGCTTTAAGAGAAGGAGACTGTATAAAGGGAAATTCCTGTAAGCCAGCACTGTTAGATGGTGAAATAGATACCTGGGCAGAGAAATATTTGCTCAAAAAAAATTCGAATTAAATTTTATGTATCACTTAATTAAAAAAATGTAGTTAGAAGTATAGAAAGGATGACACAAATGCCTATGATCATAATACTTAAATACAGTATTAATCACCCAGTGGCACACAAGTGAAGGGCTTGATGGAAAGCAGACCGTTAAAACCAGAGCCAGAAGAATCACCACTCTGAGACTCCATTCCATGTTCTACATGTCCATCTGTGTTAATAGGCTAGCCCATGTCCTGGAGAATCATCTTTACTAGGAATAGCTATTAACCTCAGCCTCCTCCCCAGAGCCCTCTGATGTGGCCCACCATGGCACAAATCAAGGCAAGTGTGAAGACCATGTATCACAACTGAGATGTAAACACCTCAGCAGAGCTCCCAGCAGTCCTGTCCTGGGCACCTCTCTTTGCTGGGAAGGCACAGAACGGAGGGCACACTGCTAGCCGACACAAGAGGTTACAGTCCCGACCCTGCAACTCTCCTAGATACCCGACAAAACACCCTGGACATCTGGTGAGCTGACCAACATCTTCTAACCAGCTGTCCCCACCACAGTCAGTTATAGCCAAGTCTTCTGTCTGTCTTTTAACAACTGTATAGTTGCTCCTTTCACAGTTATGTATCTGAGCACATAAAGATGAAGCTTACTTTTATCAGTAGATACCAGCTGCTGAATTTTTGCTACATTATCTAGTGCTGATCATTACATATCTTTGCAGCAGCACATAACTTGCAAATTACAGCTGCCTTTGGTTGCAGCACTGTATTAATAACTTTTACAGGCTAACGCAGTTTATTCTATTCATGTTACAGTGTGTCTGCACTGAACCAGAAGGGATTTCAGGAGAAGTCTTTTAAGAGTCACTAAATAAGAAATTGTGCACCTCTCGTGAGCCACAGCTTACACCTTCACAAGACTACTGGGGAGGTAAAAGACAGCTTCCTGTCTTCTAAGGAAGTAGGGACAACATCCTTACAAAGGTATTTTGGTGTTGCCTTATTAATTTCATTGTTTGCTGTATAATACATTTCTTCCATAAAAGCTGGGAAGCTAAACTTCCTGCCAGGTATAATTATCTATGCCTATTGTCTCAGCCAATAAATTCGTCATACTTCTGTGCTGTACCTTAGTTGTATATGTACTTATATACACACTTGAGAACTTCTTTCAGTCTTCTCAGGCTTTTGTTTAAACTACTGAAGGCTGTAAAATACTGCTTACATTTTACATAAAATTTGATTTCAGGACAGTTCACTCTAATCTGCTCTTGGCTTCGAGTTCTGATTAGGCCCTAAGCAAAGAACACACCTCCTGTACAAGGGAGCATATTTCAGAAATGCTGGAGCCAAATTTGAACTTCCCTTATCAGGAACAATGGAACTGCAAGCAAGCAGCTTCCCAGAAAACCACAACTGTTCAAGACACCCCATGCAGAAATGACTGCTTTTCAGCAAGTGCTACTGTCGATCACTGTAAACCAGCCTCGAGGAAATGTAATTGTGATAACTTGAGTATTTTTAGTGTCTATAGAGGAAGTGAGTAGTTTAGCTTTCTGGAGATCACTGCTGTCATTTTAATGTCAAGTCCTGGAGCACACATAAGATTGTATACACAGAAATGGAATGATATTTTCCCTTTTAACACAGGGCCAAATCAGTCTATCCATGCTAACTTTCCATAACAGGATCTCTAAAAAAGTCCACACCATCGTTAAATTGTTTTGGGCTTAATTTGGTGTTGTCACACAATTAGATTTCACAAAATTGGCTTCTAGAGTGACAGCTTCTACAGTTACAGCATATGGCAACGAGAGAGCAGCTTGTAGCAGGTGTTATGTTTATTCACTATTAGCTAGTTTTAATTGTGTCATTCTAATAAAAGGAAACGTTAAATGTATTTGGCATCTAAGGAGTTTTGCAGCCCTCCCTACATGTTTAAGCTGCTTCTGTCAAGTGGGAACACTGCAGCTCTGAATGATTCTTACCAAGTCATATTTAAGAACTAATGATGCAATTTACTGGGGGTTTGTATTTCAAAAATCCATGTTTCTAGCATGCATTGTGTTCCTTCAGACTACAAAGGCCACCTATTACAATGTGAGCTCATTAAACATGCAGCTCCTTAGTCTAGCAAGCTGTTGCTATATGCAGCTGTTGCAAGAGGGTGAGAGGTTGAGTTAACTTGGACAGCACAGCTTTCATTTAGCTGGCCCAGGAGAGAAAGTATTTGAGCAGTAGCTCTGTTAATGGCACACAAGCAAAATATTGACATACTTCCCTACCTAGTAAGCAAAATACTTCCAGAAACAATTGTCAAAAATTTATTATGAAAGCTTCAGTAGCAGCAAATAGTCCAATAAAAATGATTGCATTATTAAATCAGTTCTCCAGCGTGACCCACGAGGCCTGTTGGAGTCTGCCCACTTTGGAATCTCTGCATTTGTCTTAGGAACCAGTCTCCAATAGTCCATCAAATATTGAAACTTTCTTCTGTTTTATAGACAGCACCAACAGTTCCTAGTTACAGTACTCTGGTCCAGGCCTTTTTTGGCCCACCTCTCCCAACTCTGTTTTCTGAAACAGCTCCACTTGACCAGAAAAACTGCAATACTTCTTTCGCTCCCTGGTATGTCAGCCTCTCCATCGTTGCAGCCTACTGAGGCTCACCGGTAAGGTGAGCTGTTCTCCTCTTTCTCCTCTGTAAAAGCCCACTGCATGCCAGTCTAAGTGACGTTAATCCAGTCTCTTGACTAGGCTAATCCATGGTATCAGCAACTTGCTGCACGTTTCTGTGAACCCATGCCACGCTGACAATTCAACAAAGATTTCAACTTCCCTAGTGCAGTGAGTCACCATCACTCAGGCAGGGTGATAGTTGGCACCCAGTCACTGACATTTCGTCTTTCTTCACAGAAAGAGTTCAGCTCTTCTAGAGCTGGGTCCTTCCAGCCATCTTCATTCGGGTTCTGCCAGAAAGAAAAAAGTTACACACCATGAGTGCTGCCTGCCAGCTGAGATCGTTACAATATTTACAGAAGCATTAGCTCAGGAAGCACATTATTTTCAGATGGTTTCTGTCCTGACACAAAGTAGAAAGCTGTTACACTACCCTCATGGACACGGGAAATCCAGTTACGAGAAGCGCAGCCTATTACTACTACTCAGCTGGCCTGCCGTACAGCGTGTGCCAGGCGCCTTTTCTTTACCTAGAATAGGATTCGACTACTAGTAGAAAATGGGGCTGCCCCCAAAGGCTCTAACCGTTCCATAGGGAGGCCGGTAGCACACACATAGCCCCAGAGGGCAGCAGACATGGTGCACCACTCCCATCCCACAGGACACCCACCGTTATGAGGATGCAGTGGAGGTCCCGCGGCTCCCCAGACTCCTCGCTAGGCCCCACGATGGCAGCCAGTTTACCCACGTCGTTCACTCGTACAGTGTCAATGGCATTCTCGCAACAGAAGGCCTGGATCAGGGTGAAGTGGATCTGCAGGGCAATGTCCCCCTCGTCCTCCTCATCCGTGGCCAGCACGCAGAAAGCTACATTGTCGGGATCACTGCAAGAGGGCAGCGGTGCACTGAGCTCTGCGGCCGGTGCCGAGCGGCCCCGACACGGGGCGGCAACCCCCGGATACCAAAATCGCCATACTTACACATTCATCAGCTTGGCCGACTCGTAGACGCCGGCGGTGAGGCAGCCACGGCGCTGCGCCGACACCAGCAGCTCGTGGAGGGCCTTGCCTGCACCCCGCATCCTGCACGCCGAGAGAGGACAGTCAGCCCAGCACCGCAAAGTCCCCGTCCCGCTTCCCTCGCCTCCCACCGCAGCGCCCAATCTGCCCGCATCAATCACCGCTCAGACGTACCAGTCATGGTCTGCAGGCACAGTTTCTTGTCCGTGGATCTCCTCCAGAGTCATAGCAGCGGAACCTAACTGCACAGCGGAACCGAACAAAGAGCACAGCGGAACCGAACAAAGAGCACAGCGGAACCTAACAACCACCACAGCGGAACCTAACAAACACCACAGCGGAACCTAACAAACACCACAGCGGAACCTAACAAACACCACAGCGGAACCTAACAGCTCGAACCCACCAAGCACTCCGAGGCAATAGCGCAACTGGCGACGCTCTTTATATCCCAGGTGGGGCAAAGGGACTGATTGGGCAAAGGGACTGATTGCTGGTGGCGCCTCACGGCTTCCCATTGGCCGGCAGGGGAAAAGGGGGGGAGGCTTTGTTATGCTAATTGGCGCGCTCTGGTGAGGAAAGGGAGAGGAGAGGGGAAGGAGGAGCGGTCGGCTTGTTCCGGGAGGCCACGTGGGGCGGGAGCTGGTGGGGGGCGCGGTGCGTAGACAGACCTCGTGCCGCCGCGAGCACCCTACCTCGAGCGCCACCTGCCCACTACGGGCGAGTTGGGTCGCAGGCGGCACGCGCTTGGGTTATCTATAAGAAAGCAGTGGGGCAGTTTCTGTCCGAGACTTGGAACTGACAATCTAGATGGCCCAGAGGAAAAAATGTTTTGTCAGTGTGATTTCAGCAAATGCAGGTGCCAAGTCCTGCTCGAGGGAAGGGATGGGCCTTGCAGCCCCCTCCCGGGCTGGGGAGCCTCTCTGTGGAGAAGGGGCCTGTGGTGGGCAGCTAACTGGCATGAACAGCAGTGACCCGGGCTGCAGTGAAAGCTGACTGTGTTCTGGGCTGTATGAACAGGAGCATGGACAATTGGTGGAGGGAGTTGACAGTCTACCTCTGCCCAGCACTCAAGAGACAATGGCTATGTAATTTATCGGGTTATGGCACCCCAATAGAGGAAGCACATCAATAAGGTAGAGTGGGTTCAGATGAGAGTAACAAGGTGTTCAGGGCTGCAGATCTGCCCAGCCCTGCAGGCTGAGGGAACAGGGCTGGTTCAGCCTGGAGGAGACACAGTTCAGGAGGTACTGAACTAAAACTTGTTGGGCTGTCATGAAGAAGACAGGTCCAAGGTCTTCACAGCAGTGCCTCATGGGGACACAAGAGACAGTGGGTGTAAGTTGACTCAAAAGATTCAGACAGGATGTCGTCGTCATGGCTAGGCTTCGCGAATGGAGATCCAGGGAGGGCTCCACCCACACTCCTCATCAGTGCCTTTTACAAGCACGCTGATAAAAAGAGGAGAGCGGATAGCACCCTTGAGCCTGCGCAATGGATTTTTTTTAGGTGAGACACAGCATGCGCAGAGCTGGACCCACCCTTTAGTCCTAAGGTTCATCTGCCAGGGCCTAGCAAGCTTGGATGCTGGCAGCGAAGTCCTTAGGACAGAGGTTTAACCTCTTAGATGGAAGGCCTTACAGGGCCTAAATGAGCTCCATCTGCCCAGGTTTGGAATCAGAGTTGTCCTTCTCCTAGGATGACTTCCAGAAGGCTAATGAGCTCATAGACAGGATGTAAGGAAAAGCCTTTTACCCCTGAGGACAGTGAAGCAGTGGAGCAGACTGCCTGCCTACAGAGGCTGTGCAGGCTTCATCCTTGCAGGGTTGATAATCCCAATGGGACAAAGCCCTGGGAGACCTGGTCTGAGCTTCCTGGTGGCCCTACTGCAAGCAAGAGAACTTCTGAGGTTGCTTCTGGGCTGCATTGTTCTATTATTCTATCTTTTTCATTCCTTTTTTTCCTTCCAGCAAATAGGGATTTTTTTTTTTATTTGAGCTTTATTAAAAGTACATCTAATTTGGATAGTAACATTTGCTTGAGTGTGTCCTTTAATTCCATGTGAAAAGTGTATGATTGCTGAACTCAGATCTGAACCTGTTTGTCAGCAAACCAAGCAATAGTAAAATATTTTTTTCCACTGTGAATGAGTGCAGTCTAAATGTAAAAGGACAAATCATTTTCCAAGCCCTTTCAATACCCGACATCTTGGCTTAGGCTGCCACTTAGTACTTGCCCACTGAGTAACACTTCAGACCATTGCCAAAGCCATTGCACAGAATTTGTGTAGGGCCACCTGCACCAGACAAACTCCAGCAGGTTGCACAGGGAGAACTCTGTCACCTCTCACCCTCACTGCTCTCTTCCCTTTTGTCACACTGGTCCCTTTCAAATGTATCCTAATCCAGACCATGGGGATATCCTTTCCAGTATGTCACTGGGAGTCCTAGATCAAGCATAGCCTCTTATAAGCACTGTAATTTTGGAAGTGCTCCTCATACTTAGCCACTTCAATGCCTTGCAGTGTTTCTGCTTCCAGTTCTTTCCAGTTAGTGTCCCAGGAATCTCTACAGCACTGGATCCTGCAGTAATGTCTTAGTGAACCTCTGTTTAAAACTGATGACAACCACAGGCTCTGCCAGATACATCTGGCCTGTCTGAGAACATTTCTTGAATGATATCCTTGGAGCTCTCAGGGCTAGGGAGACAAGTCTTTGTTGTAATTTAGTTCTCAAGACTAAAAATCTTATTTTAGCTAACATGCAAAGGCATTCTTGACTTGTGAACCCATGCCAGTGACCTAGCATACTGAGTTTGCTTGAGCAGGGCATAAATTCTATTTTTTTTTCTTTAAAAAAATCTGTAAGAAGTCTACAGAAAATTATCTCCCAGTCCATATTCATGAAATAGCAATTCTCTCCACTTCCTGGAATGAGCATAGTGTATATTGCGTGTACCATTTGTGCTCAAAAGATTAAAATTCTTCACGTCTGCCTCTTTTTTTTCCTTCTGAATGTAACAATGAGGAATGCAGAAGAATAACCTGAGTGCTAAATGGCAGCTTTACGTTTTCTTATGAAAACATGGTTGGGTGAAACACACTAAACTACTGAGGAGCCTATATATGAAGTACCACAGTTTCAGTGCGTGATGAAACAGGTGGAAAACCCAAGACTTACTCAGAGCTTTGAAAGAAGCCAATATTAACTGTAACTTTGATGAATTTCCCATTACAGAGGAAATGAAAGTTACTTAAAATGGATCAAAATTAGAAGGCCAAACTAACTCACAGTGGATAACAGGGCCTATGTAGTAGTATATCATATGTAAGTACCTAAACAATAAACTAATGCATGGAACCATATTAACTCATTAATCCTTTTATGTGCAAGCTTTCAGTTTTGGCTTAATGATGCAACGCCCTGGACATAGGGCTTCTTGTCATGACACTTTTCTGTTTCTTCCATTATTCCTGGGTCTTCTAGACCCAGATGGTGCTGAAGGCAACGAAGCATTACCAGACACCTGATGCAGCTTATTTTTATGATATCAACACCAGGCCTCTGATAGAGAAGAGGAGGTGCAGGAAAGAAAGCTATGCCTGCCCAATGTCATGTCCACATTTTGAAAGTGTCAGCTCTGCAGACATGATACTTTTGATGTCTAATAAGCAAATTAAACTTTAGTATCACAGTATCACAGTATGTCAGGGGTTGGAAGGGACCTAGAAAGATCATCTAGTCCAACTCCCCTGCCAGAGCAGGATCACCTAGACAAGCTCACACAGAAATGTGTCCAGGCGGCTCTTGAATGTCTTCAGAGAAGGAGACTCCACAGCCCTCCTGGGCAGCCTGTTCCAGTGCTCCATCACCCTCACTGTAAAGAAGTTCCTCCTCATGTTAATACTAAACCTCCTGTGGTCCAGCTTGCTCCCATTCCCTCTTGTCCTAGTAGATATCAGGCTCCACTACTTGCTTACTTGATCTTTTTCTCCCATGATTTTAATACATCCATGAAAGAATAGGAAAAAATTAATGAGACGTCCTGTGTTTTCAGCACTCCTGGTCATGAACACCTGAGTGCTGCATGTTCCATTTGAAAGTGGAAGTTACACACCTCCACTGCTACAGGACACTTGAGCACTCTTAGGTGTACTTAAGTGTCCTCAATATACTTATGAGCTGAAAACTGAAAGTCAAAATTCACTTCAATAAGTGCAGCTCAGTATAATCTAGGCATTTGATGGAAAGCTGGTAGGCACCAGACCTCTAGGGATCAGCTGTTGAGTGCAGGAAGCCATCCTGTAGATCAAGGAGGGTGTGTAAGGGGGAATATCAGATGGCAACAGTACTTAGATACGAATAACTGGATTTTGCCATTTTATTTGATAGCAGTGGTATAATGCCTGTGCGGTTTACCCATGATTTCCGTAGCATGAAAAGGCTCACCTGCAACCCCGCCTTCTCTTTTCTATGACGCCTTGCGCAGATACAAAAGGCACCTTAGCCAAACTGATGCTACTCTGACCTCTGTTGGACATCTAAAATATTACTACTACCAAAATCACTAACAGCCCACTGCCCAACGGTACGTGCATAGGTGTTCCTTACAAGAAGAACCCCCCCTAAAACATTACCCTAATCTTATAAAAAGTCAGATGCAGAGTAAAAGGGAAATAATACTATATTAAATCACAATGAGGGCAAGTAACCTAGCAGAATGTGACAGATAAAACTACAGATAGCTTACAGCCCTGTACAGCTGATAATAAACATGATTTTATTATTTTGTGGGGAAAACAATAGTGTATCTCCAACTGAAGAGCAGCAGACACAGACATCACCTTTTGGCCTAAGTGAGAGAAGACTCAAGCCTTGTATATCAAAAAAGGCATGTTAAGTAGTGGTAGCAGCCAGCCTAGCCATGGGGCTTTTACACTGGCCCAACCTGTCTCATGCTTTCCTAGCTTGTGCTGCATACTTGGACTTCCCATCAGAAAGATGCTTTTTACCAAGATACACCAGTCCTTTCAATTTAGGTGGAGCATTTCCAATCTCAAGTCTTTCCAAATCCATCAGAACTACCGATCTTCCCATTCCATTCCTCCATTCAGTCATCCACCTCTGAAGCCCTATTGTCCTCACCACAAAGCTTCTTTCTCCAGATATGGCATCTCATAAAATAAAAACCCAACAAAAAAACTTTCTACAAAACCTAGAAAATTTACGAAGCATGGCTCCATTTCCACCTTCCTTTACAAATCCTCTGGCTAAGATTAAGCTGGTTGTATACTTCCATCAGACCAACAAGTCACCTACCTAACCTTTGTATTATTTCTTTCCACTGACCTGCTGCTACCCATGCCTAGTAAACCAGACAGCTTCCTTTGTCAATACACTGTATTCTGTGGCACTTTTGCCACAGAAATGCCACCTGACAAGAAAAAACATCCATAATCTATAGGAACATAATCATTAGGAACATGTAACTTACTGAGAAAGCAGGGAAGTAGGGTACTGCACCTCGGCCATAACAACCCCCCGCAGCACTACAGGCTCGGGGAGGAGTGGCTGGAGAGCTGCCAGGCAGAGAGGGACCTAGGGGTGCTGATTGACAACCGGCTGAACATGAGCCAGCAGTGTGCCCAGGTGGCCAAGAAGGCTGGGCCTGTTTAGTCTGGAAAAGAGGAGACTGAGGGGAGACCTCATTGCTCTCTATAACTACCTGAAGGGAGGTTGTAGAGAAGCGGGAATTGGTCTGTTCTCCCTGGTAGAGAGTGATAGGATGAGGGGAAATGGAAGGAAACTGCGCCAGGGGAGGTTCAGGTTAGATATTAGGAGGAATTTCTTTACTGAAAGGGTTGTCAGTCATTGGAACAGGCTGCCTAGGGAGGTGGTTGAGTCACCGTCCCTGGAGGTGTTCAAGAGATGGCTGGATGTTGTGTTGGGGGGGCATCACTTAGTGGGGTGATAGGGCTAGGAAAAAGGGTGGACTCGATCTTCAAGGTCTCTTCCAGCTGTAACTGTTCTATGATTCTATGACTTCGTAGCCCCTTATTTTTCTAAAAAAATAAACTAGCAAATTACAAGTCTCAGTTGAAAATGATGCTGTGGGAATAGAAGTAGTAGTTTTCAGAATTAAGTATTTTACTGGGGTTTTTTTAATAAATTGAGTATTTCCACAAATATAACTGAAGTGCTATAGGATGAACAACACTTAATTGACTACATAGACATGATTAGTTTGTTTGTAAGGGTTGCTGAATTCACACTACTAGTACTTTTCCCTCTTGCAGGTGGTATTCTTAGAATAAAGCAAGAAATCAGAAATGTTGATCTAATAATAGTGAAGCTTCTTTCTAATAATAGATGACTGTTTCTCTCCTGTTCTAAGCAAATCAAGGATTGCTTTAGAGTTCCACAGTCATAGAATAGTTTGGGATAGAAGGGACCTTTAATCAAGCTGTCTAGTCCAATACTCCTGGAATAAGCAGAGACATTTTCAACTTGACCAGTTTGCCCAGAGCCCTGTTCAACCTGATATCAAAAGTTTCCAGGGATGGAGCTTCTACCACCTCTCTGGACAACCTGTACCAGTGCTTCACCACCCTTATAATAAAAAATGTATTCCTTATATCTAGTTTAAATATACTCTCTTAGTTTAAAACCATTACGCCTTGTCCTATTGCAACAGACCCTGCTAAAATGTCTGTCCCCATCTTTCTTATAAGCCCACTTGAAGTATTGAAAGGCCACAACAAGGTCTCCCTGGAGCCTTTTCTCCTCCAGGTGAAATAACCCCAACACTCTCAACCTGTCTTCGTTGGAGAGGTGTTCCAGCCCTTTGATCATTTTTGTGACCCTGCTCTGTACCTGCTCCAAGAGATCCATGTCATTCTTACTTTGAAGGTGCCAGAGCTGAACACAGTAGTCGAGGTGAGGTCTCAGGAAAGCAGAGTAGAGGGGCAGATTCACCTCCCTTGACCTGTTGGCCATTCTTTTTTGATGTGGCCCAGGATGCATTTGGCTTTCTGGGCTGTTAAGGGCACACTACCAGTTCATGTCTAGGTTTTCATCCACCAGTACCCTGAAGTCCTTCTCCACAGAGCTGCTCTCAATCCATTCATCCCTCAGCCTATATTGATGTTGGGGATTGCCCAACCTGCCCACCTGGCCTTGTTGAACCTCATGAGGGTCACATGGGCCCACTTCTTGAGCTTGTCTAGGTTCCTCAAACCTTTACTGGTTTTCTATTATGTAGCTTATGATATATGAAATAGCTATTTTAGTGAACTCTTTCCTTTTTTTTTCATGAGGGATGTTTAAAGAGGAAATTTTGGAAAAACATACTTGAAGCAGGTGAGAGCCCTCAGAAACAAAGAACCAAGTACAACAACTCTGCCTTGCTTTGCTTCAATGGATGGTAGCCCATACCTGATAATGTAAGTGGTTATCACTATCTAAGACACCTTATAATCTAACATCAGCTAAAAGGATCAGCTAGCCAATGCAGCTGAGTGTTTGGGATCAGGACACAACTGACCATTCTTGAAACTAATCTTTTGAAAAGGCTCCTTTATCCCCTTCTCACTTCAAAACATAGTGCTGTTTTCCCCAACTGGTTTGCTTCCAGGGTTCTCTCCTGGGATTTCTGTGTGTCTGTAAGTCCAGCAGCTGAAACCTTTTTGTGCATTAACAGCAGCTCTGACTGGCTGCTGTATGACACATTCACAGTCCATATGCACCACAGCTGGATAACACCCAGCTCAGTAAATGCTGTGATTTCAGGCCAGATTGGATGGATTGTGCATGCATGTTCAACTGAAGCTTGTGTGCCAGGAACTCTGCAGTGTCAAGTTTACTATCCATGAGCACACACCTTTGTCCAGGAATGCCTGGAAATCTTAGGAGTATGACTTCAGACAGGCACTCAAGGTTAGAAAATACTTAAGTGACACAAAAATTTGTATTTGCAAATAATTCAAGCCAGAAAAACGGGCAAATCCAGGCATCAAAAATCAGAGGTTCTGACGCTCCAGCCACTTAGTGCTGCAGCCTTCCAGCTATTGCCAAGAATCGTCTGAAGTGAAGCTCGGTTACAAATAAACATGGAAATTTCTTGTGATATAGCTGTTTTTCATCACCAGTTACCCTAGTTCCTTCACATACTTTTTTTGGATATCTGTTAATATGCTGCATAGAGGCCCCTCTCCTCCAGCAGAACAAAACTGCTGAAAAATGTTCTTGTTTTGCTAGCTCTCCGGTCCAACCAAATGACCTGGACAAGTGCTTTCAATTATGATACTGGCTTTCCCAGCGTTGATGGCTCCATGCAATGCCAAAGTGAATTTTTGAACAGCTGAACACAACTTGATCAACACAACATTAAAGAATCAGTCTTTCCTTAGCACAAATGCTGCCAGAGTTACTCATTTCACTGGATAATTCTGCAGCACGAAGAAATGTAATTCACAAAAAAGGCAGATGTGTTGCCCTGTGTCAAGTACCTTGCATATCTCAGCATAAAACTGCATAATGGATTTTTTTGTTTCAGAGATATGCTTAGCTAAGTGAAATAATCTGATCATCCATTAGTTCTTTGGTGTCTTCCATCATAGGTCAATTGTCACAGAAGAGACAACGTGAGAATGAGAACTCAGGTGGTCAACCTAAACCTTAAATGTGTAACTGAGTTTTCCTATGCACATTTTTGTGTCTTAAAAAAAAACCCTCTATGAGACTGACTTGTATTTAAACAGGTTAGACACGAGATGTGATGGGGATGAGGTTACTTGTCTTGACCCTTTTCTTTAGAATAAATTGAAAGGTAAGAATAGCAAAAATATTTCCTGACCTCAGTTATTTGGCAAGACACTTGTGCACATGCTGATTTTCCCTGACCACAAGCGACATCAGATCACAACATTTGTATCATTCCCTATTGGTAATAGTAAAACAAAATCAGCTTAAAGCTAGAAAATGGACACAATTTCTCTTTTCACCCAGTCAGGACAGAGATGTTTTCATTAGCTATAAAGAAGAATATTAATTAAGCTACTACATAATGGTATCTACAAGTTCAGATTTCTTCTTTGAAGCACTATTAATCAAATGCTCCAAAAATCCTAGCGAGAAGTGAGCCATGAATGACACCCATAAAGAGAAATCCCATTGTACTCTTTGATGCATAAGGTTACAAAAAGCAAGCAATGACAGATGATAAATGTGAAGAAATGTAAACTAACATTTAGATTCTTTTTAATGCTTTACAGAAGGACGATTCGGAGATATTGGTTATGAAATTGATACCATAGAACTATTATTCCTAGCTATCATAATTTACAGGTGAAGAGTTCTAAACAGTTTGTCTTGAAATTCACTGTGATAGTTTTAACTAATTTCATTTAAATATGCCTATGCCAACTGGCTATACTGTCTGTTGTAGGGTGACCAGAATTTTAATGTGTACGTCGGTTTCCCTTTAAGAGGAAGAAACTGATCGGCTGGACTTCTCCCCCCTCCCCCCCTTCCCCCGGCCTCGGAGAGGAGGGGGAGGGAGGTGGGGGCCAGAGACTGTAACCCGGAAAATCCTACGAGATGGCGAATCCATGGACTGCTAAGCTCTCGCGAAGGGGGGACGTGGTTTTGAGTATATAAAGGGGGGGGAGTAGGGAGAAATTGCTCTCTCNCTGTGTAACTCCTGTCTCCCCTCCCCGGGGAGTGAGAGGTTTGCCTCCTGATAAGGAGTGGGAAGGCGGGGGGGAAGGCTCTAGTGGTGATTTATAGGCCGGTGAGGTCTGTTCCCCTTCGCGAGACCTGTATGACTCAGCAATTGATGGGAGCCTGAAGCTGCTCCCTCTTCTATG
>VWZO01006706.1:12277-38627 GCA_013396975.1 Bucco capensis | reverse complement strand
CTTGGGCAATTTTCACATTCACTATAACAACTAGGCATCACTCAAGTGTGATGGACATCACGGACATCTCTCTGATGCACTAAAATACAATCGATGTGATGCCAATGCTTAGATCTAGGATGAATCCAGGTTGTTTTCAAACTATTTTTCTGCTGAAAGATAGTATTAGTGATGTTGAGCTGCTGTTCCGCACAGAATTCTAGCAGCAGACGACCATTATCGTTGCAGTTACCCACACAATGTCTGCCTAATACTCCTTTCCAGGCTTCAAAATTTTTTCCTACTCTGGCATTGAAATCTCCAAGGACAATGATCTTATCATCTGCAGGGACCTTTTGTCTTACTACACAAAGAAATTAAATGGCTTCTGCTAGTTTGCACTGACAGAAAGACATCTGATGGAATTAAATCCAACCCATTCCAAGTAAGAATCCATTATTTTGCAGCAATACTTTAAAAACTACTTGTATCTTCTGCAAGTCTGTGGAGAACAACACTAAAAATCTTGGTGTTAAATTTGCTTGCACTGATTTTAAAGGACATATTGCCATTAATTCCACTGGAAAAACTAAGCCAATGATAAGTCCTTAGGAAAAGTCCTACCATAAATGGATTTTAAAAATTCATAATGCAGCAAAAATAGAAAGCAAGCTTCTCTTGAAGACACTTCTAGTGCTGTTTTTCAGTCAAGATTTCTAAAGGGAATAAGCAAAAATTCTCAAATCAGAAGTTTTAAACTATGAACTTCAGTGCCAGAGCAGGATAAATAAATGGAATTATTTACAATATAACATTATCATTTGCAATGATATTTTATTCATCATGTAATCACATGCTGAGTCTCCCTTGTAGCTGAACACGAAAGCAGGTTATAAATCCATATCAGGGCAAAGTGCAATTTATACCTCTGTACAACATATATACTTGTGCATGTTGGCAATACATCCAAGGTGCAGTTGCAATTTCCTTTTCTTCCCCACATACTTTTTAAAGGAAATCTGATAATCTAGCATTTCTTAAGAATGCCATTATGGATACTGAATTATTCCTACAGACTTTTTAAAAATTACTTACATTTTAAATAAATAAAAAGGAACAAATTTTTTAAGAAATAAGCACTGTTTATCCATTCTTTCTTTTATTCCATATTACTTTTACAGTTGAAGCAAGGACTCAAGATTCCATTTTGGAAACATTTTGCTTAAAATTATATTCATTGTAAGTATTCACTTTTAATATATGAATTCCTGAGCAATATTTCAATACCATAATAATTTGTATTTTGACAATATTATCTGACTAACCCATTGACAGGAAAACAAAGTAGGATTATCAGTCCTTCTGTTCTTCTACAAGTGGAGAGTCTGCTTTCTTTTCCATGAGGAATAGGCTGAGTACCAAATACTTAGATTGTTCAAAAAGTTATTCACAGGAAATTTTTTAAAAAATGTATATATTTAATACACTATGAATATCGTAGAACTTTATGTTATGGAATATGAAAGTAATCATCAAGGGACACACATGTATGCTTTGTATTCACAGATTTTGACCTGTAGGATTTTTTACTCTCAAATGGGAGAGAAGAAGCAGAGAACATAGCTCTCTAAGTCTACAGATGCCAGTTTTCACTTTGCTGTATTGAGACACAGCAATTGTCCCTATCTTTGACTGTCATTGTAGCATAATCAATGTCCAGAGCCCTGGTAGTAACAAGACTCCTCTTTTCCAGAACCTGCCAAGGCCTCCTGGGAAGATCACCCTTTGCCAATTCCTCCATGTTTTTCTGAGGGACATTAATTTATCCTGAAGCTTAAAAGTACTATTTACTAATAAAATATAAATTTTCTGCAATTAGAAGACTTTGTTATTCTACGTATTGTGTTTTTGGACTAGATTTTTATTTTATTTTATTTTGTGCCTTTAGTCATTATTTACTAATATGTTACCTAAACCCCAGCCCAAAAAAACCCTCATTTTTTTCTCAAAACCATTAGTTCAAATTGATACAATTTGCTTATAGGAAGTGTTGTCAGTTTCATCAATGTATTAGAGTAGCAGATAAAAACTGCATTCCACTCTTAGTAATTCTGAAGTAATGTTTTTTTCTAATATTCAAGTTTGAAGAGAAAATCAGTGGTTCAAATCCATGCTTAGAATATTGCAAAACTATGAAATATATTTGCTTTCTTTGTTCCTTGCCTCTGCTTTATCTCGGTGTTTTAGTTTTGCTGTCACTTGAAAGTATAAGATTGACTGATATAAGGCATGAAAGAATGTGACAAAGTTAGTTGTCAAATGCCTTTATAACAGCATCATTTCCAGATGACTAGTTCAAAAAAGTTTCCATTTGGGGAATAGCGAACTGAGGGGGATATATAAGCTACATTTATACATTTACTTGCATATTAGGAAATTTTGCATTTTGTCAAAGTAAGATCTAGTTTTCAGGTTTAGAATCATAGAATCATAGAACAGTTAGAGATGGAATGGACCTTTAGAGGTCATCTAGTCCAATAAGTTGTCTTACTCTCTTTCATTTTGAGGTCTTAGTGTGGGTCCCATGCCTCCTCTTCCTTCCTTTTTTTTCACACTCCTGAAATGAGATAGCTCAACAAATACATATTTGTTGTGTTTGTCGATTAAGGCTATAGAGGTAGGTGTTAATTGAGATGTCTTTGTGTAAACTGGAAAAAAACAAGTTCTTTCTTCAGAATTCAATAAACACCTCAGCCTCTTTTACATGCAGAGCCAGTTTTGTGTCTTTTATATTTTGATGCTATGTTGATGACTGAAGCCTTTGCAAAACAACAAAAATCTCTTTTTTTCAGACTAGGTAGAAGGAAAAAAAAAATCTTTCAGTAGAAAAAAGAGCAGATTACTTGAATTTGACCACTCTCTAGAGTATTGTTTGGGAATAAGAATCTACAAAGTGGATATATTTTAAGTGCCAGCAGATTAAAGCACTGCCTGTGCCTAAAGCTAGTGTGTTAGAAGATTGCAGCGTATATTGTAATGCATGAACAGTAAGTACTATCACTACCAAAGATGCTCAAAGTGGCATATAAAAAGAAAAGAACCACTTCAGATTCAGACAAGGAAAGATGTAAATAATAAACAGCTGGTGATTTTATCTGTGGTGCAGAGTGTGGTGTACATGCCAAGAAATTTACTCACCACCTCTGACAAGTCAGTGGCAGACTTCTTTCTTTTACCGTATAGATTCAATGATATTCAAAAGTTTTTAAGTGATGGGCTAGTAGACAGCAGGTCACATGAAACAGTTTTGCAGAACTACATATATAGGTGAATTTTACTTCAAATATGTTGGAAAATCTTGCCTTATGAATTGTATACGAAGTAATAAAACATGCTTCTATCTTATTAATTCGCCAGTGCTCTTTCATATGCAAGGCCTTTTGTTTTTACAGCGTCCACTTCCATGTAAACATGTTTCTTCATAATTTGGATTGGGTTTCAGCAGCTGGCTGAGTCAATCTAATACCTCTGCAGAGAGAGGCTGTCTTACTTAAGCACTGCTTGTGGCTGTTTAATTCTACTGTTTTGGCTCTGCAGTTCCTCCTCAGCCAACACAGCTCACTACTCTTGAGAGAACTATGCCAGAAACCAAAAGAAAACCTCTTCTTTATTGAGCTGAAGAGACTCAATAGCAGGTATACAAATACTATAATCAGAACAAGCAAAGGACTACGGTGAGTAGGAAGAATTACAAAAAGGGAAAATGAGTACCATTTTTATCATAAAGGAACAGTTAGATTGATCTTACTTGCTAGCTTTTTCTTCATTTGAAAGTGCATTATCAGATACCCGAGTTGAGGAGTTAAAATACTGATTCTGCACTTAAAAACATGTGTGATAAATAATCATCTAATTCTTACTGAGTAGAACTGATTTAACACATGGAGGCTGGCTTATCTAAGAAGTCACTTGGAATGGCTTTATAATTACCCCCTAGCCACACAATAATCAAGAAAAGGTCATGTGTTCCAATAAGACAGTAATGACTTTCTTTGGGAAGGATCTTTCTTCTGGTTCAAAATGAGGGAAGCTGCACCAGGAACTTGTTCTGGCAAAGATTAAAAAAACAAGAAGAAACCTGTGGAGTAACATTTTTCTTCACACTTGTATGTTCTAAAACGACTCTCTTTTTTGTTGTTGTTCTGTTAAGTAAAACTACAGGGCTTTCTAATTTACTGAATACTTTTTTGTTTTCTCAGGTCATTTACATGGCTTATGGAAAAATATTTCCAGAAAGCCAAGGTGTAGAATAGCCAAAAGAATTTCTGGAAAAAAAAAATTTGCACAAAACATCAGGGATTTGAGAAGCTTATTCCAAGAACAATAAGGCATGCATTTCCTCCACGGATTTCAGATGTAAAGAATAGAATAGCTATAGAATCCACTTAGTAGGACAGTTTCTTGAGATCTTAAGCATGTGACAAATCTTGCATCCTACAAAGACAAGTCAATCTAAAAAGGTAACCTGAAAAGTTCTTGGTAGCCAGCAATTGTATCACCTGGTAATACTGTGAGAATGCCCACAAGAGGAGGCTGGTCAAGTACTATTCTTTAATTGTCATCTTTGCTTTCCATCCTTTTGCATTTATTTTTTTAAATAAAACAGTCTGCAGCATACCATGAGTTATAGGCATTGCTTTATTATTCTAGTCCTAAAAACTGTATTTATTAAACCAGACAAATTTATCAGTGCAGAAAAAATGCTACATTCTTTTCTTTTATAAATTCTTAATATTAATTTATTTTGTCCTTGTCTGGGGAAAATTATGGGGGAAATCCAAACAAGAAGCCTCTCCCCTCCCACAGAGAAGGAAGGAAACAGAACAAACCACATGGNCTCCTTCCCTTGTGGTGTCCAGAACAAAGAAGGGAAGATCCCACAAGATGCTGCGAGACTTAGAGTTTGTTGCACCGTGTGTGTGACGTACTTCCTGGCGTGTCACTCATTCTACCCATCTCCATGCTGGGGCTGTGAGGGGCTGCACCACCTCTTTGAGCCACCTGTCCACTGCCTCTGCCACCGCTGCTGAAGCTCTTGCCACTTCGGGATGTGCCGCTCCACACCGAGCTGGCATCACCTGGCACCTTCCCCTACTTCTCCATGGTGGGACACAGGTGTGGGCTGCCACGGTTGGTGGGGGCTTCTGCGGTTGCCATGCTTGTGCCCATTTTAAGTGGTGTCTAAGTGGCAAAGCACTGGTGTTGCAAGGTGGAGGTCCTAGGTTCAAACCTTGCCTGTGGCCAGGTGGGTGAGAAGGAGGGAAATGAAAGATGGGATGCAAATATTCCTATTTTTACATACCCCACAACAAATTGTAAGGTGTATTTTTAAAGTTTTGGCAGAAGATATTCTATGAAAAAGAAAACTGGGATTTCGGAAAGGCATGGCTTTAATAATCCAGTAATTGACTGCTCATGATTAGTCCATTGAATAGAATGATATCACGCACGTAACAGATGTTTGTGACAGAAAGTTTCTTACCCTTGCATGACCTGATAGTAAATATATATATATATAAGGTATGTCTTATTGTAAGAAATTCCAGTGCTTCTATACTATATACTGATAAGGACAAGAGAATTAGGACAAAAGTGTTTTGTTTTACTTTGCTTTGTTTGTTTTATCATAGAATTGTAGAATCATCAGGGTTGTCAGGGTTGGAAGGGACCTTAAAGATCAACTCATTCCACCCCCCTGCCATGGATAGGGACACTTTCTCACTAGAATGGGTTGCTCAGAGCCCCATCCAGCCTGGTTTTAAAAAATTCTGGGGACAGGGCTTCCACCACCTCTTGGGGCAACTTGTTCCAGTGTCTTACCACCTTCATGTTGAAGAACTAATATCCAACCCTCCTTAAGCTTATATCCATTTCCCCTAGTCCTGTCACTGCCTGACATCCTAAAAGTCCTTCACCAGCCCTCTTCTAGGCCCCCTTCAGTTACTGGAAGGCCACAATAAGGTCTCCCAGGATGGAGCCTTCTTATCTCCAGACTGAATAATCCCAGCTCTCTCAGCCTGTCCTCATAGGAGAGGTGCTCCAGCCTCATGGCCCTTCTCTGGACACGTTCTAGCATGTCCTTATCTTTCTTGTACTGGAGGCTCCAGAACTGGATGCAGTACTCCAGGTGGGGTCTCACCAGAGTGGAGTACAGGGGGAGAATCACCTCCCTTGACCTGCTGGCCACAATTCTTTTGGTGCAGCCTAAGATACAATTGGCTTTCTGGGCTGCATNTTACTTTGCTTTGTTTGTTTTATCATAGAATTGTAGAATCATCAGGGTTGTCAGGGTTGGAAGGGACCTTAAAGATCAACTCATTCCACCCCCCTGCCATGGATAGGGACACTTTCTCACTAGAATGGGTTGCTCAGAGCCCCATCCAGCCTGGTTTTAAAAAATTCTGGGGACAGGGCTTCCACCACCTCTTGGGGCAACTTGTTNCCACCTCTCCAGCCTGTCAAGATCCCTCTGGACGATGTCCCTTACCTTCAGCATATCAGCTGCACCACACAGCTTGGTGTTGTCAGCAAACTTGCTGAGGGTGCACTCAATGCCACTGTCCATGTCACTGACAAAGATGTTAAACAGGGCTTGTCCCAGCACTGATCCTTGAGGGACTGCACTTGTCACTGGTCTCCACTTGGATATGGACCCATTGACATCCACTCTTTGAGTGCGGCCTTCAAGCCAGTTCTTTACCCACAGAGCGGTCCATCCATCAAACCCATATTTCACCAGCTTGGAGACCAGGATGTTGTGTGGGACAGTGTCAAAGGTGTTGCTCAGGTCCAGGTAAATGACATCAGTTGCTGCTCCCTTGTCCACTGATGCTGTAAAGTTTTCATAGAAGGCAACCAAGTTAGTTAGGCATGATTTGCCATTAGTGAAGCCATGTTGACTACATCCAATCACCTCTTCATCATTCTGCCTCTTCTGCCTGCTTTGCTTTGTTTTGTTTTGCTTTGTTTTCAAAGTCATGGCATGTGAGTGTGTTGAATATTGGGCATAACTAAATTCACAAAGATTCTACTAAAACAAAGGAAGAAAGCTGTCTTTTAAAGTGAGAAATTTATCTTGTTCTAGGAATCCTGTTCTAGCACCTCTACTGAATATAAATTCCAAATTTAGCAAGAGAGCAATACTGGAAAAGAATGTGTTTTTCCATACTGCAATCACAAACAAAAGAAGTAGGGGACTAATAATATTAAAATGATTAGCAGTAATTTTTGCAATCAGTTGAAATATCATTAATACAACAGATAGACTTTGAAAACAGGATCTTAAAAGCCATGATAATATAGGAAACAAAAATAATACGGCAGATTAAAACTGTACAATTTTCTTATTGATACTCATAATTTTTACAGAAAGTTTTGTATTTCAGCAGATCTTTCCATAGTAAATTTTTTCAGATCTGTGTTGATTTTAGCTTCGAGACTACTGCCTATTGCAGAATTGTCAGTAGCCTGTTGAATATGGATGGAATATTTGAAGTTATAATCCTGAATCAGGGGATAATCTTTATCCAGTAGTCTATCTGATATACTAGATTCACTGGTATGTGTGTATTTAATCTTTAAAATATTTTGAAATTATTTTTTGAGATTATTTGGAGGTTTTTTTCTTTTGGTTTTATTTTTAAGTGGAAGAAAATATATTTGAAAAACTTACAGTGTTTTATTAAAAGAAATGAAATTTCATGTCTGCTTCACAGAGGAAAACAACAACAACAACAACAACAACAATAAAACCACTCCAAAAAAATAAACCCATCAAATCCACCTCAAATCCTTATGCAAGATAAAAAAATGCAGAGATACAGGAAAGGCAGAACCCTTTGAATGTCACACAGAAAGAATACAAAGATATTATGGAAGCATGCTAAATGGATAATTAGAAAGGTAGAGCAACTAGAAAGACAGACATGAAAAAACCCGAAGTAAAACAAGATGTTAGAAGAAAAGCAGGCAGCTGTGCTAAAGATAATTCTTGACCTGGCCTGTGAGCAGGAAAAAGTTACTTGGTGTCAATTGGTGCAATGCAGTGAGCCAAAGTGAGACTGGAACATCCAGAATGGAACTGTGTTTAAAATAACTGAAATAATCATAGAATGGCCAGGTTGGAAGGGACCTTAAAGATCATCTAGTTCCAACCCTCCTGCCATGGGCAGGGATGCCAATCACTAGACCAGGTTGCCCAGGGCCACATCCAGCCTGGTCTTGAACACTGCCAGGGATGGGGCATCCACAACCTCTCTGGGCAGCCTGTTCCTGTGCCTAACCACCCTCTGGGTGAAGAACTTCCTCATAATCTCCAATCTAAATTTCCCCTCCTTCAGCTTATAACCATTCCCCCTTGTCCTATTATAATCGAACCAGCTAAAAATTTTCTCCCCTTCTATCTTATGATCCCTCTTTAGGTACTGGAAAGCTGCTATAAGATCCCCTCGAAGCCTTCTCTTTTCCAGGCTGAATAACCCCAACTCTCTCAGCCTGTTTTCAAAGCGGAGGTTCTCTAATCCTTTGATCATGTTTGTGGCCCTCCTCTGTACTCACTGCAACAGGTCCACATCTTTTATGCTGAGGAGCCCAGAACTGGATTCAGTACTCCAGGTGGGGCCTCATGAGGGCAGAGTAGAGAGGCAGAATCACCTCCCACGTCCTGCTGGTCATGCCTCTTCTAATTGGTAAGACATTAATATGCTTTGTGGATTACATGCACAACACATTCTGCACGTACAGTTTCTGGAATCTGTATTGCTAAAGAATCCACCTCTCTAGGTTTTATCGTCTTCCTGATTTAAATCAAAGCCAAAACCCTTATTAACTTCTATAGCATGGAACTTGGATTTTGCATATATGAATTTTATGAAGTGGTTGTAGGTAAAATATATTGATGTATATGCCAGAAACAAGATTAGATAAAGTACGAGAATTTCTACTGAGATTTGTATAGTATTCATTTATTTTTATTTATCTTCATTTTGTATCCATTCACATGCTCATACTAATGGGGAAAAAAGGCAAAAGAACTCCAACAGTGAAATGACTTTGAGTAATCTGATTGTATAACTCAGAAAAATTTGGCATGTAGAGATGAAAAATGGCATGAACACCTATGCCATATGAGCACAGAATGGCTGCTGTGGACCATATTTTAAGAAATGGCCCAGGAAGCCTTCCCAGGCATTGGATAGACAACATGAGGTGCTATGGAAGAAAAGAGTCTTTCAACCACAACAGCACAGCCTAGAACTATCAGCATTTGAGAAAAGTGCTGAAACTGATAATAACCTGGATTGTGTTACCCAGTAGGGAAGAAAATTATATCTAGCAAAATGGTGTCAGGAGTACATAATTCACAGACTTTAACCATGAAATATCAATGAAGTCAATGTCGTTAATAAAAAAAAACCTTTCTAAAACTAAAATCAACTACATATGTGCTAAATAACCAACAACTGCCCTACAAATTACAAACTATGAAATCTTGGCAGGATTACCATGGAGAAAGGGGCAAGAGGAAGGCTAAAAGAAGAAAGGTAAACAATTCTGATGCAAAGACTGCACGTCCACATGTAGTCTTTGAAAATTCAAGCAATCTGTCATATGCAAGTACAAAAGAAAAAGTAAAATCCACTTCTTTGCTTTAAAAAAATTGTATTCTTAGTCAGGAGATATCCACCAAGTATGCAGTGCAGGGTGTTGTAGAATTTTATCAAATGAAAAGGAAAATTCAGAAGTATTGTCACATGGTAATCATTTAAAAAAGAAAAGCATATCTTAAATAAAACACAGTAAAAATACAGAAACCAAATCAAGATTATATAATTTTTACTTGTTTCCTAGAGATTTTTAAATTACACATTAAATTCATAATTACCTTAAGTTGTGTAGTTCACAGTAGAATCCAATAGAATCTTGGATTCTTGTAGAATCCAAGACTGAGAATACTCATTTTTTGTGTAGTGACTGAAGCGCTGGTCTTACTACCTCAGTAAATAGACCAATTTCAACGACCTTAGATGAAGTAATTAGCATAACACTAATGTAATGGAATTTTGTGTGGCACTCTTACTAAAATCCAGGTGCCTAATTATGCCTTTCAGGTGCATTCCCTCAACAAGCTTTATTGTAGACAAAAAGACCATGCTTCTCAAGTAATTTTTTAACTGGAGCCTTTCCTCATTTTATTTTGAAGAAATATACATGGAAAAAGTAGACCTTAACATACTTCTGGTGCAAAAGAGTAGTGGCACCTGAATGAGCCATGCAAGAAATGAATCATATGTCTGCCAACAGCTACTGTAAGCTAGTCTTAATAAACAATCGTGGACACTCGTATAATGCTTACAGCAAACCAACAGAAAGATAGATAAACTCTTACTCTTCTATATCTAAATGCAGCTTCTATATTGTCTTATGCTGTTACAATGTGATTACCTCTCTTTACCTTGAATATATCACAACCTCACAGATCTGGTGATAAAAAGTTGTTTTGAATGTTATTAACCAGTTGCTACAAATAAGCTTGAGGAGAAATAGAGAAATTGTGAACTTTACAATGACAAATGATGGCATTCTCAAGAGTATCTTTAATCACTCTTCTATTATTATTCAATGTTAAGCGTATCTGTCTTAAGCACTATGCAGGGAAAAAAAGAATTTTGCTGAATTTTTCCAATATTATTTGTTCACCAGAGGTTCCATTATTCCCTTTCTTTCAATCCATTTTCTCAGCTTCCTCACAACCTAGTAAAAAAACATTAACAGCTTCTGAGACAGCAAAATTAATATTGCTGGTAATGTAAGTGAATAATTGGCCTGAGGAGTTGTTGTTGTTCCTGGATGTGATCATTTCAGAGCAATATGAAGATCTGGTAATAGGAACTAGTTCCTGGAGCCTAATGCAGAATAAAGCCTATCACCTGCAAATCACACAAGCCTTGAGAACTGGATCCAGAAAAAGAAGCTTAATAGCCACCTCCCATGGAAATTTTATCAAGAGTTACACTCAAAAATCAGTCAGGAATTTATAAGCTTAGCATTCATTGAGCTCAGTGATCATTAAATACCACAGCTCTTTCTTTCAGAAACAATAAGAAAAAATATTTTCATTTGTTGCAGAAAGAATAATTTTACCCTCTGACAAAGTGTGGATAATTATGGAGGGAACAGAAATGTATTTGCTTTGAGTAGGATCATGGCAAAGGGAAAGCATCTAAAAACCCACTCACCTGATGCTCTTAAGTAGTAAAAGGAAACTCATAAATCATTATTCATTTTGAATCACACAAAATAATCATGTCTAATTGGGACCTTATTATTTCGTTACTCATCTTGCTTTATTTGGGAGAAGGCCAAAACTGTAAGTCATAATAAATATTTTTTCACAGAACACTCTGCTATGTGCTGGCACATCTTTGAGTTTATTTGATTTCCTTCCTGCTTTTCAATTTTGCATATTATACCCTTTAAAAAAAAACAAACAAAAAACCCCCAAAAACTACAAAATCTCTAAAAAAGCACATCTGCCGTAGAAAAGAATGTATTCTCCATGTGAAGTGAATGTAAGTGCCTTTTGCTTTGGACTTGTAGGAATGTTTGAATGAGAATTACTTCTTCTATTTATTCTTAATAGTTTAGAACCCAATACTGAGAATACTTATTTTTTGTTTATCTTTTTTTCTGAAATGCTCTAGTTAATTTTGCAGTCATTATTAACACTTAAATGATTGCACATGCCTCTTTATGGAAAGAATGCTAGCCTCTTCATTTGTATGTGCCTGTTTAAACTTACAATGAGGGCTAAGAAGTTTTTTCAGTAACCCTTGACTCCTGCTATGTTTTCTGAAACCCTTGATTTCTGATAAAAATAATAACTCTCTGAATACAACTTTTCCCACATATTACAATTAAATAGCCCGTTTCTGAGTGGCAGTCCTCAGACTCTTGAAAAAGCTGACCTCTGTGTGTCAAAGCTCAGTCATATGTTTGAAGTCTATTCCCCATGATCACTGAAAGCTTTTTCTTATTAAAATAAATGTTTTCTTTTAGTCACTGGTTACAAATTATTTTCTTCACACCAGATTTTCTTAAGCAGTATAAATGACAGAAAAAGGAGAAAATGCAACAGAAGTTCTCAGCCTCATTCAGCTAAAAAGGATAATAAGCACTATTTCAGGATTTACAACAGAAACTGAGAATAATACCCATTAAACCCACTAAATAGGAATGCAGAAAGTGTCTTCACAATTGGTATAAAATTGGCAGAGCTTCACTAAAGTTAGTGACTTATATCACCCAAGAATTTGGTTTCCTGGTTGGGGTGAATATAAAGTATTTTAATCTTTAAATAATAATGATGGTTCTTTTTTTTATAAGGGACAATAGCTTTTCTATAAAAATATTCTACCATTTTATATAGTTTTTCAGCTACGTCAATTGTGAAATGTTCTAACTTGTAAAAAAAATTTAAATAAAATGCTGAGACGAAACTAGTATAGCCAGTTGTAGAGCAGAATATAGCTCTGCATTTAAAAAAAATGATGGATTAGTTTCTGTATCTGAAACACATTGGTCAATGTGTAGATGTTTCAAGAAGAAAAGAAAGAAACTACAGAACTGTAGGAATGCAGAGGGCAAAAGACTTATCATCAATTAGTAAAAACACGATGAAAAATTAAATTTTCAGGTAAGGTAAAAACTTCTTACTGATAGTAAATTTGCTGCTATGTCTGGCAATTACATGTTGCATGAAGTCATCAAATTCATCCAGTGTCATTTAAAGCAAAGATATTGAAGTTATTTTTAAATAAAGTATAAAGATGCAATCATTATGTATTCTTCAAATTCTTCTCCAGGAAACCTCATGTGGAACAAGGTCTCATGCCATATTGAAATGTGGTATCTTGTTAAATTGCCTGATCTTGCATGGTAAGATGAATGATGCGCTGTTTCTAAATTTCTAACAAAAAATTAACATGCTTCCTGGAGTACCCTGTATCTGTGCCTGATTTTTAGTAGTTACAAAACTAATATAAAACCAGGAACTTCAACACGGAAGTCCACTGGAAGAATGCCTTACCAGTGTATTTACTGAGGTAGTAAGACCAGTACTTACTGTGTGTGGTGTAATAAAATATTGATGACATTTGTCACATCATCTGGTAGAAATCCACAGTCTTTTCAGGGTCATATATACTATGGCATGGCCTTTCCCATGGTTAGAGAAATTTCAGGGTCTTTCAGCATAGAATTTATCCACAGCCAAAAATATTATGAAGTGTGCTGGCTCCAACATGGACTTATCCTAGGAGTATACCTGCTGTGATGTGCACATATCCATGGTCACAGGTGTTTTGGACTGCTTCTCCTCCCATGTGGACTTATCTATAGATGACAGTCCCTTTGACATGAATTCACACTGGAGTTCTAGCCTGTCCCATACAGCAGCACGCAAAGAGCAGCAATGACTTGACCGTCTGCCCACCCACATGCATGGCTGCTGCTGTGATTAAAATGTTCCCAAGCACAGCAGAAGATGGTAAGGAGTACAGCAAACCGCAAAAGCAAAAAGCTGCCACTAACAAGCTCTAGACTTCAATACACAGTCAGGCAAGCAAGTCTTATGGCAAACACAGGAATCTGCCAGTTATTAGTTGAACATCTGTATATTTGTCTAGCACACTGCAATCAAATCTGTCACTGTCTCGAACACTTTGAGCCCCACATAGGGCTCCAAAAAAATGCCCACTGTCATTTTGATGTTTTAGTTGACAGCTAAGCCCCATGCAGATGCTTGCTCACTAACACCTATCAGGACAGTATAGAAAACTGACAGGGTAAAAATGAAAAAAAATGTGGATAGTAAGGAATTACTTGACTATTTCCCATTAGCCATCTCCAGAAAAGCACATGTGATGGTTACTTTGGAAGCCAAATGTCATAGCTCTGAATGTCTCTCTTTCCTCCTTCCTCCGGATCTTATTACTGAACACAGTGTCATATGGTGTGGGATGTCCCTTTAGACAGTTGAGGCCAGCTGTCCCAGCTAGGTTTCCCTCCTAGTCTCTTTACTATCCTCAGTCTAATTGCTGACAGGGCAGCGTGAGAATCAGATGCTGTATAAACAGAAGCCTTGATGCTGTGTAAGCACTGTTCAGCAGCAACTAAAACATGACTGTATTATCAACATTATTTTCATCAAAAATCAGAGTGCCATATGGGCTATTATGAACAAAATTAACTGTATCCTAGCCAAACCCGATACATCTACAAAGAAAGAATGGTGATGACAAATATGATGTAAGAATATAAATATATATATCCCCAAATATATATATATTGGGCTGATTAAACAGAATATTCAGCTATCTTTCCCTACTTTGTTCCCATTCATCCACCACCTTCTTCCTGATGTTGTGTTTTATTTTCATTTTACAATTACTGTTCAGTTACTGTTAAGCATCATGGCCTGGGCTTCTCCTACAAAACTTGTGTAATATTATGTTCTTTCTCCACTAGATTTCTTTTCTGTCCAAAATGCTACTGAGAAAACTTCAGGGCTAGACCCAAGAGAGTAATGTGTATAACACTTGTCAAGAGAAGAAGGCCTCACCTCCCTTTTCCTCCTAAAAAATATTTGCTTTCAAAATGGAATATCCAATGGATCTCCTCAGTGGATGTATTTGTTTTAGCCATGAATATGACTAATGGGAAGAAGTTTCAACTTTTTATTAAACAGAAGTTAACAGACCCCCTACCTTCTAATCTTGTATCTGTGTTTAAAGGTAAGTCCTCTAATAATAATACAAGAAAATCTTCTAAATCTTGGAAAATTTCTCGCAAAAAAGCAAAATGGCAGCAGTGGCTCTGTAAAAGAACTTACACAGTGCCATCTCTAATGTTCTATATTTGCTTAATTTAAAGTTTATTTGCTATATATTTTTATTACCTTTGGATTGCATCAATGAAAATGAAGTCCAAGAGCTAGAGAGCTTTTTTGTAGCATTTAAACAAATTAGCTGGCTCGAGTTTCTAGACCTTCAGTTCCATGTAAAAGGAATGAATGAGTCCTCCATCTCCACTGATCTACTGTCTCAGTGGTTATTGATATGCCCGTCCATCACTTTAAGTTCACTTCCTTCTTTTAAACTGTTTTATCACACATAAGTTACTGACATCTTTAGTACTAGATTCCCCTTCTTCTTGTTGAAAGAAATTATCTGGATCCTATTTCCCTCACTTGGGACTGCTAAATATACTTAAGAATCCCACTAAAGTTATAGAAAGCTCCCAAAGAAGTTGTTGCTCTCTTTTTTTTCCTCAGTAGATCAAGATGCTGCTTGTGTTGTAAGTTTTGTACACACTCATAAACATTTTCTGTGAAACTGTGAGAATTTAAGTAATTAAGGAAAGTCTCTATCCAGAGGAAAAACTATTATTACCGTTATCATTGTCATTATTATTACTATTGTTATTAATATCATCATCATAATTTTCATTGATGTCATGTCTCAGGTTTCACATTGGCAGTTGATGATACTGAAGGAATGAGTGAAACAAGGCTCTGGAATATTCATATTTGGGTCAATATTTTTGAGAAAAATTTCTTCAAGGCATAAGATATGTTTATTGAACTGTTTCTCAGTGTAGATCAACAACAGGAAAGAAAACATTTTGGTTTGTTGTTATACATAACTGCATCTGGCTGAGATAGAGGCAATTTTCCTCACAGCAGCCCCATAGCTGTGGTAGCTAAAAAATGTGCTTATAACACAAAGATGTTTTGGCTGATGTTGAGAAGTGTTCACACAACATCAAAACTGTCTCTCCAACATTTCCCCCTAAATAGCAGGGCAGGAGTGGGCAAGATACTGGGAGGAGACAGAGCCAGGACAGCTGACCCAAAAAGGCTAAAAGGCTATTGCTTACCATGTGACATGTGCTCAGCACTAAAAGCTTAGAAAGGAGGAGTGAGAAACAACCATTTTTGCAAATTTGTCTTCTGAAACTACCCCTATGTGTGTTGAAGCCCTGCTTCTTGGGAAGCGAATGTACATTACCTGCTGATAAGAAGCAGTGAATAAGTCTTTTGTTTTCCTTTGCTTCTGCATGTGGCCTTTTTTTTTTTTGCTTATTAAACTGCCTTTATCTTGGCCCACAAGGGTTTTTTTCTGTTTTATTTTCTCCACCCAGGCACAGTCTGAAAATCATTTGGGGTCTTCTGTGGCCCGTGGTGCGATAACTNGCTTGGTGGGCACCTGGCATCCAACCAAGGTCAATTCATCACAGTATCTCAGGAAATGCACCTGTTAGTTTATTAGCAAAAGATGATATCTGTCAGCACTGCAAAGACAATACTCTTTTCCACACACTATTACAAGCTGCCTGTTAAATTTTAACAGTGATGGAAATAAATACAGAAAAGCAGTATATCATTTTACAACAGCTATTCTTCTCCCTTCCTTCTATCTTATCATGCTTGAAGGCTAGGAGGAAGAAGTTTGAATGACTGCTGGTTCATCCTTTTCCCTCATGGCCATCTGATCAAACCACAGACAGCTAGTCAAAAACATTAAGAAAGTGACAGCATGGAAAATGAATAACAAATACAGCTGCTATATGTTCAAAATATAAAGTAAAAACAAAAAATATAAAAATTAAGATGTGAGAGAGAAAAAGAAAGTGAGAACAGGTGCAGCTAGAAAAAGATGGAAGGATACAGGCCCTACAGTGGACTTATATTTAATAGTCACCAGCAGTTTAAAGGTACATCGGAGATTAAGTGATGGGTTTCTCACTGTGTTAATTAAACTAGGAATTAAAGCACTTTACCTGAAGAGCTGATCTCTGTGAGACAGGTAGGTATCTACCCAGTGGGTTACAGTGTGACAGTGAGACACTTTACCAAGCATTGTTTCTACAAGAGATCTAGTTGTGGCAATAGGAAGATGAATTAGATTGTACAGTTTGTGTTCTTACACACTGCTTTAAGTATTCCAGCTAGTGTGTATGGCTAGCTCAGCTATTTGCATAACTGATTGGAACATGAAGGGAAGGGACCTTGAGAGTGTACATCCAGTGAACAATGACAATGGTTTATTTTAAAACATAAGTAAAACTGACAAAAAATGATCTTCTCTTACAACACTTAAACAGCCCCAGGCAATTAAACCAGCATCCATATGAAAATAAAATGAGTATTTTTTAAAAAGTGATAACTTTCTTATGAACTCATACCCTCATATGAATAGTCCACAATTTTATTATGAAAAAATATGAATAGTTTGCACATCTCATTAATGTAGGAGGTTTTAGTAACCTGAAGCATCTATATTCACTGCATTTATCAAAACATTCCTCCTTTTCTCACTGTTGAAAGCCTGAGATTCCATTGTCCTGTTGCTACCTAAATGAAGACAGGTATTCTGAAGATACCTTTCTGGCCACGTACTCTTGATGAGACCCTTAATGTATGAGTATTTCAGGTTTAAAGATCTGGAAATACAGAAAAAGATTATGATGCAATTGAACTTGCTATATGCCTAGGAAAGAGATATAGACCAAATATAGGAAAATTGGGATCCCATGGCAAGATAGAAGTATCTTATTCAAGATTTCTACAGGAAAAAACTGTAAATTTGCGTCTTGCTCATACTTCTGTTTTAAAAGACATAACTTCACAAAATCACAGTTTGAGAAATACACTCTGATCTGCAGAAGTAATTTACCTCATCAATGAACAATTGCTTTTGTAATAATTCATTACCTTTTCATTCTGGATTCTGGCTATCATGAAAATAAGCTACAGTGATAGATATATCAAAGTAATTTACACATGCACAGTAAATCTTACATATCTGGGAGACTTCTGTTATACTGCTTCTAAATCTGACAGTGTTTGAATACCTGAAGTTTTGTCTTTGATTTGTCTGGTTTTACATCACATAGTAATCTGGAACGTCCAATTTTCTGCTACCACTGTGTTACTTAAATGCAGTTACTGCTAGATCACTGAATACCATGTAATTACATAGTGCTAACAGTTTCTTCATGCTAAGCCTCATCCATGTCCCACAGAGTTATGAAGGAGGCCAACTTTAAATAATTTCTGTATTTACCTGTTGTAAAATATTTATAATTTCTAAAAAATGAATGCATATTAACAGTGAAAATTCATGTGCCAAAATATATGACTTTAAAAATCCTAGTATGATTTAATTTCAGAGACAGCATTCACAGTCCATCCTAGTTCTTCAATAAATATAAAAGAGATTATGAACATTTTGGGAAAATTATCCAACATCACCCAGGGAGAGGAGTTGACAAGTCCAATTTAATTTAGATAGTTGATACCTAATATTGAAGTAGTGGTGTCATTCTTTGAATTCTAATCTAACACTTGACACGAACCATCAGCACCACCTGTGAAATCACAGAATCTCCTAAGATGGAAGGGACTCACAAGGATGATTGAGTTCAACTGCTGTCTTTGCACAGAACAACCCCCCAAATTATACCATGTGCCTAAGGGTGTTGTGCAAATGCTTCTTGAATTCAGTCAGGCTTGGTGCTATGACTACTTCCCTGGGGATTCTCTTCCAGCACTCCACCACCCTCTGGGTGAAGAATCCGGAAGTCCCTCTCTGTCTGTAAACAGCAGGTCCAGCAGGGCACCTCCCCTGGTAGGCTCCCTCACCAATTGTGTCACACACATCAGGAACCTTCTAGACTGCTTCCTGTATGCTGTATTGTCCCTCCAGCAGACATCCAGTAAGTTAAAGTTGTCCAGGAGAACCAGAACTAGAGATTGTGAGACTTCTGCCAGCCTCTTGCAGATGTTTTTTGATAACACTTGTCTTTCAGGTGTTTTTCAGTAACTCCCAGAATGTTTTTCTCCATAATTTTACCAGGCCCAAAAGTGAGACTCACAGGCCTGTTGTTGCCAGAGTCATCCCTTTTACCTCTCTTAAAATCAGGACAATACTTGCCAGCTTCCATTTGACAGGAACCTCTCCAGATTCCCAGGAGTTTTAAAAAATTGTCAAGAGAGATCTCATGATGATATCAGACAGCTTTCATGATGATACCTGAAGCTCTTTAAGCATCCTTAAATGAAACCCATCAGGCCTCATAGACAAAGAATAATNGAGGTCTCATCAGAGCAGAGAAAAGTGGCAGAATCAGCTGGTCACGATTCTTTTGATGCAGCCCAGGATGCCATTGACCTTCTGGGTTGCCAGCATGCACTTTTTGCTCATGTCCAGCTTCTCATCCACCAGCACCCCCAAGTCCTTTTCTGCAGGGCTGCTCTCTATCTTCTTACCCTCCAGCCTGTGTTGATAGTGGGGATTGTTCCGACCCAGGTGTAGGACCCTGCACTTGGTCTTGTTGAAGTTCATGAAGTTCACCTGGGCCCACCTCTCCTGCTCATCTAGGTCCTTCTTGATGACATCTTCCCCCTCCAATTTATCAACAGCACCCCATAGCTTGGTGTCATCTGCAAACTTGCTGATGGCGCGCTCCATGCCGCTGTCTATATCATTTATAAAAATATTAAACAGTACAGGTCCCAGTATGGAGCCCTGAGGGACACCACTTGTCACTGATCTCCATCTGGACTTCGAGCTATTAACCACTACCCTCTGGATGCGACCATCCAGCCAGTTCCTTATCCACTGAACAGTGCACCCATCCAATCCATAGCTCTCTAACTTGGCCAGTAGATTGTTGTGGGGGACTGTGTCAAAGGCCTTGCTCATAAAGAGATACAGGGATTCAGCTGGAGTAGCAAATCCCACATAAGTTCTGGGCTGGCTGGGAGTTTATCATTCTTCCAGTCATGGGTCTTTAGCCTGGGGCTCTGGAGGTCCCACATCTCATTGTCGCTGTTGAAGACATAAGACAATATATGAGCTGTTATTTGGAAAGCCGAATGAGCAGGTCAACACCAGCCTTCACCCGCACCCTCCCCAGATATGAAGTATTTTTTAAAAACGAAAAGCTGTTATCTCTTCTTGGATGCTGATAGTTTGATGTAGATATTAATAAATTGCAAAAGATACCTTCTGTGTACCACTTGTTGCAATGAGATCAGGGAAGCTAGACGGAATAGCTTAGTCTTTTAACAACATCATTGTTTATATTCTACAAGGGCACAATTAAATAAGTCAACTGAACAACACTTTCACTTATCATATATATATATATAAACACTTGAAAGTGCAAGTAAATTAACAAAGTCACTACGTTTCAGACCCACTCAGTTGACAGATTATTGAGTACAGGCTTGACTGATCAGTAGGTTTAGTAAGCATTTGTGAAACTTCATTTTGGAAAAAGAATGTGGTCTCTTTATCTCTCTTTCAATAAACCTTGAAGCAAGACAATCTTTTCCCTTCCTCCTTTTCAAGGCCTTCGTGTTTCTCATAATAAAAAAGAAAAAGGTAGCTAAAAATGAAGAAATGTTTGAGTGAATCACTTTGAAATTTTGTGCAAAAGTGAGCTAGCCTTTGTGTTCTAGTCTTGAGTGCTCTGTTTTTCTTAACTACCATAGGTCAAAGGGAGAGCCATGGAAGCAGGAATATGTAATATATAAAAATATTTTCATAATGAATTGTTTTTGGCACACTTGCATTAGAAATTATTTAGCAGGGAAGTTTTGTCATTGAAATGAATGCACATACATTCAAAACTAGAGTCAGAACTTGCAAAAAATGATGATTTATGGTATTGTGGGAAGGGAGAACAACAGGACTTGAAACTATCGTATCAGAAATTTGTCAAAGTCTTACTGCTGGCAATATAAAGACAAATCCTACAGACAGTAAATGTCTTTGCAATGGCAAAGTTTAAACTGTAAAGCAAAACATATAAAAATAAGAATTAGAGGGAGAACAAAGGGATAAAAATTCATACTTAGTATATTTTAAAGCATTCTTTAAAAAAAAAAGAATCCCTTTCCAAGAATCAACAAGTTTTTTTAAAGAAAAAAGCAGAAGGTCTTAAAAACCCCACTCCCCTCAACAAAAAAAACCCCAACCAAATAAACAATCAAACCACCACCAACAAAAATACCAAACACCAGCAGCAAGCAAAAGATATCTTTAATGCATTCCACAAGTTTTAGTGAAATGGTCAAATTCAAATGTCTGCATGAAGATGACTGACATGAAATCACTGCATGGAACATTATTGACATGATGAAAGAGGTCTTCAATTTGTAGGAAAACAAGTACATCCACAGATGTGATTTTTTGTCATTCCTACTCAAAGTTATTCTAACAGAAAATAAAAACACTGGTTTGTTTATGGATAATCACTGTCAAATAGTAGCACTAAATATATAGTATTCAAGATTGCTTGAATGTTTAGCTGGTTCTGAGGCAGTAAACTGTCAATAATAGGCCAGTTTAGGGCTCATTTAGTTATAGCATACAGTGGATGAAAAAGTATTTGCAATTACAAATAATTCTAAAGCTGTTTTACAGGACTGGTTGTTTTTGAGTCTTCCAACAAGAAGCGGGATGGCACCTCCTTTCAGGGCTGAAGATGGTACTCTTCTCTGGGAATAAAATGTGCTGAGGTCACAGTTGCCCTACTATTTTTTTCTTGGAGAGTGACAAAAGCACTGACATCTTACTGCCATTATTTGTGCAGCAGAACTTGAACTGGATTTTTCCAAAACAAATTATCAATGTATAAGAGTTTACAATTTAATACTATTTTTTTCCTGCAAAGCATCTTGGATCTGTTTTTTAGCAACCAGTTTAACATATAAATTGGCCAAACTTGGCAAAAGTCAAGAATATTTAACAGGATACAGATGGTACAGCAGAAAGCAATATCCAGAGACTTGGGTGACTTGAGTGCTCTTTAGCCCTCTACCACCTGCTTTGGCTCAAGTGTGAATAAAGACCTTTTAAGAATCAATAAGTGTATCTTATGTTGTGCCTAAGCAGTGCCCACACACCCAAACTGACACCAAAACCAGAAGCAAACATATGGTTTTAAGTACATTAATGAACAGGGCACCGCAGCTTAATATTCAAGATTAAATATGTTAATTTAATATCAATTCCATGCACATTGCCAATTTCCATTGGCCATCTAATGCAAAGAAATGCATTTCTCTCTAGATTTTCAGTTTTAATGGCAGCAGAACTTAAGATAGACAGCAAATGCCTGAGGCTAGAGGAAAATAGAAGAGACACTCAATTTCTTCTTTACAAACCACAATAAAATCACAGTCAATAGGTTTTAGTTATTGGAATCATAAAACAACATGAGCTGCCGTTAACAATTAAGTCCTTTGGGGCTGTAAGTGCTCTATATGGTGTTTTCAGCTTGTAATGAATTATTACTAATTACAAGTCTTAGATTATATTGCAGGCATTCAAGAGCTGAAATCCCAATATAGTATTACAGAGAAGCTTGAACAATGTATTTTTTTTTCTTTCCGGCAGGCTGCATTTCATAAATTGATCTTCAAGTTCCTAATAAATGCTAAACATAAGTGATGAAGTGGATTGCAACTGTAAGTGGATTCTTAGGGCATTTGATGCTGGAGGCAATATCCTAACGATACCCTGTGATTTCCATAAGCATTGACTTGTTATTATGCTTGAGGAAGCATGTGCCTGTGTATATCAAGAGCAGTATTACTGCCACAGTTCAGACTATATACAATTGTAGAGTCTTCCTTCACAAGTGAAAAACAGAGACAAAAAAACCAACCAAACAAAAAAACCCACAAACACAAAAAAAATGATACCAAAAAAATCTACACCATCATAACAGTACTAACAATGATGATCAGTTGACCCATCAAACGAACAACACCTTTGTGGTTCACCCATGTACACGTGTTAATTAAATGAAGTTGTACATTTAATGCTTTAGTGTAAGATTTCTACATTTTGTCTAAGATTTTTTACTCTACAAAGTTATAACATTCAAAATTGAATGAGACTTTGCAATGAAACACATCTTCCATATTGCATTCAAAAGAGTCTACCTTTTTGTCTAGTATCTAGAACAGGAAACAGTGCTGGCATCTTTTAATTATCTTTCCTTTTTACCATTCTGTTATTATTCCTTCCTCCACTTTTTCTACCTTTGAAGAAATTTGTAGTCTGTCCAGACAGTCTTCTATCTATGCTCACAGAATTATTTCCCTTAAGGTTTCTTACTATTCATATTGCCTGGCTTCTTCCTTCAACTAGACTCCCTCTGTACTTACAGAAACCCTAACTACCTTCTTCACTGACAGTCTGTAGTCTGTTAAGACAATCTTTATGTCATCGCAGCACACTGAGCTCTGGAGAACACTTAATTACATGGCACACTGCTGGATCATTCTTTTTAGAGTTTAAAAGATTTAACCACGTGCAATGGATGTATTGCAGGAACCTAGCCCTTCAGGAAGGCACAGATGCTTCTGGCTAATTACATATCCTGAAATAAGCTGCATTTCCCTTGGTTTTGTTATATCTCTCTGATGCCTATCTAGTTTCCTAACCTTAAAAAACAGAGATCATCCAAATTCCATGAGAATGGTTTACTTAAGTACCTCAAGAAATGGAAGTGTCTTCACTTCTATGCGCAGTGGAAAGAAAATTGTGATCATTTCATAAAGATTAGAAGTAAACCCTACTGAATATAATGAGAGATCTAGACTTTACCTTTAGAGGATGTTCAAACTTATTTCAAAGCATCAGGAAGATCATCAAAATTAAAGAAAAACAAAGGAAAGAAGTTGTCATATTGTAGTCAGATTATAAGTACTGGTTATGAAGCAACATTAATGCTGCATTTCTCCATTGATCATAGAATCATAGAATGTTAGGGGTTGGAAGGGACCTAGAAAAATCATCTGGTCCAACCCCCTTGCCAGAGCAAGATCACCTAGATGAGGTCACACAGGAATGCGTCCAGCCAGGTCCTCAATATCTCCAGAGAAGGAGACTCCACAGCCCTCCTGGGCAGCCTGTTCCAGTGCTCTGTCACCCTTAACAATAAAAAAGTTTTTCCTCATGTTAATACTAAACCTCCTGTAGTCCAACTTGCTCCCATTCCCTCTTGTCCTAACTTTAAATGACATTGAGAAGAGCCTGGCTCTCTCCTCCTGACACTCATCCTTAACATATTTGTAAGCATTAATGAGGTTCCCTCTCAGTCTCCTCTTCTCCAGGCTGAAGAGACCCAGCTCTCTCTGCCCGTCCTCGTAGGGCAGATGCTCCACTCCTTTAATAATCCTAGTGGCCCTGCTCTGGACTCTCTCCAGCCGCTCCCTATCCTTCTTGAGCTCGGGGAGGGAGGCCCAGAACTGGACACAGTATTCCAGGTGGGGCCTCACCAGGGCAGAGTAGAGGGGGAGAATAACCTCTCTGGATCTGCTGGCCACGCTCCTCTTAATGCATCCCAGGATGCCATTGACCCTCTTGGCCACAAGGGCACATTGCTGGCTCATGGTCATCCTTTTATCCACCAGGACTCCTAGATCTTTTTCCCAGGGCTGTTCTCCAACAGATCAGTTCCTAGTCTATACTGATAGATGGGGTTCTTTCCCAGATGCAGTACTTGATCACACCTTATGAAGTATTGAAACTAAGACATGACAAGATTTACTGCAGGAGAATAACACAAGATTGGTGAGGAGGATTGTAAACATGCTCAAGTAATTTGCATCTGGGATACAGAAAAACACATATATCATACTAATTGTTATTGAGTCTTGTATGTTTGGCAAGTAGAACATCTGTGTTTACATAACATAGGCCTGTGTTAGACAGAGGCACCCCGTTGAACATGCTTGATGTTCCTGCTCTGCTATGGGAAAGATAAAAACACAGTGGTAAACTATGCCAGTGTGAAACCTTCTGATATAGGCAAAACCATCAGGTTTGGTGACCTTCTGGCATAGACCAAGCTCCACAGTGCCTCTATCCTGCTTGTGTGCCTCTGCCTGTGTGCTGCTTCACACTAATTCTCTTCAGTATGTTTATCAATGACATAGACAGTGGTGTTGAGTACAATCTCTGGTATTTTGCAGGCAATATGATACTGAGTGGTGCTGTTGACACAACAGAAGGGAGGGATACCATCCAGAAGGAACTGGACAAGACCAACAAGTGGTCCAACATTAACCAAATGAGGTTCAACAAGTCTGAGAGAAAGGCCGTTCATATAGGTCAAGATAATCCCAGACATGAGTCAACTAGGAGAACTCATTGAGAGTTCCTTGCTGTGGTGTACTGGCACGGAGAGGCCCTGACCTGCTAGCTAAGTAAAACCTCCAGGTGCCCCTTTAAAGTCTCACTGCAATTCCAGTCCTGGCTCTGGGGGATGCTAACCAACTGGGAAAAAGCAGGGGTGGAGCTGAGCTCACTGCTCAAGGGAAATCAGCTGGTTGGCTCTCCCATATTAACCAGGCTTAGGGAGCGTGAGTGACCCGGAACGTGAGTGAACAGGAACGGAGCAAACAGATACGGAGCAGTTTGTGAAACAGTTCATGAAGGGAGGGCATGTGGGAGGTTGCTCTCCGCTTTTATAGGTTTTATAGGTGAGCTACTTGAGGGGTTTACACTTCCCTTGGTAATACCTAGCAATGGTTATTAATAGGAAAAAATCTTTAGCTCGTTGGGAAGTGGCAATCCAGACAGAGCCCTCAAGAAGGGATGAGGTGGTCCGGGTAGAAGGCTGCAGGGACTGTCTCATTCTCTCCCTGGTAGCTGGAGAGACCTGGTACAGTCTCTCCCTGGAGACTGTATACGATGTGAGCAGGTAGGTGACTTGTTCACCCGAGCAGCACAGCTGCAAGCTAAGGCTAAAAAACTGCAAGCAGTAGTGGGAAGGCATAGGAGCATCAGAGAGGCTGAGGATGAAATCGACTGGTGCAGCCAGGCTCTGCCCTCCCTGAAACTGAAACAGGAACAGGATCACCTGCCACAAATTACCCAGGAAGGGGAGACGCCTGGACCATCCCTGAAATGAGTCCATTGGAATACATATCTGCCCTACAAAAACAAAAAAGTGCATGGTCAAGGCAGCAAGCAAACTTCTTCCCTGCCCACCTCCCCACATCCCCTTGGCAGTAAGCAATGGCAACAAGTTCTTGCTCAGAGTGGCAGGTGTGTTGCCTCAGTTATACACCCAACTTTCCAGGTGTCCTTGCAGAACAGGTACGATGCACTGCAAGTGCAGCCAGCTAATGAGGAAGATGAATCAGCTGGCTTGGAGGCATTCCCAAGATTAAGGAAGCCCAAGCCCAGCATCCAAACATCTTCTATCAAAAAAAAGAGAAGAG
>VWZO01006706.1:0-10514 GCA_013396975.1 Bucco capensis | reverse complement strand
AGACTGAGAGGGGACCTCATTAATGTTTACAGGTATGTTAAGGGTGAATGTCAGGAGGAGAGCCAGGCTCTTCTCAATGTCGTCCAATGTTAGGACAAGAGGGAATGGGAGCAAGTTGGACCACAGGAGGTTTAGTATTAACCTGAGCAAAAATTTTTAACAGTAAGGGTGACGGAGAACTAGAACAGGCTGCCCAGGAGGGCTGTGGAGTCTCCTTCTCTGGAGACATTGAGGACCTGGCTGGATGCATTCCTGTGTGACCACATCTAGGAGATCCTAGTCTGGCAGGGGGATTGGACTAGATGATCTTTCTAGGTCCCTTCCAACCCCTAACATTCTATGATTCTATGATACTAAATCCTGGTCCTTGCATGGAATTTGGCTGCCTGTAAAGACTGAAACTAAGAACTCATTGAGCGCTCTCTCAGATGTTCAAAATACACCCATTCTACTATATATATATATATATGTTCTTCCTTTACTGAATTTTCTGTGTTTAACACTTAACACAAACTGCCTTTCTCTTAAAATTTTCAACTTGTTTAAAATCTGTGGAGGAAGATTTTTCTCACAGCATTTCCAATGTGGACAATAGAGGTTTAAGGGTCATAGCCAGACATTGCCAACTAATTCATATGGTTGAAGTTGACAAAAAGGCCTGGTAAATTCTTTTTTGTTGTGCACGGATGTAAATATTTGGAATATAACAGTGCCTATATGGCATCTCTAACCATAGCTGTAGTTGTTGCTAGCATGAGTTTCACCGTTTTTGCTATATTTCTGTGAATATTCCAGACAAGCTCTCTGTTCTGATAGCTTCACAAGTTAACACTGTATCTGAAATTTTATTTGATATTCATGTCTGACACGGCAGGGCTCTTTGAGAATGTGCACTGTACTACCAGTGAAACTGGAACAATTGATAGAGTGAGGGACAATGACTCTCACATGGTTTCAATACAAAGAAGTGTGTTCTTTTTTAGATCCAGATGACAGTTACCTGTGTGAGGAGGGCAAGTATTCCTCTTCCTCCTCCCTATTCCTCTTCCTCCTCTTCTTCTTATTTCCTCACTATTTCATAGTTTTCTGATTTAGAGTTTTGCTAAAGTGCTAATATGTTTTATTGGTTGGCCCCTATTCTGTGTGGGAGATGGCTAAAATTATCTCTGTGTACTTTAGCTCTCTATTATGTAGTTGAAATGCTTGGTTTTATTAGGTTTCCAAAGTGTGTGAGGCATTGTTTGAGATCCTGTAGATAAAGGTAATCTACATGTGTCAAAACCTACATAATTATCATTTTTTCTCTGGCTGAATTCTTCTGATGACCGTGCCTATAAAAGGAAGTTTTCTGAATATGTGCATCGGTGTTGCTAACACTTGTATAATTCCACTGTTGATGGCTTTGTATTAAGACTCCAATTGATGTTGATATGATGTCATTTAGTCTGGTTTTATTAATGTGCCAGTAAACCCCCAGTAGCCATAGCAGCTTAGGAGTTTTGTTTGTTTCTGTGTTCTCAAAGGAAAGTTGTTCTGAATTGAACTGTGACAGGAAACTAATAAAAATCTTATAACCTATGAATCAGATTTGTCTATGGACCACTTCTGCTGAGGTTATGTAGATTCTTTCAGCCATCCCTGAGTTCTTCTGTCCTTGGATAATTTGATTTTCCAAGATCTTTCTGAAGTTATGAGTAATGATTTTTCAAACATACCTGCCATAACTCCTCAGAATTCAGAAATTAACTTTATCTTTCTTACTTTTCAGTTATACCCACCTTGTTACCTTCAAGGAGGATATTTGATCTGAGAGATATTATGATGGTTTCACATCTCATACCATTTTCTAGAGGTTCACTGTGAAACTTTAGCAAAAACAACCCTTTGGTGAAGAAATAGTCTAATTTAAAAAAAAAAAGTACTTCTACATTTCTCGAGCAGCAAAGCAAATTTCTTTCAGCAAAGGCAGTCAAGTTTTAAGCCATAGTTTTTCAAGAAGCAGCAAGCAGGGCTGCTTTGCAGAGACAGCAGAGCCAAGGGCAATCTCACCACAGGGCAGGCAGTGCCCCTGACAGCTGCAGTTCCCTCTAAATGGAGCAGAGTGACCAGGCCAGGTACCTGAGGGTGGCCAGGGTCAGCCAGGATTCTCATTGAGACAAAGAGGTCAATTCAGGGAGCGGAATCTGAGTCTGTGTGACACATTCTGGGTCAGCACAGTATGTCACCAGATGCTGGCAGATTTGTGAGGGCTCCTGAACAATGTAGAGGAGCAGGGGCATTATTCATAGCCCTTTCTCACAGCTATTTTCCAGGACCAGGCAGCCTAATCATGTCAAATCTCACCTTGAGTGCAAGCAGTGAAACCCTTATGGTACCTATGCATGAGTGTGTGTACTGAGGGGGATGTAGGGTTCTTTCAACAACTATAAGCCTTTCTCCAGCCGTGAATTAATCACATCATTGTCACTGAGAAAGGTATGTTTTTAAACCTCTTTTGAAGACAAGACTGACTGCCATAATTTCTTGAGAATAAAACTGAGGATTTGGTATTCCCCTGAGAATGCATAGAATCTCATACTAGTTACCACCAGGTCTACACAGAAAGATAGAATGAAATTCTTGAAGTGATATTGATACATTTTCTTGATACTGCAATGCCACATTCAGTTTTGATTAGTAAAACGTACCTACCTGTCTTTACACCACAGTTATTGTCCATCTATAATCTCTTAATCCCTTCTTCTCTTGCAGCCCTCTCTGTCTCTTCTTTCTTCTGAATTTCTTCCCTAATACCACTCCTAAATCATAGCCTTTAAAGATATCATTCATACCATACCACCTATCTTCTTTCACTTTTGGCATAGTTGCTGTTACTAACTGAAGCTTTATCATTGCAATAATTTTACAGTGAAAAAAAGAAAAAAAAAAAGAGGTGGAGAGCTCATAGTTCTGAAACTGCTATTTGCAAATGGAAGTGAATATCCTGATTTTGTTTTATACAGTGTTCACATCCTGAACTTGCTTTGTTACGTCAAGGTAAATAGACCCTAAACCCACATTTTTATTGAACACCCAATCTCTTCATAAGACCTGCCATGTTAGCTTATACTAGAAGACAAATGCCATCAAAGAGCATATCAATTAAAATGTGATTAGCTTAATGCTGTAAATTCCAGAACATAGGCACTTAGCACAAAGTAAATGGAGAAAGATAGAGTTACCTTTAATTGGAATTCCACACCGTCGAGATCGTGTACACGGATGCGCCCGCTGGTCTAAGGGGTTACCAGTTTTCATACCCTTCTAGCAATTAATATATAGGATATCTATAGCCACCCCTGGGCACAGATTTCTCTTATACTCCACCCCTAGTCGTCTTCTGATCTGCTCCTTGGGGAGGGTCTAAGGGGTCCTCGGCCCTCTTCCTGCGTTTGGTCTTCAAGCTGTTGGTAGGCGCCTCTCACAGCATCATGCCCTTGGTGAGGCCTGAGGAAGTCTGAGATGGTGCTCTAAGAATGTGCTCAGAGGCTTCTATTATGCAAGCAGTCCAGGAAGTTTACATAGTCCTAGAAGTTTTAAAAATCTACAAAATATACTAAATCTTCAGGCATCATTTCCCCCCTTTAGAGGCTTGGCAGATCAAAAATTTAATCTGTCAAGTCTATACTACTTAACTTATAACTTACCCTCTATATTCTATAGAGAAATAATAATATCTAATTCTATAACTATTACACTAAGTATTAATAATAAATTTAATGGATATAATAATACTAGCATAACTGATAACTAATGTAATGTAATATAATTACTATTAATAATATGACTACATAATATTACTAATATAATGACAACTATAATAAGTATGAACATAATTAATATAACTAACATAACACTAATATATAACTAATATATCCTGTCTAAACTCTACAACTTAACTTGTTCAAATACAACACCATAGAGGTGCATTTCGATGACAGCATCAACTAGTACAGTGAGTTATGATGACAATGCTGGTTATGATCAGAGTCAGTATGAAAAGCTGTTTTAACCAGGTCCAGCGCGATAACCATGAAGCGAGTTTGTGGTTAATGTCTCCCAGACTCAGTGAGACATCATCCAGAGTTACTTGATGTAACAAGTTTCCTTCCAAATTGTAACAGCAATTGGTGTTGAAGCCAATTAGGGACTAGTTACTATTCTTATTGCCAATTGCTGGCATTCAAGTACAAATCCAGCAGTCATTTTGTGAAAGATTTTAGATACATTTTGGACTAAGGCCACATGCAATTTTGATTCCAAACTTGAATCATAGTTACCGACTGTGAAGATAACATTTACAGAAGAAACAGTCTAAGTCATATTTTCTTCATAGGTGTCAGGTTCTTGTTTTCTAGTCGTTCCAGGAATTGAAGCTTTCTTAACTCTGGAATAATGAAACCAGGGACCTCTATCAGCAATTTTAACTGCAGTGAGGGAAGTCAACAGGACTTGGAATGGTTCCTTCCACCTGGCTCGCAGTAGATCATTGCCCCACCATTTAACATAGACCCAGTCTCCAGGCTGGAACTGATGAGCAGGAGTGTCCAGTCCTATAGGATTTAGGTCATGTCTACAGTACTAACAGGAACTCATGAGTATATTCTGAACAATTTATGGATATCATTACAATGTCAAGGCTACTACCTTGATACACTTTCTTCCTCCACTCAGGACTACAATGAACACAGGGTTGGAGTTGATAGGTAGCAGTGAAGTGGACCGCCTCAGTCAAGACAATGTTGTAAGTTTGCATTCTTCACAGGAATGAATTTATTTGTGGGTATGAAAGAACTGTTTGGTTTAAACTCCATTTTCTTTACAAAGCACTTATTTATATAGTGCTGCTTCCCTTTACTTTTCATCACAGTGATGTCTTGCCCCTAGTAACATCACTCACTGTACAGTCACCTTATTATATCCATGCTATCCATTAGGTGAAATCCTGCTGGATAAAAGAAATAAACCTGTTCAAGGAATAGATTTACTGTAAACCAGGACAATGAATTAAGAAGTCTCCAAACTCTCTAGTGCAGTCTATATTTCCTGGCCATTTAGCACATCTCTTTAAAACAAACAAACAAACTAAACCAAACCCAAGAAAAATCACTTTCTTCACCCCAAATTGTACAGGCGAATTGAATCTAAAACAAAAAATGGAATGCATTAATTCTTTAAAAAATGCTGAAGAAACTTTCTTATATTTTCTCTCTCTCTCTCTCTTCTTTTTTTTTTTTTCTTCCCCCACTGTGTCCTAGCCAGATAATGCATTCACTGGAAGTAGTTTATGATGGTGTGCTTTCCCTGAGTTTCTATGCATGCTGAAAGAAATACTATGCTAAAACTGCAGAGACGTAGGTTCAGTTCCAGGTACTTTGATAGTTTCTTATNGCAGTAATATAGCAACCAGGAGGGAAGGTGGGAGGTTTAGACCTTGGTTGGTACTGTCTCTGTGTCTTTGCCTGTATGTATATGTTATCTGCTGCCGCTGCTTTCTATTAAAATAGTTAAAAGTTTCTCTGCCTTTTCCAAGTCTCGTTATTTCATCTAAACCATAACAGTGACCTTGTACAAATTGTCATGGTGATAGACTTGATACAGTAGTCAGAATTCATGGCTGAAGTTTTTCATAATATTTGGCTTACACTGTTGAGACGAGAAGCAAGGAATAAGCCTTTTTCCAGTTCTTTGGGTGCTGAACTGCTCTGAAAAACAGACCATACATTTCACAGAGCCAGGCATTAGAGTCTAATATCTCTGAGATCTACCAGCTACAGAATCTAGTCTCCTAGAAATTTGGCCCTGGCTTTTTGTGACCAGAAACCACCTATCATCTTTGTGCCTGAACCTGACACTCATGAAATAAGCTTCCATTTCATTTTCAATCTCCTTTAGCCTTTCTTTTGAAGTCTGTGAGAATCTGTTTTTATCTAAATACATGGGCTATACCTATTGCAATTCTTTCAGATGCTGCTATTAAAGGACAAGGTCCCGTCTAATCCAAAGAATTCTGTCATTTGTGTGATTGTTTTAGTATCAATAATTATGACATAAAGAATCCACAATTCTAAAGAAATTGTACAGCACATATCAGTAGCTACGCAAGACACAAATGCAATTCTTTAGTATTGTATACGTGAATACTTTATTATGCATGTGTGAATACATAAAACCAATACAAAAAGCAGGGTGGTAGGTCAGGATTCCACAGAAATTAAATAGGAAAGTATTCCTTTTAGAAATAGAAAATATATGTTTTATTTTTTTTAAGTGCACTGTCTACAATTACTTCAGTGAGTGAGTTAGCAAGATTGTCCAAATCTTTTTTACAATTCATAAATTTGATTTTACAAAATACTCATAGGAAATGAATTTTAAAGTTGGAACCATCAGGAGCTACATTACAAATCTTTCTTTAGAAACTACATTTGAAATATTGGGGACTTGGAGAGAAAGGACTCAATGGGAGACTAGTTGAAGGTAATCATCTTGCACCAGACCCTGACACAATATCAGAGTCAGTAAATCCTATCTTCTGTCACACTTTGAAGCCCTTGAGACCAAAGATTTTGCAGAATTGTTTTACCCAGTTTGGTAAATGCCTAGAGTTAGACTGAACTAATGTTCTGCAAGTAGTTGTTTATGTGTTTTTCCATTAAACATAAAGTCTCAAAGACAAAAATAGCTGATTAAATTAGTGGATTTTTTTTTTTTTTAATTTGGTGTGCTATAAAATATAGTTCTTGCTGTCAAAGAAAACATTTGATTCTAGATAGCATGTTTTGTGTTCAGGATCATATAAACATTAAGGAAGACAATGTGCAACTAGTAGAAGAAATAGAAAATCTCCTTCCGCTAAGGAGATTTTAACTTCATCACAGTAAAGGTCCCCAGTCATCACAGTATATGGATCTCTGAGGAAGGATATTCACAATTACTTCACATTTTGTTTCACTTTGTATGACTAATTAAACTTTTATGGATCACAGAATAAAATATGACTGTTCCAGCTCCCAGATGAGAGTCCAAGCCTCTGTGCTGAAGAATACGTCTTCTCTTTCCATGCCCACGAATATTTATTTGCATAAAGTATAGGTGTGGCACAAGGAGAAAGAGAAAACTTGCAATCTTATTGCAAGGCTTTGGGATACTTTCCGGGGAGGTAAGGCAATTCAGAGACAGTAACTGGGCCCTTCTTCAGCACATTTAAGCTGATGAGATATGCACTGAACAGCAATAAATAACTGCCTCCAGTGGAGATTGTACACATTGATACGTTCTCTGGGTTTTTGCCTTTCCACTGTTTGCTGTAAATCATTTAGTAAATAATAAGGATCCACAGGATTATAAAAAGCAAAAGTTTGCTGAATTAGAAATTAATTTTTGTATAGCATGATCATTTTTGTCATTTGGTCCTCCATACGCCTTTCTGTTCCCTTTTTGTTCTTTTACAGTTGTATTTCATTTTGCCTAGGATCCTTAATGTTCATGAAACCATCAGATTTAAGCTTTTCTTTCTAGCTGTCTTTTTAGATAGTTTCCTAGTGTTAGTACATGAAGACTTGAATTTTCAATGAGCTGTCATTCATTCATTCACTCCTTTATTGAGAGATGCATATTCAATATTACCAGTATCAGTACAAAACAAACAAACCAGCCAAAACCTTCTTTCCTAAGACATATTTTATGCCCTCTAATGACTACGTATGTTTACCACTTTCATGAGTGCTATTAATTCTTTACAAAATATATAGTTTCCCATATGAAAGATGAATCCATGAAAGGTGAAGAGTTCTATCACTTGAAGTCAGTATGATGAGAATGAAAAGCATGGAACAACTTGCAAATTTTACTTCATTAAAAATAATGTCAAAAAAGATCACTGGTAATGAGTTCTTATTATGTAATTGGTTTGCTGTGTAAGTGTGGGAGACAGCCTAAGGACAATGCAGTTCGAGTTTGGGGTTTTGCTGTTATTGTATGATTTCCTGTTTGTACTGGTTCGCTTTCAGTTCTATTGTTATTGCCCCACCATGCAGCTGGCCACATGGCTTCTATGGGCGGCACCATATTGTACAGCCCATTGAGCCAGCCCCACCTCTATCCTAACCCTATTGGTTGTCTCTCCTGTCTCTGCCTATTCCCTGGCTTACTATTGGCTCCTGATCTTCTGGTTCCCTCATTGGCTAGTTCCATCCCTTACCAAGGCCTTAAGAACAGCCGCGGAATTTGAATAAATGGCTTTTCACCCTGGAACCCTCTGAGTGTATGTCTCTCTGAGGGACTTGGAGTGAGGAGCCAGTGACGCCCCGTCATGTAAGATCTGCAGCTGGAAATGTTCTATAAAATCTCTTCCACCTCCAGCTACAACCCATGTGCCAGAATTTAAAGTGTGCTTTCTCTGAGCTTCTCAGCAAAACTGTTGGGGCAGTATGACAGGCATTTCAGTGCTCATTGAAACTTTTTTGAGATGAAAGGTTTTAGTTAATAATAGGACTTGGGGCTTGCTTTTTTTGTGTGGTTTTTTTTTCCCTCCTCTCTCACACAGCATGTATAACCATTAAAATACACCTGCTATAGTAATAATCTGGGTATAGAAATAAATCTTAGGTCAGAGTGTGTATGTAAGAGATCTTTATTGCATCTGACACTGGAGTGTCAGTTGTTTAATACTTCTAATGAAATAAACACTTACTGAGAAGCTACATCTGACATGAAGAAAAGTGGGAGGCCACAGCACGTTTTAAATAAAAATAAAATTAGCAAAACAAGCCCTCAAAAGAGAAGATATTGTATACTAATACGTGTCTGTTGCAGGATAATAAACCCACTTGATGTAAGAAATACATACGCTACAAAAGAAGTATTTTATTAAAAATATTTTCTACTGATTTTTTTTTTAATCACCCTACCACTAAGCAAACATAATTGTGAATTTTGGCTACAGGTTTTAGAAAAGTTCTCAGGAAATACAAAAATAACTCCCATATCCTGATAGAATGTCATACTTGCCTTGCTTGTAAATAATGTGTATGCATAATAAATAACACAATACAGGGTGTGTTTCTTAACTTTTTTAATTGGGAATTTCAGATATATCTTTCACATGAAAGAAGTCTATAATTTTAAAAAAATATTTCAATATTTCTATGAATTTCAAGATTGCAGTGTATTGTGGAATAGAAGAGAGTAGAAGGAAAGTTAATGGTGATCTTTCCAAAGAATAAAATAACCGCAAACCGCCTGCTCGGGGAATGGATCATTTACCCTTGAGGAAAGGATAGAAAGAAGTGCCAAAATATGAGGAGGCATTATTTTTACTCTGTGTGAAGCAGACTGTTAACCAAAAGTCATTTTCTAGGTGAATTCTGTCTTCTATAAAAGATACAGTTCTTCCCCCTCAGCTTTGTATTCTCAAAACCCCAGACTGATTCACTTCTTCCAAAGAAATATTCCTTTCAGATGACTGATGAATGGAGGCAACCATCAGCTTCTAAGTAACTGACAGCTGGGCACTTTAACAGAAACAATGCATAAAACAGCATTATAGAAGAGCTGACCAATTCAGGAATTTGTGCCACTACTGATAACTAGATATTGCAGCTCAGTGGTGGGCTGCCTTGCTTGGTTCCAAAAGGTATTTCACCAATACAATAATTCCAGATGTGTATCTCTTGTGTCCAAGTGACTGCCTGCAGTTTTCCCTCTAGAAAGGAGGAATAGCAAAAATGAGTAAGGGAAGAGCTAAAAGAATAAACTCAAGAGATTAGGAGCTCTTTGCACTTCTGGTGGATTGCTAGAGAAACAATGTTTCTCTAAATCCTGTATTCTTGTTACTTGAGGCTATCTATTTAAAAGTGTTGGGAGAGTGGTCTGAACCTGTCCTTTCAGTAGAAAGGCAGCATGATTTTGCTTGCAATGAGATATACACTAAACTGACTTTACCTTCATCCTGTTGAAGTTTTTATGCAGTATGTGAAGGAGGAATCATTCTGGGTGTGACCTCCTCAAATATGTATGTTAATATAATAAGAATAGAAGTATATTCAGATTACTAGAAGCTAGCCATGCAGTCTCTTTCTAAGATGAACATTTCATGTGATTTCTCATCAAGTAAGAAAGTTAATCCATTGTTTTATTTTGTAGTGGCTCATGTGCCCTCCTGGGGTTTAGAAGTGGGTCCTTATGGTTGGAGGGCAGAGGAGTGCTCCCCGCCGTTTTCCCCCGAGCCACGTGGCTTTCCCTATCCCAAGCAGGGACAGCAAAGGCCACACACCAAGCTAGGAGACAACACAGGAAAGAGAGTTTATTGTTACCAGCTCCGGGTACTTAAGCCTTTGGGGAAATTAGCATACCACCAATCAAAGGGTCTTTGGCATACTAATCACTGCCCAGAAACGTCGGGTTTCACAGCCAATAGGGAGGGGTAGCCTGGGTCAAATATACTTTGACAGGACTTCTTCCACTTTACATAT
>VWZO01006705.1:0-16699 GCA_013396975.1 Bucco capensis | reverse complement strand
CTGTCCTCATAGGAGAGGTGCTCCAGCCCCTCTTATCAGACTTGTGGCCCTTCTCTGGTCACACTCCAGCAAGTCCACATCTTTTTTGTACTGGGGCTCCAGAACTCCAGGTGGGGTCTCATGAGAGTGGAGTAGAGGGGAAGAATCACCTCCCTCAACTTGCTGGCCACACTGCTCTTGATGCAGCCCAGGATAAGGTTGGCTTTCTGGGCTGCAAGTGTACACTGGTGACTCATGTTGAGCTTCTCATCCACCAGCACCCCTACGTCCTTTTCCTCAAGCCAGTCACTGCCCAGCCTATATCGGTGCTTGGGATTACCCCAACCCAGATGCAAGACCTTGCACTTGGTCATCTTCAACTTCATGAGGTGGGCATGGGCCCACCTCACCTTTAGAAAATGTTCAGAGGAAAGATCTGGAGAGGAAAGGCAGCAGAGGAGTGGATGCCACAGAAGAACAGACAGCCTCCTGCCTAATTTTAGTACTGGTCCAAGGGTTTTATGAACACAATTTGAGAAAAAGTGGTAGGGTGTTGCACATAAAATGCATTCAGGAAGAGATTTTCAAGAGGAGTAGATATACCTTAAATCTATCTGAAAAAGTGAAGTTGAAGGAGAAGGAATAAGTTAGAGTGTATCCTAAGTGCTGCTAACTTCACAGTATTTTTTCTTGAGTAGGAAAGCAGAAGCCTTTATTCTGTATTGTCTGTTTTCCTCAGTATAAGGCCAGATCTAGCTCCCCTTGAAGTCAATGGAGAGAATCTTCTTGACCTCAATGGGACTTGAGTTTGGTCCATAATTACTGGAAGGAACTGCAGTCTAAATGGAGAAGTGTCTACAGCCAAACATAGCTCCATTCCATGTTAAAAATAAAAGTAAATAGTATGTTTCCAAGTTTAACATCCCTAGCACTCTAACTCCAGTCTTTTCCATCATCATCATCATCATCATGATCATGGTTGGAAAGGACATTCAAGATCATCAAGTTCAATCAACAAAGCATGTAGCCCATATGGGGATCGAACCCATAACCTTGGTGTTATTAGCACCATGCTGTCACCAACTAAGTAGATTCATCTTTTCCCCCATCACAAATGCAGCACTCTTTAGATTGACCATGAGTATCTTACATAGACAAATGGCTTGAGTTTTCTCCAAGGCATAGAAATAGAGATGAACTCTTCAAAGAAGCAAAAGAAAGGGGGGATAAAAGGGGAAAAAAATAAAAGAAAGAAAGAAAGAAGAAAAGAAGAAAAAAATAACTCTGGTAACAAATTCATTTGCTGCCCAGACAGCAAATGTACTGGATCATTTGATGAGCCCTGGGCTTCAGAAAAAAACCCACAAAATTAAATACATTCTTTGCCTGGGAGAGATAAAAGTCTGTTTCTCTCTCTCTCTTTTTTTTGTTTTTAATGTGAGCAAATAGCTGAGGGAGTAGCTGCTTGAAGTCTGTACTCCCTAAAAGTAACACTTAAGAAGCAAGGGCTGCAGCCCTGAATTCCAGACCTTTCTTTGGCTCTTTCATGATGCTAAGAACATCTAAAACTAGCAAGTCAGCAGCTCTTTCATGTGTTTAGTGGTGTGTTGACAAGTAAGTGCTGCATGACAATGGCCAGCCAGACCCTGAGCTGGGGCAAGTTGCTAGAACATCCCTGAACATCTCCACTTCTCTCCTCATAGCTCCCCCACCAGACTTACACAGGTTCTTTCACCTTCTATCCCTAGTAAGAAAAAATTGGTCAATATATCTCTTGTTACTTGAAGTCTGTGGGCCTCAAATGTGGGGTAATAGCCTTGCACAACCCCATATCTTACAGTGAGGAAGATCAGTGTGCAAGCCAAATGAATAGAAGTAAGTGGGAGCTAGCCAGGTTATACATACTTATGCTATGCTCTCCCACAGGGAAAGCCCTGCCCTACAATCACATCCTGGAAGGATATTTGCTGATGAAGCTGGCAAGGGGCTTAACACAGATTTGCTGGGATTGTTTGGTGTTGTTTTGTTATCAAAAAGCACTAATTAATGGCAAGACTGTTACTGCTACTTGAAGCCAGAATGTTTGTTTTGGTTTGTTTTGTTTGTTTTGGTTCACTGGGCCAGATAGTTTAATCTGCTGATACCTGTGGAGCTGTTTTGAACATGTAACCACTAGTGCAACATCCTTTGTTTATTGTGAAACATTAGTGAAAACTGCTTTTATTAAACCATTGCTTAATAGGGAAACTGAAACACTCTTACTAATCATCACATGCTTTTCTGTCCGTCTGTCTGTGAAAGACTTCTGGGTTTCCTCTCTAGCATGAACTCACCACGAGCCCCTTTAGAAGGAGCTTTTTCTGTTGACTTGAGTAGGTTTTGGATCAGCCACTGAGAACATTTCCAACATTAAAACCTGGCAGGAAGACAGCAGAATTTTGCTGTCTGTGCCAGTCATTTGTGTGTGTAGGCTGATGCCTGCGTCAAATATCAGAGGAAACAATAAGTACATAGGGCCAAATTCTTCCTTGCTCCACATGCAAGGACCTTTTCTGCATGGTGCAAAAAGGGCGTAAACATAGTACCAAATGAGAATAACTTACACACTGATCATACTGGTGCTGATAGAATTGCTACACCTGTAGGTCTGGGGATAGTCATGCTCAGGAAATCTGAATTACATAAAATCCACTTAACTGCTGTCAGTGCTTCTTCCTCCTTGGTGTCTGCTCCCTTCCCAGACTTGCTTATATGGATCAGATACAAGATCTTTCTTTCAGAGGAAAACTCTTTTTATACGAACACACTGCACAATCCTTTCCCTGCTGTATCCAGTAATCTGACAGCACTTTGAGGGTTTACTAAGCCTGCAAATCTCTGGCCCATCCCTAGAAATAACTTCTGTGCACTTGTAAAAATCTTCTGAAGCTATATTCTTTCAGTAACCACTGTATTGCATAGCAATGAATTACATATTTCCTCCCCTACATGTGAGAGTTGAAAGCACACCTCTATTTTGGTCTTTATTTTAAAATTGCTGCCTTACACACTTTGTGTGCTGCCTGAAATCACTGTGTTTCTCACAACTCCACCACTGTGTAATAGAGCAAATCCTTACTGTTTCAGCCTCGTTGAATCATCCATTATCTTACAGGTATCCATCACTCCTCCCCTATAGTCATCCTTTTCCAAGTTGTCCTACTCAGACTCTAAGGATATTTCTGGCTTTTAATCATCCTTTGATCAGCCCATTGAGTCAGTTTCCACTTTCACAAAATAAAAAATGGATTAATTTTCCTCTGAATGATGTCAGAGTGCTTAACAAACTTGGAAAATTCTAAACAGGCCTGATAAAATAATCTTGTATGTAGTGGTTTCTGAGAAACTGCTACTACAACTGGATGTGCACTGGTACTGACCTAATGGATGCTGGAATAGTGATTTGGAAATCTTCTGTCTGTGAAAAAAATGAGGATTTTCTCTTATTCTTGCTTTTGGTCTTTATTTTAGGAAGCAATCAAACCGCTCCCAGCTGGGCAGATCTTTGTTTTCATCTTCCCTCTAGTGCTAGGCCAATTTATACGTATATATTAATAAAAGTTTTAAATTCATAAACTGTAGCTAGTTTAGGAAAATCATAGAGGCAACAACATTTGGATGTACAAAAATTTGACCTAGTGGGAAGAGGTTAATTTGAGAGAAACAGCTGAAGTGCAGCTAGTTAGGGATGCTTTTATTATAGAACGTGTAGCTACAAATGATAATTTTGGGAATACATGAATTACTGAAATCTATAATTCACCTGAAATTTTTTCTACTTCTTCACCATAGCAAGAAACAAAGTTTTGTATTCCTCCTCAGAAATTTATAAAGTCATTAACTGCAAACTGAAGGACATCACTTAAAGCATTCCCACTCTCCTCTAAAGAAATCAAAGAGGTTAACTGCACAGCTAATTTTGCTAGGCATTTTGTAATTGCATACTGGATTTGTGTCAAAAGAGCTCAATTTCTGTTGAAGCCCCAAAGAGGTCCCCACATTTTGTCATTTTAAGAATTCTTTTTTGTGCTCTGTTTGATTTTGAAATCCTGGCTACAGCCCAGCTGAAACATGGGACTATGGACTCCTACCTCCCTGGGTCCTCCCTGGAAGTAGCAGCATCAAAAGAGATAGCAGCGGATCCATCAAGATCTGGGAGACGCTGCTGTCAGGGAGAGTGATTATGAAAAGAAAGGTCCTGAGAAGATTTATAAAATTATGTCTTTGGGTTTTTATTTTATTTTATTTTATTTTATTTTCTGTTTTCATAATAATAGATTTTTTCCAATAGCTTTGCGTGCTATCCATCCTCATCTGATACCCTAGTTCAAAGAAAGTTGCTTGGAAAGGATATATTTGAAGCTGACAGAAGAGTCATGGTGACTCAGTACATTGAAAGGTCAGTGTCATTAAAGCAGTTCTGTTTTCAGTTATTCGAGTATTTACAGCACCCTCCACAAAATTATCTCAGCTTAAAAATTAAATGTATAAGGAAAAAACAAAGTACTCAAATATGAATCTAATATGTATACTCTGACATCCTAATACATGTATCGTGATGGGACACTTGCAGGGATGCTAAGGGAGCTTTCCTTCAAAAAGTCTTGGTGACTGGGGGAGATTCCTGAAGGCTGGAAGTAAACAAATGTCACTTTTGTCTTCAAGAGGAGAAAGAAGGAGGATATAAGGAACTACAGGCTTGTCAATCTTATGTGATTGAGGGAAAAATCTTGTAAGCCTTTCCCAAATATATTATGGACAAGTGGATGATTTGAAAGTAGTCACTACAGACTTACATATTTACAAAGTGCAAATAGTGCCTGAAGACTGTGACACGCAGACGAAACGTGGGTTAGATAAGAGAATTGTGAGGTGAACTGAAAACACCAGCCTCATAAGTGAGATCTCAACAAACTTGCAGCTTGATCTCCTGCATCTTACTGCTATGCTTATGTGTGTGGGATTTCAGCCTTGGGAGCACTGCCAAGGGAAATCATTTAATAACAGAGACCTTGAGAGTGGGACAGGGGTTGGCAGAGCCAGCACTTCAGGCCACATTTGCTAGCTGAACTTCCCACTGAAAATCACCTCCCTGGGGCTCTGTATCTATCCTTCTCTCTGTTTACCCACTCAGGCTTTGGCTATGAAGTCCCAGGCTCCGTATGGCCTCTGTGTCCCTCCCCACATCTTTGGCCCCAGGGACAGGTGATGGATAACATTTCATCTGCCGAAAGAGCAACCCTAAAGCTCCACCATGATAAGTATGCTGTCTCTCTCTTCAGAGACAGAACTATTTAAAAAACGTGGGGAAGTACAACAGCAACAACCTGACATCTTCCCTAGGACTACCCACCAGCCTCTGCCAGCTAAGACAATTGAGCTGAAACTNAAGACCCCAAGTGATTTTCAGACTGTGCCTATGAAACTGAAGTAACCACACAAATTTGTATCAGAGCCTGAAGACCTTCAGATGCAAACTGAGAAGTGCTGTAATAACAGTGTGAAAAAAAGCTGAAATCTGTTGCCTTCATTAGGGAAACATGTCTCTGCATTGTTATAAATTCACCACTTCCTTCTTCCCTTTGATTTATTTTAAGCACGAGTGTCTTATCTGTTGTAAATGAGAAAAACAACAACAAACCCATAAAAACCTTTTCAACCAAAGTCACAATATTGTTACAAAGAAGAAATTAGATGCTTTTTTTTTCCTGAGTTTTTTTAATCCATTTTCTCTCAGTTCGTTCCATCTACTTCTGTGCCACATCTTCTGCTTTCTCTTTCAGTGGTATTTAGATAACAGAAATCTAGAATCAAAAAGACATCAAGATTTCACAGTAGTACCATGCTGCAACAAATAGTCTCATTTTTGTTATTAAACAAAAACAATTCCACCTAGACTTTGCTTGCAAAGGTGTGGATACAAGGTAAGACCCAAGGTCACACTCGAAGCAAAGGGCAGTGTAAATGTTTTTGAAAGGTAATGAAGAAAACCGGCCACAGAACTCCTGTCAAAATTTTGCTTACATATTCACTTAGTTTAGTGAAACATCAGAAAAAATATTACTATGCAGATATTAAAAGAGAAATTAATGCAGAGGGTGATAGAGCACCGCACTCGTATAAATCATGCATAATGTACAAGGAGTGTTACTTTGGTTCTAGCTTGCAAAGATACTCTGTTTTAATTTATGCATCGATTGTTTTCATCTTCCTCACTCCTTTATGTCATATCAGAGAGGAAAAGCAGTTGTTCCATAGCATGGCCAAAGGAACAATGTCAGCTTGTCTCTACAACAAGATGATAACACATACGCATGGCTAGGCAGTAAGTTCTGGGGTGATAAAAGTAAACAGCAGTGATCAGTGATGTATGGGTTCTGATCCTCTGTTCTCCTTCCACCGGGGATGGAATTCAGCACCTCTGAGACTAATTGGACTCTGATGCTAGATTGTGTGAAGCTGAGTGCTGGCAGTATCCATAGTGCAGGATGGCTAATTATATCCTAACAGGGATTTTGAGTGCTGGTTTGTCCTGAAGTGGGGTACAGTTCTGACAGTTTTTGCTAGAGTCCAAGTGAGAGCTAGAGGAGTGAGATGGACAAAAGAGGTGGTAGTTCTTACTTTGTGTTCCCCAATCCCCCTGAGCGCACACCCATTCTGCCATACTCAAAAGAATGATATTTTGGTACCTACATTGAAGGACAGAATTTGATGCCCTGCTCTCTGACTCACTCCATTAGCTCATCTTGCAGTCAGTTGCCTTTCACACTGAAGGTGGAAACTTATGGGAAAACACCTTTGTACCTCCACAGGAGAATCAGGAATGTCATGCCTATTCCTGTACTGTAGATACATGATGGACATACTACATGTGTAAATCTACAGGGACTCCTTTCCTCAGCATGAAAGCAGCATTTTCTTTGGCAGCCTGGACACCAGTGACCAAATCAGCCTCCTCATAGCACAGGCACTGCAGAGTTTTTATAAATCCTTTTTAGAACCCCTCTCTGGGATGCTATGTAATTCAATGCACATTTTAAACTGGCATTGCTGCCAAAAGAGGCCATTCCAGCTGTTTGTGTGCTTATGTGGTAAGCCAAAAGAGAGAGTAAATTCTGCTGAAAAAAATAGTTTTGTCATTGTTTTTGCTGGATTGACCAAAGCCCAGTGTGGGGCAATCTGGGGTGCAAACAAGTGGATGAGGGCACAAGGAGGGCCTTTTGCTTGCATGAACAATTCTGGCTCCATCTTCAGTGAACCACAGCCTGATGTATTACTCTCATTGCTGTAGCTGCAAATTTTTTCTTCTGTTGTATATCATTTTACTTGCACAACATACTTTATTCACATATTTAATCTGTAAAAGGAATTTTTGATGAAAAAATTGCCATGGTTATATATTCCTGGAGGTGCCTTTCTCTCAAGTCAGTATAAATTAAATTAATTTATAGGATAAGTCTTTTTTCCTCAAATGTGTTGTAGAGCTCTCTAAGAAATACAAATCCCATCTCCTTGGCACAAACTTCTGCTTGTTACTCTCTGAGTAAGACCTGCAAATATTAAGGCTTAGGACCTGTCTGTGTCTAATATCCCTAAAATATAGCATTTATCCCAGAGAGTAACAACCTGTAATAGGAAGAACCTGTAATGACAGAACTAACTCAGTACTGGGGCCACTTCTGTTTAACATCTTCATCAATGATTCGGACCAGGGGATTGAGGGCACCCTTAGCAAGTTTGCAGATGACACAAAGCTGGGTGGCAGTGTCAATCTGCTTGAGGGAAGGAAGGCTTTACAGAGGGACCTGAATAGGCTGGATCACTGGGCCAAGGCCAATTCCATGAAGTTCAATAAGGCCAAATGCCAGGTGCTGCACCTTGGCCATAATAAACCCCGGCAGTGCTATAGGCTTGGAGAAAAGTGGCTGGAGAGCTGCCAGGCAGAGAGGGACCTAGGGGTCCTGATTGACAGCCAGCTGAACATGAGCCAGCAGTGTGCCCAGGTGGCCAAGATGGCCAACAGCATCTTNGTTGATAGGGCTAGGACAAAGGCTGGACTTGATGATCTTCAAGGTCTCTTCCAGCTGTAACTGTTCTATGATTCTAACTGGGCTTCGATTTGAAATTGCTTCTGAGTGCTTGCTCTCCAGGAAGTGTTGGTGGAGACAGCACAAACTGCAGAAGGAGACCTCCCAAGCAGCCACATCCTTCCCCATTTCTTTGTTGACAGTTCTACACAGTCCATCTCCTTCAGTTCTGTGCTGGTTTTCCTTTGTTATTTTACCTTTTCTCTTTTTCCTGAGATACCTTTGTACCTTCTCGTGTCCCCTCCTCAGTCAAAATCTTAATGGACAACAGAAACACACTCCCTCAAAATCACCAACCCGGTGGAGGAGCTGAGGACTGTAGAGACTAGCAGGAGTAGTGGGACATTGAACCTGTTTCTTTTATCATTGCTCTGACTCTGAGTAAAGAGAAACCAATAGCAATGAACTCACATAATCATCTTTCGTTTGGCAAGTGTTGCTGTTTGAGATTTGTTCAACTGTGGTGTTTATCCAGCTCTTTTCTTTCAAATCAGGGAAGTAAGCAAGAAATGAAGCAGAGATCACACTATGCTGTGTAAAATTCTACCCACTCAGGATCCAACCTCCATAATAGCTCTTCTGCATACAATATACATTTTTACATTAAAGGGTTGCTTATTGATTGTCTCAAAAAATGCAACAGACCTCACCTCTGATTCATCTGTCAGATAGAAAACAGAATAATAGCACAATTTATTACTTCTTCCTCTTGTCAGTGTTGGGAGTGCAACACCACACTTGCCCCATGGCAGTTGCACAAGGATTCCAATAGGAGATGGGAGATGGTTTTGCCTTTTCTAAGGAGGCTAATTTGAACACTGGCATTCAAACCATCAAAGCAGATGTTTTGATGAAAAGAACATCTTCTGCCTAGAAGAGTTTTGCAATCATCCTTAAAACTGTTCGGTTTTGATTTCGTTATTCCAAACAGCTTCTAGGTTGGGATTGATGCCCAGCAAGGCTCTTTTGCAGGATTGTGAGGTTGCTTCTTCTGCAGCCTGCCCCTTCCAAGGTTGCTTCTTCTTCCAAGCCTGTCCCTGCACCCTCAGCNTTTCCAGTACCTAAAGGGGGATTATAAGACAGAAGGGGAGAGACTTTTGAAGTGGTCAGACTGATAGGACAAGGGGGAATGTTTATAAGCTGAAGGAGGGTAAATTTAGATTGGAGATTATGAGGAAGTTTTTTACCCAGAGAGTGGTTAGGCACTGGAACAGGTTGCCCAGAGAGGCTGTGGATCCCCCATCCCTGGCAGTGTTCAAGGCCAGGCTGGATGCGGCCCTGGGTGACCTGGTCTAGTGATTGGCATCCCTGCTCAGTGTGGGGAGGTTGGAACTAGATGATCTTTAGGGTCCCTTCCAACCTGGCCATTCTATGATTCTATGAAATACAACTCAAGTATGGCAAAGATTGGCTGTGGCTGGGAAAAGCCAGTGGAAAGCTAAGGGAGCTACAGTAGTACAGTAGTACTCTGTTTAGTAAGGAAATAAAATGAGAACACACATGGGCAACCTGTTCATGTTTTTTTCCTATAAATTAGCACTGCACTAAGGTCTCTTTGCCTCTGTGCAGAAGACCCCAGCTTGTTTCCAGAGGTGCAGATCACAGCCAAACATAGGACAATGTAAGCATATAAGCAGGATTTTTTCCTAATTCTGCTCTTGTCCTTGGACTGGTTTGATTCCCCCTGCTCCATCCTTCACGCCAGGGGAGTTATGCCTGAAAATAGGTTGCATTCTTGCAGTAAGAAGGCCATTTTGCAGGAATGAGGACAGGCAAGATCTTGTTTAGTAATTACATCCAGAAGATGAAAAATGTTGCTTTGAAGAAAGTGTCTTTTAAAAGAGAAAAATGTTGTTAATAATAATTTAGATAGCACGGTTACCTTTTAATAACATAACTGTGAACTTGGATGGAACCTTCTATTCAGGGATGACAAGGGTTTAGTGGAAATGAAGTTGGTGTTGCAGAACTCCAAGGAAAGATGTAGAAACTAAGACACATGAAGGTTCTCGGCTCATGCTACCTGATAGAGTACGAAAGCCTGTAGCAGACAGATAGCCTATAGCACTTTGGCTTCTTGGCACCTTCTGCCTTTAGCCACAGGCTGTAGATCAACAAGCCTGTCGACAGTAAGAAAAAAAGCCTCACTCACAGTATCTGGGCTTTAAAATGCACTCAGGATGTTGGATGATGATCTTTCTTATCAAGAAGTTTATAAAGCATTTCTATGCCACAGATATGCCCTGAGTTGTGCAGCCACAGGTAAAGATACACAAGAAAACAAAACATGAACCTGAGTCTCATCTATGGGAAAACGTTATTTATTTAAAAAAACTTATTTATTGTAATATCACTGCTGCTCATTAAAAGAACTCCCTGAGCTCTGGCCATTGAACTTATCTCTGTGGACTGCTGAATGCCTGCTTCATCATATATCTGTTGACCCTAGATGATAAGTAGTGTGTTTGATAAACAGCCATATGTCAATGTGGTCATTCTCTTCATGGAAGAAATTGAGAAGGGAGTCAGCAAACAGTCCAGGCACACACTGAATTGGATTTTGTTCTGAAGCACTATAGGTGTCTGTTTTAGGTCAAAGCTGGGGTCACTGACAGGCCAGCTAAAATCAAATTCCTGATGGAAAATCCCTTCATTCACATCATAGTCATCTCAGTTCCCCCTTCCCCATGGAGATACAGCCATATTCCAGACAGACGGTGAAAACCAAGAGAAGCCAGAGGAGAGGTCTATCTTCTGAAGGTACTCAGCTCTTCTGGCTTGTTTCCACCTCTTTTCTCACTCTTCATGAGCTGCCTTTACACAAGTCTAATCAGGAGGAATTTCGTTCTCCAGCAGCGGCTATTTTTCAAATGAGCTCATGAAAAGATATCATATTGCCAAAATAAACGGTATATTCTGGTGATCAGTATCATTTCAGAGATTTACTGTGAACTGCCCTTTTTTGTTATTATTTTTCTCTCTTTTCCTTTTCTTAACCCCTCAAAAAGGCCAGTAAAGTAGTTGCCTTCCTGAAAGTGTTTGGGTCACCATGTCTTATGGGTGAACTCAGTACCTACATTTCACTCTCTGGGACTGATGGCAGGGCTATCTGAGGAAGCAGAGGACACTCCACGTGCATAGACACTGATACTTTGTGGTGAGTTATTGTAGCATCCCCAAAATATTAAGGTGCTGATGGATTTCTCACTTGCAGGGGCCAAGACCCATGCTGCTAGCATCCTCATCCTCAGTTTTTCACAGCCCCAAATACAGACATTATCTTGACTTTTTACCAGAGTGTCATCCATACTCTGTCCAGCAAGGGTCATTTGCAGTCTCTAGAAGAGGTAAGCAGTAGAAGTACTTTGGGGGATCTTTATTGCGTTTTGTAGATAGGATGGGACATGACTAGAAAGTAATGGGAAAAATCCAGCAATGAGACCTGGCAGTTCTCACATGTTCCATATGGGTGTTCCTGGATATGAATAGGAGGCATGCATTGTGAACACAGTTACTGAAAAACTGTTTCTGCTTCCATCCAAATTGCTGAGTCAGCAGAAGAACCAAGTGAGAGAAATTAGAGATAGGCCACAAGGCTGAAGATTGACTAGCTCTCCCAGTCATTGATGGATAGATTGATAGTAGTGGGACTGAAAAACACCCTTCCACCTTATATCCTGAATCTGGAATTGGCCAACAATGGATGTACAGGGAAGAATACACATGATAACACATCCAAATGCCCCCCTATTTGCAAACTCAGGAGCCTCAAGACTCAGTTTGGTTGCTATGCATTTAATAATCAAAACCAGTCATTCCTTCTTCCATGAACCTGTCCAAATGGTCATGACCTCTCTGTCATGGAAGAGGACTGGGGTAGGAGTCTGTAATTATCTGGATAGAGGCAGAATCATTGCAGGCTAAAGCCTGCTGTTCCTAAGGACCTCTGGGAAGACAGCAAATATCAGCTCTGGAGAGGTGATTTCTGGGAGGCAGAGGGTGACAGAGCTATGAAAAGGAGGCATTTTGCCAAGTCTCATTCTTCAAAGCTGGGATGGAGGGCAAAAATCTAACTACATAAACTATGGCAGAACATCAAGCTGTAATTAAAAATGTCCCCTTCCTTCCATCTCTCTCCTTCATAAAAGATAAAGATATGATGGAGAAAGAAAATAACAGCAGTCTGAGACTGTTATGAGTGCTGGCTGACCACAAATCAGAGGACAGTTTATTCATGTCTGACAGACTATGACGAAATTATCTGGGCTTATCTGAACTTCACAGCAACCAATTGGATCAGTTTGCAGGAGGAACTTCAGCAAGCCCAGTGCTTTACTACTTCTTTGTGTTCTGGAATTGCTTGCATCATCCTAAGTATTTTCTGTCTATAATAGTCTTTTTTTTTTTTTGGTATGCATCCATTGTTTTGGTACAAAACTTGTGGTATAAAACCTGAATGCTGACCAGAAGAAATAAACAGCTATTTACTAAGGTTTACATGCATTAGTCTGAAGGTTTAACCCTGTAAATTCTTCCCTAAGTGTTCAATAGACATGAATTTTCAACCTCTGGCAAAGAGTTTCTGTTAAGCTCAGAAAGAAATGGAGTATTCTATATTATAGCCCCAGTACTACTTTTACATCTGTCATGAGCAGACTTTAGCCAGGTTTGAAGCAGATTGTGGATTTTCCATAACCTTGACATGAAGCCTCCAAAATTGTTAGTAGTCTGTGTTCAACATGTTGGCTCTGTCCTTGGAGAACGATTTTCGGAAAGCAAAAAAAGAACAAAATAAAACCAGGCAGTAATTCAGTATGTTCCTACATTTTATGCAATGAATTGCTACTCTAAAACTGCCACAAGGGCCTGTGCTGTTCCAGCTACTGCCATCACTCAACATCTGTGCAGCTTTCGTTTCACAGCAGTCAGCAGGTGCCATGATTTATAGTGCACTATGCTCTGAGCAAATGATGTTCAAATATAAAGGGAGTCCTGGAGATAAAAATAAATATATATTAAAAACCTCAACCAGACAAAAACCACCACCAATAGTGAGAAGGAATTTCTATGACTTGTTTTGCTTTCTTTGAACGAAATTGTGCTCACCACATTTAAGGCACAGACCTATTATAGTCTTGCTTACCATGCTCCTTGGGTAATCGCTTCCTATAACAGCTATCTTCACTCCCCTGACAGCTCTTTTAAATCATATGAAGGGACTTGCAGGTGCTTATAGGATCATTTTACTGTAATAATACCATAACGAATTAAAACAGTACTCTTTTATTGGTAAAATCACCTTCCAGTTCTGAAAAGGATGAAAAAGAAAACTTGGCCTAATGGACATCACCCATGAGAAGAAGCTGGTGATTAGGATACATGGGATTGGACTTCCCAAGATAAACACACCTGGGACAAATAATTGAATAAAGAGAGGTTTATGTACATGTGAGGGAAACAGAGTTTGTTTCTAAAAGGAAGCCTTTAAAACCTTGATGATTTAAAACAGTTAATTTTGTAACAACTTCAAACAAGGTAACAGACTATCTCCTGGATTCCACATGTCTGGAAGTGCCTTTTTAATGGAGAATCTCATCCAGAACAACTTGAACTTTCTCTCAGACAGGTGAAAGGTACACAGATACAGAGCTGAAGACCTTGCCAGTGCTCAGCAGTGGCTACACATCTCTGACATACACATCTTGTGCTTTATAGTTTCATGTTTAGTGTCTCATAGGATTTAATGTATACATGGGGTGAAAAGGTACACCTCAAGCTGTACTTAACCTTTCTTACTGAGGTAAAATCCTCCTTGTGATCACCAGTTCCTAAGAAGATGCAAAAATTTTGTTTTCCTGCTGTTTATATATGACATTACTGTAAATATTAAGTTGAATAGCTAGGAAACAGAAATGTGCGGACTGCTTTATCTCTTTCTGTCCATCTCTTTCTAATTTTTTCATTTTTCTCTTTTTCATTTGCTTGACTGCTTTGAATTCCCTTTACTTTGGTCCTTGTCCTTACAGACACACAATGATCAGAGATGACATGATGATCTGATCAGTGGATCAGCTGATGTGATGAAGTGATGGATCAGGACAAAGCGCTGTTACCAGTGTTGGACTGGATAAATCACTGTGTTATATGCTGCCCTTGATGCCAAGTGACACCATTTTGCTGCAGTGTTGAGTGAGCCTGTAATGCCAGAATTTGGAGAGCTATGAGACTGCCAGCCCAGCACAATAACTCTGATTTTCCCTTCACTGACATAGGGCCATGCAGTATGAAAGGCACAACTGATTTTTCAAATTAGCCTATAAACTTCAAGATTTATGTCTAGACAAGAAACACTGTTCAGAACAACATGACAAAGTCTACAGCTTTTGCAGTGCTTGACTCAAACTCTAGTTCACAGTGCTAAGGCTCATTAGCAGCCCTAGTAGCAACATCATCACTAACCTGTTATCTCTCATTTTTCTCATAGCTGTTGGTTCCTTTTCTCTTTCCCTCTGTAGCTTTGATATTTTCTTCCTATATATGTAATCTTACAGCACTGAGAACAATAGGAGCTATTGTTTCATGTTAGTAGTGTGAAGGCAATGATAGCTACTGAAGACGTGCGCAAAATGAAGCTCTTGGAACCACTCTGGCAGAGACAATGATCTCATAGATTCTGGTACTCCAGGGTAAAGAAGGGCTCTTCTCCAGAGTTGTTTCTAATCAGTAATTTCCTATTTCTGTCGCTACTAGAGACACTAGCAGAATGAAAGCCACATACATTGTAAAAAATTGAAGCAGAGTTGTCTTGGTACTGGCAAGAGGAACTGGGTAGAAACATTCCTATGTATGTGAATTTGCTCTTGGCTCAAGGCCTGTTCAATAAAAACTGATGGACACATGCGTTCCTCCTCTGTTCCACAGTGCCAGTTGGAGGTAAGCTATTATGCAATGGAGTGCTAGGTGCTGCACATAAAGAAATCAGCCCTGAAATGGATAAGCTTGGCTGAGCTGGTTTTGTATCTGTGAAACCAATGAGATGATAACTTTTTAGTCCATGGAAATGTCATGGGGAAAGAGAGGACCATTGGCTTCAAATGATTGTGAATGTGTCATGGCATAAGCAAAGTTTTACTGGTGCCTGACTGTCAAGATGCAAAATACAGTTTTCACTGTAGTATGTTAGCATTTCCTTGATGGCCAGAAGACTGGGCAGGGTTTGATTTCCTGTGAATCAAGAAAACGATGATTAAGATAGGCATGGACTCCTCAGGCAGTCACAGAATCACAGAATGGTTTTTTTGGGTTGGAAGGGAGCTCTGGAGGTCATCTAGTCCAACCCCCCCTGCAGTGGGCAGGGACATCCTGAGAGAAGACAGTTTATTCAGCTTAGACAGCTTCTTTACACTCTTTCTACAGGCTTAGTAATTTACCATTATACGTACATAATGAGGTATACTTCCTACACAGTTTTGCAAGTTCAACTACACTTAAGATAATATCTTTGGTCAGTAATTGTTTACAGTCCTTGACAGTGATTACTAATTTCTTTCTTCATATCCTGAGGTCCTTATCAGGGTTTGTGTGTTCTGTTCTTCTTCAGATTGATTGTTCATCCCAAGGTTTTCTTCCAACTAGTTGCAATATACCTGATGTTTCATCCTTAAACAATCCTCCCACAATTCCCTCCTTTTTGTCAATTACAAAAACATTTTTGATAGCTCTATCCACAAATCTATTAACACAAGCAAGCAAATAACGGACTATTATCATAATACATAGAAAAATCAATAAAATCATAGAAAAAAGGTCAATAAAATCATCAATCAAGTTTTTACAATTGATCGTAACCATCCTGTGATTCCCCAACCTGACAGTAATGAATTTAACCACCCAAAACCATAAGATTCCTTTAACTCCATCCTTCAGCGTTTGAATAGCTTTACGTATAGACTCAGAATGGTCAGAAAGATTCATGCAATGCATTCCTTCAAAATCTTCACAACCACTTCCATGTGCTAATAATAGAAAATCAATAGCAGCTCTATTTTGCAAAGTAACATGCCTAACAGAATCAACATCTAATAACAGATTGCTTAATGCAGTAGAAGTTGCGTAAGTCTGCTTTGCTAGCCAACATCCTAACTTGTTTAAGTTATTTAAAGCTTTGGCAGCAGGTGCTCCTGGTATGAACAAGGAAGCCTCCAAAATATCACCCTTATTCCAAAAGGTGATTTGGTCATCACACTCGCTACTATAAGCATGGGTGCTCCTTTTAGACCTTCTAGAATATCGATGCTGGTAGATCATAGATGTATTAGGGGTTAAGAGGGTTAAACATCCCAAACTACATGGTTCTCCTTTTATGTGAGAAGGTATGGCTCCTAAAGCTCGATCCCCACACATCAAAAATATCCCTGGGGACAGAGCTGTAGGGGCATTTGAGGATCTGAAAATATTTGGGAGGTAAAGTTACACCATGCACTAGAGTTTCTACAAATTGGTCATCATCGTGGCTAGGCTTCGTGAATGAAGATCCAGGGGGGGCTCCATCCACGCTTCTCACCAGCGCCTTTTACAACCGCGCTGATAAAAAG
>VWZO01006697.1:31770-59019 GCA_013396975.1 Bucco capensis | reverse complement strand
CCCAGGGAGGTGGTTGAATCACCGTCCCTGGAGGTGTTTAAGAGATGGCTGGATGTTGTGTTGGGGAGCATCATTTAGTGGGGTGAAAGGGCTAGGAAAAAGGCTGGACTCGATGATCTTCAAGGTCTCTTCCAGCTGTAACTGTTCTATGATTCTATGATTCTATGACATGTTCGTTAATGATACACAGCTGGACAGCACTGAAGCATGACAGCTAGGAAACCTGTCCCAGGACTCTGGCATTGACCAAGTGTTTGTGGCAGCAAAGGAGCCTACCAGTGTCTGGCAGCGCCTCCTGAGGAGCATCAGGGAGAGATACAGCCACAAAGACGACCTGAGGAAACAACAAGGACCCTGGAAGACCATGGAGAAAGGGATCCGACGCCTCAGAGAGATGGCCATCCTCGAAATTCATTTCAGCAACAACCTGGACCCCACAAGCCCTGATGACATCAGATGCACATCCCAGATGTGGTCCAAGATGTGTAGGCTCGCTCCACAGATGTACTCGCAGTTTGTTGCATCGCTACAGTACAATAAAGGAGGGGACACAAAAGGCAATGCAGCAAAGAACTTGCAAGGCTGTGAGGATGCCATGCAGGGTCCACTCCAATCCCTGGTGTCAACAGTGGAGAAAATGGCTGGTGACTTCAAGGATTTCAAAGATGACATGAAGGACTTTAAAGACAATGTGCAGGATCTTAAGGATGATGTGCAGGGAGTGGAGGAAAGGCTCACTGACTGGATCAACAACAGCCACCAATGGCTCAAGGAGAAAATGAAGGAGAACAACCACCACGTCGCACCAGTACAGACCAGGAACAGACGCCCTCCACCTCCACAAAGAGACTTTCCCTCACGAACGCAGCTGTGCTATTTTCTGCTGGATAATGGGGAGAACATGGATCGCTGGCACAAGAAACCCACTTGTGTCTTGGCAGCCCATCNGAGACTCCATTGTCCGCATCCACAAATTGAGCTGGGAGCTAGACAGCCAAGGGGTAATCAGTCGAACCCAATCACCCTTCAACAGCCCCATCTGGCCTGTGCGTAAGTCAAATGGAGAATGGAGACTGACTGTAGACTATCATGGCCTAAATGAAGTCACACCACCAATGAGTGCAGCTGTGCCGAACATGTTAGAGCTCCAGTATGAGCTGGAGTCAAAAGCAGCTAAGTGGTATGCCACCATAGACACTGCAAATGCATTTTTTTCCATTCCATTAGATGCAGAGTGCAGGCCACAGTTTGCTTTCACCTGGAGACGTGTGCAGTATACCTGGAACCGATTGCCCCAGGGGTGGAAACATAGTTCTACCATCTGCCATGGGCTGGTTCATGACGCACTGGAAAAGGGTGAGGCTCTGGATCATTTGTAATACATAGATGACATTGTATGGGGGGACACAGCCAAGGAGGTCTTTGAGAAAGGAGGAAAGATCATTCAAATTCTCCTAGATGTTGGCTTTACCATTAAGCAGAACAAGGTGAAGGGACCTGCTCAAGATATCCAGTTCTTGGGGGTAAAATGGCAAGATGGGCGATGACTGATCCCAACTGAGGTAGTCAATAAAATAACATCTGTGTCGACGCCCACAAATAAGAAAGAGACTCAAATCTTCCTAGGAGCCACAGGCTTCTGGAAGATGCACATCCCTGAGTTTAGCCAAATTGCTAGCCCACTTTTCCTGGTGATGCGCAAAAAGAATGACTTCCACTGGGGCCGTGAACAAGAGCAGGCCTTTGAGCAGATAAAGCAGGAGATTGTGTATGCAGTAGCCCTTGGCCCAGTTAGAACATGACCAGATGTAAAGAATGTACTATACACCTCTGTTGGAGAAAAAGGACCTTCATGGAGCCTCTGGCAAAAGGTAGGTGGAGAAACTCGAGGCAAACCACTCAGATTTTGGAGCCGAGCGCACAGAGGATCAGAGGCGAATTATACCCCAACTAAGAAAGAGATCCTGGCAGCCTACAAAGGGGTCCAATCTGCCTCCGAGGTGACTGGCACAGAGGCACAGCTTCTCCTGGCACCCCGACTACCAGTGCTGGGGGGGATGTTCAAAGGCAAGATTCCTGACATGCATCACGCCACCAATGCAACCTGGAGTAAGTGGATAGCCCTAATCACGCAATGTGCTCGTATTGGTAAACCAAACCACCCTGGGATCCTAGAGGTGATAACCAACTGGCCTGAAGGTGAAAGTTTTGGTCTAGCTGATGAGGAAGAACACCCAGTGACATGTGCCGAGGAAGCTCCACCATACAACCAACTACCAGAGGATGAGAAACAGTATGCCCTTTTCACTGATGGTTCTTGCCATATTGTTGGGGCAAACCGGAAGTGGAAGGCAGCTGTGTGGAGCCCCTTACAGTGTGTCGCAGAGGCCACCAAAGGAGAAGGTGGATCCAGTCAGCTTGCAGAGCTTAGAGCTGTCCAGCTGGCCTTGGACATTGCTGAGCGAGAGAAGTGGCCAAAGCTCTATCTCTACACTGACAAGCTAAAAGCCAGCAGGTAAAAAAAAGTTAAACCCAAAAGTAATTTGTAGACTGTAAAGGACAGTAGCCTGACTACCAAAAAGAATCTGCAGTCACTCCTTATCTTCTGAAATCACTGCCAGAACACAGGGAAGGAAAGGCACAGCCCCAAGACACATCAGCTGAAAACACACTGGAGATACCATGGTTAGAATACAGGTGGATATATCATAGGACAGTTATAGCTGGAAGAGACTTTGAAGATCATCGAGTCCAGCGTTTGCCCCAGCCCTAAAAACCCGCTGAACGATGCCCCCCAGTGCAATATCCACCCATCTCCTAAACACCTCCAGGGACGGTGACTCAACCACCTCCCTGGGCAGCCTGTTCCAATGGCTGACAACCCTTTCAGTAAAGAAATTCCTCCTAATATCTAACCTGAACCTCCCCTGGCACAATTTGCATCCATTTCCCCTCATCCTATCACTCTCCACTAGGGAGAACAGACCAACCGCTGCCTCTCTACAACCTCCTTTCAGGTAGTTATAGAGATCAGTGAGATCTCCCCTCAATCTCCTCTTTTCACAGAATCACCAAGGCTGGAAAAGACCCCCAGGATCATCAAGTCCAGCCTATGACGCTATACACCACAACATCTAAACCATGCCACTCAGTGCCACATCCAATCTTTTCTTAAACACCTCCACGGACGGTGACTCCACCACCTCCCTGGGCAGCCTATTCCAGAGCCCAATCACCCTCTGCGTGAGGAAGTGCTTCCTAATGTCCAGTCTAAACCTCCCCTGCTGCAGCTTCAAGCCATGGCCTCTTGTCCTGTCACTAGCTGCCAAGGAGAAGAGCCCAACCAGACTAAACAGGCCCAGATCCATCAGTCTTTCCTCATAAAACNACAGGAGGATGACCATGAGCCAGAAATGTGCCCTTGCAGCCAAGAGGGCCAATGGCATCCTAGGATGCATTAAGAGGAGCATGGCCAGCAGATCCAGAGAGGTTATTCTCCCCCTCTACTCTGCCCTGGTGAGGCCCCACATGGAATACTGTGTCCAGTTCTCGGCCCTCCAGCTCAAGAAGGATAGGAAGCTGATGGAGAGTGTCCAGTGTAGGGCCACCAAGGAGTGGAGCATCTGCCCTATGAGGACAGGCTGAGAGAGCTGGGTCTCTTCAGCCTGGAGAAGAGGAGACTGAGAGGAGACCTCATTAATGTTTACAAATACATTAAGGGTGAGTGTCAGGAGGAGAGAGCCAGGCTCTTCTCAATGTCATCCAATGTAAGGACAAGAGGCAATGGGAGCAAGTTGGACCGCAGGAGGTTTGGTATTAACCTGAGAAAAAACTTTTTTTACAGTAAGGGTGCCAGAGCACTGGAACAGGCTGCCCAGGAGAGCTGTGGAGCCTCCTTCTCTGGAGACATTCCAGAGCTGCCTGGACGCATTCTTGTCTTACCTCGTCTAGGTGATCCTGCTCTGGCAGGGGCGCTGGACTAGATGATCTTTCTAGGTGCCTTCCAATCCCTAACATTCTATGATTCTACGAAACTTCCACCCAGCTTGGGTGCACTCCAACTACTCCACTGATGTAGGAGTAGGTCCCTGACCATCTCCTCGTGAATTGTGGAGGGGACATTTTGCTCTCAGTCCCATTCTCTTGGCATGGGGGGCTGGCTTCCCTCAGTACAGGTCTTACTTTTACTAAAGACTGAGGCAAAGAAGGCATTAAGCTCTTCAGCCTTATCCTTGTCTTTTGTTACTATATTTCCTTCTGGCTCTAGCAGGGGATGTAGGATCTCTCTGTTCTTTCTTTTGTTATTAATGTATTTATAAAAGCTTTTCTTACTATCTTTTCATTTCAAAGCCAAATTAATTTCTAACTGGGCCTTGGACCTTCTAATAATCTCCCTACATAACCTAATGATATCCTTATACTCACTAGGAGTGGTCGGCCCTCTTTTCCAGAGGCCATAAACTCTCTATTTTTCCCTGATCTTCAACAGTTTGTCCCTATTCAGCGAAGATGGTCTTCTGTGCCACCGGCTTGTCTTAAGGCACGTAGGGATGGTCTGCTCCTGTGCCTTCACGATTTCCTCCCTAAGTAATGTCCAGCCTTCCTGGACTCCTGTGCCCTTCAAAACTGATTCCCAAGGGCTTTTAAATTGAAGTCTGCCCTTCGGAAGTCCCAAGTGGCAGTTTTGCTCTCACTCTTCCTAGCATTTCCAATAATAGAGAACTTGATAATTTCGTGACTGCTGCTGCCTAGACAGCCTCCAACTGCCACATCTTCCACAAGACCATCTCTGTTCACAAAAAGTAGGGCCAGCAGGGCACCTTCCCTGGTCGGTTCACTTATCAGCCTAGTGAGGAAAGAGAGCAAGATCAGATCTCTAATTTTTAAAATAGTAAAAGAGCATTTACACATCAAATCTGAGCAAAGGAGAAGAGGTAAATTCCTTGCTGCACTGGAAGTGCTCCTCAGTGGCACAGGGAGAGAACACGTACACAAGAACAGGTGAAAGAGGACATGTCAGCAGCAGAGCAAATCTGGAATAACCAACAAATAGGATGAAAGCAAGCACATAGATTACTGTAGCAATGTTGAGCACCTGTAAAGCTTCTCTAAAGGCTGCATTCCACTTAAAATGAAGCTTCTTTGGTAGACCATGAACTAGAGAATTTGTAGTTCAAGTTTCCCCATTTAGCTGCAGATAAAAGTATTAAAGTTACAAGAACTAATCACAAGACGGTACTGTTCTACCACAGTCTACTATCTGTATAGGAAATTTTAACTCAAAACCACAAGGTAACTACACTTCCTACCTAAGAAAAAAATGGAATATATGCACTATTAGTTCACATATTTCAATATTTATCTTATTTCCTAGATTTGCACTAAAACGCCTAAATAGTCTAGAGCTTAAGTATATCAAAAGTCAAAACACAAAGACAGAGAAATGCACACTCAGGATTCCCAACCATCAATACTACCACACACCAGCATCAGAGAAAGGACAAAATAACCTAATCTTTTTAAGATGTGAGTCCTACTTAATCCAGAATTATAATCTGAAAATAAGCATTATTTAGTTTCACCATTCACATGCTGAAAATATTACACCCAGTCATTTAAAGGTTATGATTTCCACTTTTTGGAAGATTGCTGTCAATTTCCAAAACATAAGCTCAAACTGAGACCTGTAAGGAACAAAAATACACATCTTCCCCTGTGGGTAACATTGCAAAAATGCAAATTTCTGTCAGTGACACTTGTACAAGGACAAACACATGGCATCAGTTGCCTTAACAAATGCATCAACATGAAATATGAAATCAAAATTTAAACCTGTAGCAGAAGGCGGTTCTTGAGTTCTGATAGTAACAGAGGAAGACTCAGTGTCTTCAACTTTCTCTTCCTGCAAACTGGCATCTGTACTGAGTACTGTGCTATGTGATGTGTTCCCAGGAGATCCTTGTTCACCAAAACTCTGGTCAGATTCAACAGAAACTTCTAACTGGACTAGAAAGGAGGAAAAAAATTTCACTGCGTAAAAAAGCACACAAATGCATATTTCAGAACACTGGGGGTGTGTGTTCATCCCATTACAGTGGAGACAAACATCCATCCATGCTCAGACTGCTGTATTAACCCAAAACTAAGTTTTTACAACACAGCTACTTGTAGCAACCCTCTAAAGTTAGTTACTTAGAAACACACAGGATGTTAACTCTTTATAGCCTAAAATGGGACAGATCTCCTCAAACCAGTATCACAGCTCACCCTGAAAGGGAAAGGCAGTGACGCACAGGGTAGGAAAAGAGAGCATTATCTTGACTCAGTCTAAAAACAAAAGCAGCTTGTTTAATGTTTTTAGTGTTCATTGAGAGGATTAAACTATGTTTAGCATTTGGGTAACTTCTCCAATGTGTAAGTGTTAAACTTCGCAATTGTCTCATTTTCAGAAGCATAACCTGCACCCCTTAGAAAAAAGGAAAGGAAAAACAACCACTACAATGTTTCCATCAAGTCATTCTGCAACTTACAGACTGCTTTTGTGAGGTCAGTTATCCCAGATAGTTATCTCTCTATGGGAAAAGCTCCCACCATGCAAGGGAAATGCTAGGGTTACTGATGGAGAGGGAAGCAAAAGCAAAAGGCAATTAGGGCAGTAGAGAGAGCTATAAACTTCCCTTGAGTTTTCTCTGTGTTGCTGATGAAATCAAGTTTTCATGGTGACTGTCATGCCACCACAAAGCCAGCGTATACTAGGAAGCTGCTTACCCTTCTCAGATTCCTTTTGGATAGATACTGCATCTTTCAAAGGCTGAATTTCTGCTGAAGTTGTGAGGTGATCTGTATTTAAAATCTCATGGCTAACACTAGATGAGAGCCTTGAAGATCGCCTCCTGTTCTGGTCTCTTTCAGGGTTATCTAAAGAATTCCTCAATTTTTCCTGAGCTGGAATAGACAAATGTAATGGTACCATGCAGTTACAGGATCCCTAAATAGCTCACAAACAAACTTTAAAGATCTTCCCTCCCAGTAAGAGTTTGAAAGTGTGTTTTTTAAGGACTGACATAAACAGCCAATACCCTGGTGATTAGAGCTCTCTGTAAACACTACAACCACACCAACAGTTATAAACAGGCATCTGAAGAACAAAAGCCTATCTCACAGCTGTCTCAACTTTTTCTTGCAGTAACAGGTTTGAAATAAGTACACAGATCAATATCTTACTGATAAAACATTACTTTAGACAGCAACTCCCCCAAAGACATAAGTGATACCAGAACCTAGATGGAGACAATTCAGACACACAAACAGCTCTGACCCTAAGCTTGATAACATATGCACACTTTAGTTTTAAGACTCTGTGGTCCTAAAGAACGGAAAGAGAGCCTTCTTCAGATGTTCAGCTCCTAGTTCATGATACTATCGGAGAGAACGTAATTTTCTTTTCTCATCACCACATTCAAGTTCTTAAACATCACTACACAGTACACCACGATAAACTAGAAGCTATTAGACTGCAGGGACATGAATATTTACTTAGTATTAAATTTTCTTTGCTAAGAAATGTGGTAGATCCTCCAATCTAGTAACTAAAGAGTTTTTACAACTAGAAAAAGGCTTTTATAACCTTCTACATATTGGAGGCAATATAATCACTGCCTCCCCACAGTCTAAAACAGGACTCAAAGCCCATGGCTCCTTTGTCCAAATCCAGCTTCCAAGATTTAGGAAGTAATTTCAGCATGCTGATGTTACATACGAATGGCCAATCTAAGTAAAACAGGTGCTGCACGTCAGCTATTTTATGTACCATAGTTCAAGGTTAATACCGTAGACATTTTTTTCCTTCCTCCATTTAAGCTTCAAAAACTTAGATGAGTAAAAAATACTGTGAGAGCTGAATATCCAAAAATACTCACTCAAGTTTTTTTCAATCCTGGGACGCTTTGATGGAACTTCACCTCCTTTTGGTATTTTCCGACATCTTAACTCCAAAGTTATGGGTTGCAGTGTCTGAGAACTTGGCTCTATTTACAAAGAGAACAAAAATTGACTGGACATGAAGCTGCAGAACTCTTGGAAACCTAAGTTCCCAAGTTACACCACTTAAAATACTGAACTTGCATAAACACAGCTTCCTCTGGCTTTCCAAAGTCTATGTATTGCATTCAATCCTACTGCAGACATAGCTTCTAACACATGAAGATTACTGGCCTAAATCTCATCTCTGAGCAAACTGAAGCTCCAGACCTGAAAAACAAGTACACTTTCAGCCATCCTAAACAAGACTGAACAAAGAGGAGTTTAAGATTTTTTTAAAGCATCTAAAGACTTTGGCTGTGAAAGAGCAAGATACTTTTCATTCCTTCAGGTCAGTTTAGAAGACTTCTGATACATGGCCGAAAGGTTTAAGTTTAGCTACATACCAGCTGGAGGTGTTATTGGTGGTCTTCCACGTTTTCGTTTAGTTTCTTTTGTGTTTTCCTGTGGACTCTTAACATTGTCATTCTCAGGCTTCTTCTCAATTTCTGTATCTACTGAATATTCCATATCATTCTCTGATATATTCTCTTTATCTTCTTTTCCATTCTTAGATATATTCTTTTCTGAGACCTTGCCTTTTTCTGAGATGACTAAAAAATTTCCTTCTTTATCAGGCTGCTTAACTTTTTTCTCAGTCTTTAATGTCTTTTCATCCTTGTCTTTCTTTGCATTACCTGTTGCTTTCCTCTGCTCTTTAAATTTCTCCTGCTTTTCAGGAGATGACGGAATTTCATTACCTCTTTCCGTAGGCTTCGCATTACCCACAATATTCTAGGATGAAGAGAATGACAGGTCAATTGACTTATTCCAATCTGAAAGTCCTTCCCCACCTTTGTATTGAACAGACTTGCATCCTTGTCCAATTTCTCACAGGATAAAAGCATATACTCTATGGCAACCCACAGACTAAAACTTGGAGGCACTGGAACTCTTAAAGGACACCTGCAGCTTCACCAGGACAGTGGAACAGATTCACTCCTTCCACAACTCAATGCCAGGAGAGTTTGGCTGTTCCTTCACTTTCATGTGCAGGTTAGCTCCATACCAGCTTGCACAGCACTACTTACTGCCTACTTGGGAGGCTGAAGAACAAGCTCAATTCAAGAGCACAGAAAAGAGAAAACTGCTTAATCACTTGCATGCAAAAACTCTTCCTTTTACAAAAGTCTCTCATTCAAAATAAACCAGTGTTGAGGGTGTCATTATCACTGCTACTGAAATATTCACAGAATCACCAAGATTGGAAAAGACCTCTAAGATCATCAAGTCCAACCATCCAACCAACCCCAACATGCCACTAAACCATGTCCCTAAGGAGAACATCTATACTTTCTTAAACGCCTCCAGGGATGGTGACTCTACCACCTCCCTGGGACAATACCTAACAACCCTTTCAGTGAGGAGATGTTTCCTGACATCCAGTCTAAACCTCCTCTGGTGCAACCTGAGGTCATTTCCTCTTGTCCTCTCATTGTTAACCCATCTCATTCCAACCTACTTTCAGGTAGTAAAAAGTCATGTACATCAACATCATAAGGAACCACATGATATTAGAATTTACACATTTCAACTTAAAAAAACCATACTTTAAACTGTCTTTCTGTAATTTGTATTCAGCATGAGAAGATGTGAAAATACTTATTAGTCCTCGGCCAGCAAGCTATCGGTAATTATTCAACTGTCACTCACTTCCCCACAGTTCTAATAGAACATCACCAGACTAGGAAGAACATCCCCCTATCAACAGGTCACTGCCACTCCAATGTCCCTTTCATTCTGTGATCAAGTTTCCTATTGACACTATCTGAGGCAGATGCTGATTTCGGTTTTTTCCTCTTCCAATGATCCTGCTAGAGGTTGTCCCAGAACTTCTCTGCTCTAGTGAACAGAAACCTTCTAACTTTGTGCCTGGATTAAGAATTTATATGTGGTCATGTCAACACTGCCTTTTGTTGAACTAACTTTCCTCTTCCTGTTGCCTAGTAACTTGAAGCATTAAAGATCAACCATACTCCTTTTCCAGCCATAGTTCTGTAAGGCACAACAAGCTTAAACCCTGAACACGGATCAGAGGACAAGAAAGGCTACATACCTCTTGACACTTCTTTGGAGGAAGAAAGAGGAACAGTTGATCTGAGTTGTACACTTAAGACTCACTATCTCCTTGTACTACACTACCTCCTGCCTCTTCCCACCCCATCTCCCTATCTGTATGTGGTTTACGTGAACTGCTGAGATTGCCATTTATCAGACCGTAGTGCTAAGAAATGATCTTGATGCAATAAAAGAGTGAACATATCGTCTCTTCCACCCTCCATGACATTACTTCAACCCTATTTGGCACAGAGGTGATTAAAAGAACCACTTTTTAAAAAGGTAAGATCAAGGGACATGGAGAAAACTGAGGTGCTCAAAGACTTTTTTGCCTCGGTCTTTACCAGTAAGTGCTCCAGACAGACCATCCAAGTCACAGAGGGCAAAGGCAGGGACTGGGACAATGAAGAACCACCCACAGTAGGAGAAGATCAGGTTTGAGATCATCTAAGGGACCTGAAGTTGTACAAGTCCATGGGATGTGATGAGATTCATCTGTGAGTCCTGAGGGAACTGGCAGATGAAGCAGCTAAGACAATCCAACACATTTGAGAAGTTGTGGTAGTCTGGTTCCTGCAGACTGGAAGAGGGGAAACATAACCCCCATTTTTAAATAAGGAAGAAAAAGAAGACGCAGGGAACTACAGGCCAGTCTCACCTCTGTGCCCAGCCAGATCATGGAGCAGACCCTACAGAAACTAGGCTAGGACACGTGGAAGATAAGGAGGAGACTGGTGACAGCCAGTATGGCTTCACCAAGGGCAAATTATGCCTGATAAACATGGTGGTCTCCTACAACATTGCAGCACTGGTGGATAAGGGAAGAGCTACTGACATCATCCANGAGGAGCGTGGGTGGAGCCCTCCCTGGATCTTCATTTGCGAAGCCTAGCCACCACGACGACGACTGACATCATCTACTTGGATCTCTAAACTGGAGACACGGATTTGACGGATGGATCACGCAGTGGATAAGGAACTGGCTAGATGGTTGGCCTCAGAGTGGTGGTCAAAAGCTCAATGTCCAAGACAAGACTAGTGACAAATGGCAATCCTCAGGGGGCGGTATGAGGACTGGCACTGTTTAATTATCTTTGTCAGTGACAAGGACAGTGGGATCAAGTGTACCCTCAGAAAGTTAGCTGATGACACCAAGTTGAGTAGTGTAGTTGACATGCCAGAGGGAAGACATGTTATTCAGAGGGATGTGGACAAGCTTGAAAAGTGTGCCCATATGAATCTCATGAGGATCAAAAAGACCAAGTGCAAGGTCCTGCACTAGGGTCAGCAGACACCCCATTATCCCATTATGGGGAGGATGATGTGATTGAGAGCAGCCCTGTAGAGAAGGACCTGGAGGTGCTGGTGAGTGAAAAGCTGGACATGAGCCAAAGATGTGCACTCACAGCCCAGTAAGCCAACTGGATCAAAAGCAGGTCAAGGGAGGAGGATTCTGCTTTTTTATGCTAAAAGGCAGAACAAAACGTTCTAGCATAACTTATCTCTTGGAGTAAGAGGAATCTTCCCAGCTAGCAGTTAAATGAAGAAATTATTCAAAACCTACACAAAGCTATGCACAAATCTGAAACTCCCTAAATGACTGAAGAAAGACAAAATATTTTGCCTTTCTTATGCAGAGTATTTCTTAAGGTTTTCAACTTCATGTACTTATAGTTAAATACAGCAGTAGTATTTCTCATGGCAATGAAGATTCTTCAGGTAGTTCCCTTGTATTAGTCAAATCTCACCCAGGCACAATTATTACCATTTGAAAGCTATTAAGAGCACTTTGCAGCAAATCTGAAATCATTTTCCCTCCCAGACTGGCAGGTACACTAATCTGGAGACCTTCAAGAAACATCATGCCTTTTTACAGGAGTGACAGATTGAAATTGTACCATTAAAATTCATTATTGGAATCTGTATTTAAAGGCTCATGTTGGGGGGGAAGGATTACATTTTCTTGCTTAAACTTAGAAGTTCCAGAAAAACTAAAGCAGAAAGCATGGCTGAAAGCACAGGGTACAGCTACCACAAAGGAATGTGTGGCAAGTTCTCAAACTTAAAATGATTCCTGTAATGAAAATTATTCCGGAGCAGGTATTTAAAAAGTTTTATCCAAGTTACATAGGACTAGAACTTATCAGCCTTTCCTAGAAAGTGCCTGCACATGAGCTGAAGCACAAATCAGCTCCTTGTCCTTCTCACCAGGAGCAGGACAGCTCACTACCATCTTCCATCAGGAGCTGAAGACTAAATCCACAGCACTGAGCAGGTGAAGGGTTTGGAGAACAGCCAAACCATAGAAGTAGAGCATGTGCCATTAAAGAAGCTTATCTTCTCAAAGTTTTGAGGTGAAAGATTAATAGACAGCTTCCTTAAAAGCCTCAAGACAGTTCAGTAGTTCTTTTGGGAAGTAACAGTTTCTGTCCACTCCATACTTCCAACCCCTTCACTTCAAAGACACATGTATTTAAATTAAATGTCAAACAACTGAAACAACCAATGTGTGTTTCAATAACCAACTCTAGCTTCAATATGCACTCAGAATCTTCCAATAATTTTTAGATAGCTGTTTTATTTATATGCCTATGACTTCTCTAGTTCAAGAGATGCATTCATGAGAACATGAACCTGAGAGCTTTGTAAATCACACCATGAAGATTTGCATAACCATATCATTTTAACAGATTTTATTTCCGATGCATTGCATGTTAGTAATAGAGATCTCATTCATTTCACATTTTCTAATTCATCGTATCTAGCCACCTGAACTCTGAATTTTAGAAGGCACTAGTAGCACGAACACAATACTCACCTGATCTTTGGAAAAAGCTTTGACATGAATGTTTTTGACAGTCTGAATTACACCATCATAAAATTTCACAGTGTATGTACCTAAAATTTGAAAATAAACCGTAAGAGTTTCAAGATCAGCAGTTGCTTAACATCTGCTATCAGCTCCAATACTCTAAATGCATATTTATCTCTAGATAAAAACTGCCTTATTTGTTTTCGAAACTTTAAGAGCAGAGGTCTTATCACAGGCCAGCTAAGGGAGAAACAGTAAAGCCACAAAAAATTATCCTAAGCATGAAGATGCATGCCTAAGCTTAGAGTTGCTCCTTAGATATACTTTCCTCACAAAACACCAAAATATTTTTGGTGGAATACTCCAACAGATAACGGCACATTTTCCCTCCTTGATCTTACAACATACAGTAAACCTACAATAAGCACAGCACAAGACCAAGTCCCTCACGGTTCTTTACTGACATTCCAAATGGAGAAGCATGGATGTGCTTTTGGGTTTTTTCCTTATATCTGTAAGGATTTTCAGAGCTCTGACTTGTTTTACTGTGGTTACATGCATCTCTTGACAATAATCTTAAGAAACAACTTTCCCAAATATATACCTAAGACAATTACTGACTGGATATCCCAGCAGAAAGTTCTTTTATCTCCTGAAAAGCGTTAAGAAGTTAGATTAAAAACCTCATGGCAGACTAGAAGATATAATTGACAGTCATCAATATAATTTGACAGTTGTCTTCTGTTTGCTGTGCAATCTCTCCACTGAAGCAAAAGGTTTAGAATATAATTACGAACACACTACTAACGGGCATGATAAACCCCCAAATGACTGCTTACCATCTTTGTTAACAGAAGTGACTTTGGCTGGGTAGAAGCGACAGTCAGACCAGCAGGCCAGTACCTGATCATTGATATGAAATACCTACAACATAAGAGTTACAAAACATTTTCACCTGAGAATTACTGAAACAGACAACTTCATTCAAACATCAAAATCCATTTTCCAGTATTTAAAATAAGTAACAAATAAACCCCAACAACTAATACAGGAGGCAACACAGCAACAGTGAAGCATTGTAATGGTCATAATTTGTACAATTGCACATTAAACAGTTACATACTCATATGTCCTATTTTCTACTTACTGCACAACCTTCTTCCTCATGCAATCCTTCCTTTCTCAACTGTATTTTCTCTAAGGGCCGTAAGTAAGGACTGTCCCAACAGAACCATTCATCATATCTGTGGTTCCAGCGCTTGAAATGGATGAGCACTTTGCCTTCTTCATAGTCAATTTCTTCAATGTGAGCTGGATACCTAGTCAAAATGTAGATTACAAGATTTTAATTAAAAGTAAGGTAAACTCACTTACAGTACAAAACATTACACAAATGGAGCTTTCTGCATGATCAAAAGCAAAGTATCTGAAAATCTGCTTCATCAGGTTTGATACAGAACCAAGTAACTACACCTAACAACCTTGAGTTTCTAGATTAGCTTAACAGTATTTGATGTATCACTCATATAAGCAATAGAGATGCTGAGAGCTAAGAGCTCAGCACAGGATGAATCTCAAAGGCAAGCACTGGCTGCAGGAAGAGGAGACAACTACAGAGTTCTTAGTGTGGTGTGGGAAAAAAAATGTAACTAGAAAACAAAAAGTCAGAAAAACCTTCCCTACACCTAGAAATTTCACATATTCACAAAACCGATTCAGCTCCCTCTTATCAGAAGTAACACCTGGAGGCCAATACACTCACTCTTCTCAGATATATCCATCAACAAGCATCATGAATAGTCTTCCCAGTGTAAGAGCAGAGGTCTAGAAGGCACACTGAACCTAATGTAAGTTTCAGATTATCAAATTCCATATGGAAAGTCCTTGGACTTTTAAATAAAAATTTCTAGGTATAAGTACAGGAATCTGAGATGAGTCAAACTCAGTTGTTTCTCATCAAGAAGACTTCATAAACTATGCATTTCTTTAATTGCATTGGTAATTTGTAACTTCAGTAAGTATTTCAGAATCATAGCATGCTTCACTATCCCAACTGAAGATAACGTCCCAGGAACTGATAACACAATAACAGTGCCAGAAGGAAACCTTCACTCATCGGTGTTTTCAGTTATTTGTGGAAGAAGGCAAGGCCCCAATGAATTCATGCACAAAAGGCCAAGGAAAAAACCCAAACAAGCGCGTAAGTATTCTTCACCTGATAAATCACACTTAAAAAGACAGAAAAAGTAATAGAAAGAAATAGCATCTTGAAAGAAGCAAGCCTGATGCTAAAATAAAACCCAGACATGTCAGAATTAAGACATAAATTCATCACAGACATTCTACAATCCTACACAGATGAAAAAAGGTACCTACACCTGAAATTCTTCAGCAGATCTAAGATACATCCAGCCATGACTTGTTCAACAAGAGCTACAAATAGGCCACTATTCTACTGCAATCACAGACTAAGGCCATGCCCAACACTAAGTGCTACATGTCTCAAGCTATGCCATTAGTTCATCCTGATATATTATCAATAGACATGCAAAGTCTGTGGAGGAGAGGAAGACAAATAGGAGACACTCATGGCAGGAACATCTCTAACTGGTTACCTGCTTCCTAGGAAGTAACTTCCTTCATGTGACAGTCAAAATATTTCAAGCACAGGTTCCTGAGGTTGTAATACTCAGTCTCTCCACAGAGAGCAACATAGTTCTATTAAGTATAGTTTATTTTTAGATAGCTCAACAACTGCCTATCACTAAGTACAAGTAATGTCAAAAATCAGTATCCAGTTCCTTATGAAGTGCAACAAAAATAGGGGTAGGAATTTCCAGATCCTCTCAACAAGAGAAGAGGACACTTTTGCCATTGGACTGCCATGGACCCAGATTCTCATCAAGAGGGAAGCTGATCAAAATGACAGAGTAGTGACTCAACATTAAGCTAACAATCCAGTCAATGCAGATAACCACCTCTGGTAAACACACCCAACCCACTAACTTTCTCCTATGAGGAGAGACAAGCCCAAATGAAAAGAGCCAACTAATTCTATGATGCAAGACTGTTCCTTGCTTTACACCCAGTAAAAGAAAGAACCTCTTCCACCAGAGAAACAATCATCCTAGAATCATGCACTAGTTATGATCTGCATCTATCCCACCTCACCTTCCAAAGATACCCTGATGGGGAAGAGAAGCTGACTTATCATCGAGAAAAATTTTATCTGACAAGAAGACAAATTTCAGCCTGGTTGACAGCCAGCATGGTGAACTGGAGCTCCCAGCAAGCTCCAGAGTAACATGCTGCCACGTACGAACAAATCTTCTCTCTCTGAAGCATTCAAAATCAGCAAACATATGCTCTGTGCTTGACTGGAACAGTAAACCTATTAGAAGCTGTGCTAGATCTATCCGCAAACTTTGACAGCTCCCTCTTTGATGCCACCTTCGTTTCAGACACAAAATACAGCATTGGCACCTTTCAAACAAGGAAGAAAGGTTCTCAACAGCTGCTCTGAAAGGTGCACTGCAAGCTTCCTTCCTCCAACATTTGTACCCTAGCCTTCAAAGCATTAAGCAACCATGCCACATCAGGAGGCACAAGTCCTCACAGATATTTACAAAAGTTAATACAGAAAATCTATATACATGCACCAAAAAACCTGCGAACATGCAAAAGGGTTAGAGGTAATTTAAAAGAAATTCAGACTTCTTAAAACTAAAAAATAAACCAAACAACATACTATGGAAGGATACACAAAATGAAAGGCCAATGGCTGAAGCATGGCTAAAGACTGAAAAAAAAGTATAATCGCCAGCACTCAGGCTGACTCCATGCACTTTCAAGACTGATTATGGGTAAGAAAACCCCAGCTAGTACTGATTTGAATATTTATGTAACAACTTATGAAAAACAAGCTGAAATCAAACAACTTCTTGCAATATATTGAGAAGCCAAAACAAGTAGTTTTCCAGCTCAATCCAGAAGGAACGATGAATTTCTAACCTTTCAAGGCCTTATGCACTGACTAATCAGCAAGAAGAAACCTCCAAGATGCCCAAGCTGCTTGCTTGCATTAGTTTTGATAAGAAGCCAAGCAACAATCAAAAGCTCAAACAGCATAACTCCCAACTGACAGGAGTTAGCAATGACTTAGCAACTTTAAATTACTGCTGTCAGACAGTAAACGGTATGAAAATGGGTTTCTTACAGACACAGATGTAAACCCATTCTTTTCTGGGAAGATGTAAATATCTGGAAAATCAGAATTAGCATGCTGACTCAAGGTACTCCTATCTCTCAGTCCAGGACTGGTTTCTCACTCTCCTCCTTTCCTATGTACCAAAACGGAATTGCTCCACTTTCTTTGAGGTAGGAAGGGATAAGTTTACTGCAGTCCAAGCAATGCTGAGAGGAAAGGAAGCATCTAGTAGAACCAGTACTATGAAGGACAACCACTACAGGGTTTCTTTTCAGTACTGAGACGAAGTCCTAACAGTAATCAAACTCATGGGACCGACAATCTAAACCTTAACAGGGTAGCACAAGACTCTAACAATACTAACCTTGTTTTCAACACTCAAAAGTCTCAACCAGCATCAAAAGTCCCTTCGTATCTATTTCACTCACACAGATACAAGAACCTGAAGAGGTATCATTACAGTAAAGCTAACACAAGAGGTGTCATTTGCCTACTGCAGGCATCCCGTGCAGCCATATGTCTGCTTCTCAGTAAGAAAGAAGGTCTGCAGCCAGTCAGCACTGAGGAGTTCAAATGATCCAGCGCAAGAAGATTCAAGAACTCACTTCAGCTGTGACAGCTCACGCAGGTATATCCTTACAGCTAGCCTCTCTGGGATGTGTCCATTTAGGACTGCACTACTGGATCAGTCCCACCACTCTGCCCTCTGAACTCCAGCACTGTGTAATAAAAGATCTTTCAGTATGCAGAGGCACCGCCTGATAGCCAGAGCTCTCCCCATTTTGTGTCCCGAGGTCAACAGACACTGCCACAAGTCTTTCATGACAGGTTTGATGCATTAACCAAATCCTGAGAACTAAGACAAGCACTCACTGTACCCCCCAGAATTCCAAGTCTAGGATGTGACAGACAACTGCAACAGGAAGTGAAGTGGACTTCCAATACACTGTGATTCCAGAGATCACAAAGTGACCTTTGACAAGAGCTCTAAAAAATGTAAAATTCACTTGGAATACTTTCCAGAGCACTACTGCCATTTGAGAAGCAATACTTACTCAGGAATTGACTGGTATGTTTGGTACAGAACACAGAAATCAACCCAGCCCTCCAATCAATCAAGGGGCTTCTGCCTGTGTTTAAGTACCAAAGTAGCAACCAAAGTACATACAAGAAAACCTTGGACTTCTGAAGATCTAGCATTGGAAAAAACAAGTATCAGCAAACTGAAAGTTTTGTATCCACATTGTCACCACACCATAGAGTGGTCCTGTTCACACAGTGGCAGGTCAAAGTACCATGGGAAGAAGTAGTCTGCTGTCCTCTACAACTCCACACCTGGTGAGGTGTACCAGCTTGTCACCACTGATACTGCTCAGAGAAGCTAAGCCCTCAGCTCTTCCAAGGTTTAGCACAAAACCCCTGAAAACAGAAAAACACGTAGATCACCAGACACGGAAATATGGACTTTCTGATCCAGGTTTCAAAAGCTTAGCAAGCAACAGAAAACTTCCAGAAGTGACGAGTAAATAATGAAGTCGTGAGACCAAAGAGATGCAAAACACTGTAAGGCAGGGTTTTTTTAAGATTGTTGTTAAAAAAAAAAGTAACATAGCTTGGTTTTTGATGTGAAGCACACACAAAATTCCAAGTTAAGCCAAGGCAGATGTCAACAGTATAGTAGGTGTTGAATTTCCCCTCAGAGCTCTCCCATGTAAGACCTGTGTACACCCACTAAGAGATATTGTTGTCATGCAAACATGTCAGAAATGCAACAGTGATGGACACAAGTTCTTAGCCTTATTCAAACACAATCTATACTAAAGTGCATCTACATTACTGACAGGCCAAGAAATCTCATTTGTGTAGGCATGACTTTTTTGCTGTATAAGCAAAGCTCAAGAGTACAGAAGATGCATATAGATTCAGACTGAAGCCCTACCTACACAACTCGGGCTTACACAGGAATGCCAACATAACATTCAAGCAGGATATCAATGCTCCTACTTCCTGTTCTTTCCATAAAGAGCTATGTTTACTCATTTTCACAATTCCAATGACCCTTTGTGTCTAAGGTAGTGCTCCATCCTTCTGGGATGTCCAGATGGTTTTCAAGACTGACTTCTGCAGGCTTACCCTCTGGCAAGTTCCAGAGCCTGACGTACAATCATGCCTAACCCACATAGACTCTTAAAACCAAATTAATTCTTATTAATTCTTATTTAACAAGTCTTTAACTCCAGCAATTCTCATTGTATGCCACATTCACTGAGCATTACTGATTGCTAATTTTTGAGCTGACTTCCTAAAATGAACAGAGCTAGAAGGCTCAAGTAACTTTTAAAATCTTTTTCTCCTTCCTAGAGTAGCCAAGAAAAGTGTTCTTCCTCATAACTGAAGTCTGCAAGGCAGGCTCCAGAGCATGCTGCTTAGTGAGGAATGTGTTTTTCCCACCCAATTCTTAAATTCTAGGGCTGACCACCCTCAAATGAGCTCCAATTGCCTATGAACTCACAACAGCAATGGAAAAGCAGTGAGGAACCACCTTGGGTATTCTGTACTGCAAGGGGTTTCTCTCTCCATAATGTCTGCTCTGCAATCTGTGTGTAGCACAGAACTTAGTATGAACCTGAAGTACCTGGCTCTGAAGTCCCCCTAGTTCTATGAGCAGTCCTGTTTCCCAGACACAGACAGCACCAGTACATTTCTCTCTAAGGACCAGCACAACATATTAGCATCTCCTGCCCATTCTAGCCACTGGTATATAAACTGTTAGAGATTAACTACTTTCCTACAAACCAGTGACCAGAACTCTACACACTGTATGGATACAAAATCCTTAAGATATTAAAGACTTACGAGTTATTAGAATATGAATGGTTTTAAAAAAATACCAGTTTTTTAATCTGTCACGGGCTTCCAACTGGGCTCCCACCTCAAAGTTGATCCCTCTTCTATTCGGAGGATGTTTTGTCATTTTGTAATAGCAACACTGCTGATTCTATTGCCCTGAAAAATGCAATTAAATATCAATCACTAATCAAGACATACACAAAATAAGCTTATGCACCATAATCCCCAAAAGCTAGATGTTAAGAGACTTCTGTATTTCTGGTGTGCAGAAAGCAGTGGGGTCAGTTATCTGTTAAACAAGGGTTCCCAAGCAGCAGTCTGCAGAACCATTTCAAAAATGCATTCAAACTGGTAGCTACTGGACAATGAAAGACTGAAGCACAACCTTCGTCCACCAGTCCAAGTTTCAAGACAATTAAAAACTCTGCACCCAACCTTTATTCACAACTGAGATACAAGTTTCATAATATTCTCTCCTCCTTCCAAGTTTTAATGAAAACAAGGAATCCAGTAAACAGGAAGTGGGCAAAGCCAAACACAGTAACTATCTTTCAACAGCTACCATGTTAGTAGAACACTCAAGAATACTAGATGACCTCATCACTAGAAACACAATAGAGTTCAAAGGCCTTAGAAATACATAGTTTATTTAGCTCATTTTAGAAGATTGTTTATACTGCATTGATTTTTTCCCACTTCTCTTAACCAGAAAATAATCTTCATTAAGACATGTTTCCAACAGATAATATAAAGGTTTAGGAAATCCTGTCAAAATAGTTTCTTTCAAGGTACATTTAGTGTAAAGCCTGATTAGGAGTTATTTTTCCAAAATGTTTGTCAGTCATTTCCCACAGTTACAAGACACAAATTCTGATCCATTCCTGCAGTCTTCAAGCTCACAAGATGCAAAAATACAAGTAAGTTTTACTCAACGCTGTCTTCCTCACAGTAAGGTTGTATCTTGAAGATTCAAAGATGGATAAAATGGACACAGGTGAAATGAAAAAACCTTGCAGTCTTATACTACAAGAGCAAGGAGACATACATGGGCAACAGAAATAAGCAGCAGCGTTTTCATTCACACAAGGCATAAACTGCAACGATACCAACTGAACTGCATCAATAAAGGGATTAACATCATTTTACGAAGAACTACTCTAAGTTCAAGTGTGGTTCAGAAGTCATAAAGATTCTCTCACAGGGAAAAAAGTCTACTCCATCAACACACTTTTTAAAGCAGGTCATTTGCCATGGGCTGGCCATGAAGGCACCCACACAACCTCAAGTATCACAGCCACACGGCATGGCAAAGAAACTTCTCCACTAGAAGATGATCTGCTGTCTTCCGCTAAGGCACTGCTTTTAGACTTCACTACTGTTAAAGCAGCCTGCAATGGCATGGGAAAAAAAAACGCTGCTGCCTGTAAACTCAACTCAGAACACAGTGAGTTACATCAGAAGAAAAAATATTTTAGCCACCTAGGGAATGAGAAACATTTCAAGTTCCCTGATAACCAACTGTGAGTTCACACAGCATGAAACTGCATCAGGCCAGGAATGGCTGTCTTCTACTATGGCTAGAAGCTGGGGTGGGATGAAGCGGGGGAGGATTTAACTCCATAACTTTCAATTGGGAAAGGAGAGGGGGAAAGGAAATTAGAGAAAAAATAGTATAGCTGGAGTTTTACGTTCTGATGAACAATAAACAGTAAGAATTTTTTAAAAATAAATCATATCTGGAAATCCCTTGGTTGAGGAGTGCTGCGTTAGAGACTGTTTAGTCAGACTGGACATAACCAAGTCCATGAGCCCTGATGGGATGCACCCATAAGCCCTGAGGGAACTGGAAGACGTCATTGCTAGGCCACTCTCAGTCTTCTTCAAGAGGTCATGGCAGTCATGGGAAGTGCCTGAAAACTGGAAGCAAGTAAATGTCACCCCAATCTTCAAAAAAGGCAGAAAAGGAGGACCTAGGGAATTACAGGCCAGTCAGCCTCATCTCAATCCACTGAAAAGTGACGGAACGGCTCATCCTGGAGGCCATCTCTTAAGTACATGGATGTTAAGGGCATCAGGAGTAGTCAGCATGGATTTATCATAGGGAAACCATGCTTAACAAATCTGATTGCCTTCTACAATGGGATAACTGGCTGGACAGACACGGGATGAGCAGCAGATGTTGTCTACTTGGACCTCAGCAAAGCTTTTGACCTTGTCTCCCATGGTATCCTCATAGGCAAGAAGCTCTGAAGTGTGGGTTTAGTGAGTAGATGGTGATGTGGATTGAAAACTGGGTGAATGGCTGGACTCAGGGTTCTGATCAGTGGCATGGAGTCTAGCTGGAGGCCTGTAACTACCAGTATTGTTCAACTTATTTATCAGTGATCTGGCTGAAAGCCTAGAATGCTCCTTAGCAAGACTGATGACGATACAAAACTGGGAGCAGTGACTGATATCCCGGAGTGCTCTGCAGCCACCCAAGATCTCAAGAGGCTGCAGAGCTGGGCAGAGTGGAACTTTCGGAAATTCAAAGGCAAGTGCAGGATCCTGCTCCTGGGAAGGAACAACCCCATGGGCCAGTACAGGCTGGGATTGACCTGCTGGAAAGTAGCTCTGTAGAGAAAGACCTCGGGGTCCTGGTGGACAACAAGTAGTCCATGAGCCAGCAACATGCCCTTGTGGTCAACAGTATCCGAGGCTGCATTGGCAAGAGTACTACCAGCAGGCCAAGGGGAGGTGATCTTCCCTCTCTACTCAGCCCTCATGAGACCCCCACCTAGAGAACTGCGTTCATTCTGGGCTCCTCAGGACAAGAGAGACATGGAGCTTCTGGAACAAGGCCAAAAGAGAGCTACAAAGACCATTTTGGGGCTATAGCATCTCCCTTCTGCAGAAAGGCTGAGGGACCTGGGCTTGTTTAGTCTGGAGAAGAGGAGGCTCAGAGGGGACTTTATCAATGCATCTAAGTTCTGAAGGGAGGGTATCCAGAGGGTGGAGCCAGGCTCTTCTCAGTGGTGTCAAGCAATAGGATGTGAGGTAATGTGCACAAACCAGAACACAGTAAGTTCCACCTAAACATGAGGAAGAACTTCGCTGTGAGAGTGAAGAAGCACTGGAACAGGCTGCCCAGAGAGGCTGAGTGGTCTCCTTCTGCAGAGAAATTAAAAAATGGTCTGGACACAATCCTGAGTAATGTTCTACAGGGCACCCTGCTAGAGCAAGAAGGTTGGACTAGATGACCTCTGGTGGTCCCTTCCAACCTTAACTGTTCTATGATTCTGTGAAATCCAAGCAGCTAGTGTAAAGCTACACTTCCTTTTTTTTAAACAGTTTATCCACCCACAACTCAAACATCCACTGTTTTCTCTGCAGTTTTACATCATTAAAATACCACCTTCTCACACTAGTAATACAATTTCATATCTTCAAATGCAGAGCAGACATACTTTGTTTAACACTTGTACGAGAAATACATCTGCCAGATGACTGGTGTCAGTAAACTTGCTTTTCCTTTTCACTAGATAGGGATATGCGAACACAATGTAGTCCCTAAAGGTACTGAAGCTCTCTGCAGTGGCTCCCTTTGGCAATAGTTGCAACTCTGAAGAATGAAGTCATTTCAGCTCACCCAGAGGAGGCTAATGAGAAACTTTTCTCCTCACTTCAGTAGCAGGATCTCACACAATATTATTTCTATAAATGAACACTGATTTTGGTGAGGAAGGCCTTACTACAGTTTCATTCAAATATTAAAAAACCTTTGAGTACCACAAAAAAAGGGAAGTCTGAAAACCCAGTGACAAGAGCCATTTAACCATATTTACAGAGGCTGCAGATTCCATGAAAAACCCGAACTGTTTCCACTCTACAGCTAGCATCAGCTATACACCAGTGTTTGTCAGATCACACACCTACTGCCCTTTACTAACTCCTTCAAGCTTGTCACAAGACAGCTGATCACAAGAGTTGAAAGAAGGGAGAAATTTCATGGACAAAAATCTTGTATCACTGTTCTCTCCATGGAAGTCTTCCATCTTCTCCCCTCCCAAGTTATGGAATTTGGGCTACCTTGGGTTACCACATATCTTGCGACTGGATTTAACTTCATCCAACAGTCCTTACGCTTAGGGTAAAAAACAGGTGGCTTCATTTGCAGCTAAATAGCGGAACACCTTCCTCAAGCAGAGATACTTCGTAGAACGTGACACCAGACAAATTACTCAATAGTGGATCCCAACGATTTTACCCTGAAACATACAGCCTTTTAGCAAGACTAAAACCATGTAATACAATCTTCACTGGGAGTCATCACAGAGCTCTTCACAAAGCCAACAAGCAATACTAAAGCCCCTCCACATTTCACCAGCCTGACCTTGACCATATGTAGAACCTTCTTAGATAGCAAGCACTGAGCACAGGGGCTTGCCTCTGCTTCAATATTTTGTTTTGGCCTCTGTCCTCCCCTGCAAAGATTATCTAAAAGCCTTGAGCTAAACCAGAACAACACCAGATCAATCAGTCAGAGCTATGACTTGGAAATAAGAACACTTCACCAGAAGTCTCTTCTAAGATTTTCTTCAGTAGAAAATGAATTTGTACTAAACCAAGACATGAGCATAATTTTCATCTTGGTAACTCTTGGAATCCATTTTTCTCAAGTGCTCAAGATCATAAAGGTAACTAAACCAAGGGGTGGCTACTAGGCCTACCCCCAAAGCTTGTGGCTTTTCTCCAAAACTTCTTATTCCACCTATGAAGATTAGACCTGTTGCAGGAACAAAACAGTCCAGCATTTAGACAAGGCACTTAGAATCATAGAACCATAGAACAGTTACAGCTGGAAGAGACCTTGAAGATCATTGAGTCCAGCCTTTTTCCTAGCCCTATCACCCCACTAAATGATGCTTCCCAACACAACATCCAGCCGTCTCTTAAACAGCTCCANCTTTTCAAGATGGAGAACACCTCATGGCATCCCAGGACAAAAAAGGGAGCAGGATCCCACAAGATGCTGTGAGACTCCCAGAGTTCCTTTTGTGTGTGATGTCCTTCCTGGCATGCTACTCGCTCTACCCATCTCCATACTGGGGCTGTGTCAGAGCTATGCTGTCTCTCTCCATGCCACCAGTTTTGCTGCGTGCCACTCCCATGCTGCTGTTCCATTGCCATAGTGTGGCACTTGGATGGGGGGGGGTCGCAAGCTGTTGACACTGGCAGGGCTGGCACTCCCTGCAGCAGTCGCTGCTTCCATGTTGGGATGCTGTGGGGTCCTAGCACCCCTCCGTGCAGTACAGCCAGGGCATGCCGCTGCCATTTGCAGCTGCTGACACCAGAAGGGGTTAGTTTTTGTGCGGTTTAGTGTCAGTCTGCCGGTTGAAGGGGCAACCTCCCCATCTGCATGGTAAAGAGTCCCGATGCCCCTTCCACAGTTCAAAAAAACAACATAACACAGTTCATGGGTGGGGAGGAGGAGGGGAATGAAAGGTGGGATGCAATCTTCCTATTTCTACATTCCCCACAACAATTAAAAAATCCACAAAATTCCATGGACAAACTTACCTATAGTGGGACTGTATTTAAACACTTAGTTTAGGATGGGGTTACAGCAGTAGCCTAAAGCTGAACCTACTGAAAAACCCTAGGATAAGGCATTAACTGTAAGAGAGTGGCCTTGCCGACAGCTGAGCAAAGAAACCACACATGGGCTCACAAACTCCTATGACAATTTCATGATTTTGCAAAGTGAGTTTTCTTCTGAAAATCACATACCTTTATTCAATAAACATGATCCATGAAGGTGACTTCCCTTTGCCTACACATTGTCTTCTTGGCTACAACACCCACACTACCCAGTCCAATACTATTTTGCACTCAATGTCAGTGCAAACATTTAGGTACTAAGCTGCTCTGGGGCATTAACACCTACCTCCTTTCTAAAAGCAACATCTTAGTATTTCAAAGAAGTCCCCAACTGAGAGAGAAATTTAATAGTTAAGGCATTTGTTGGTCAGTAAACCAAAAAATTAATTCCTCAGGTTTGACCACCTCTTGCCCTCAGCATTGAGTTTGATCTGGGTGTTCTAAGCAGCACAATATACACTTAGAGCAGATTGTTCAGCTCAAGATTTTTTCTAAACACCAGAGGAAAAGATCATGACTGAAAACGGAATGAGACAGTAAGAAAGCACAAAAATTATTTGGTAACAGTACCTGCAGCAGTAACTGGACTTGAACTAACTGTTAGAATAAGTCTTCCTGCAAAAATATCCATAAAAAAACCTGAGAAACATTCTTCACAGATAATTTACAGCACCTACTGTACTGGCCACTGAAAATCCCACAGGGCACTGTTTCCAGTAGTCAGGATGTAATGTTCTGTCTGACACACAGACAAGGCTTTCGCAGTTTCTCTACTCAACTGCTTCATGAGTGGACAGGACCAGATCTACCCTGCGTGTTGATAAAGAATAGGATATCTTCTTGAAAGTCAAATAAAAGAAATCTTGCAAGTTACACAGTCATGAACTTTGAAGAAAAATTATGTCTTCATTTAAGATAATGCATTAAGTAGACAATTCATCTATGTGCTGCATTGCAAGAATGATGTGGCTCCTCTATTTTATTACAGGAAGGATGCGACTTCTCCATTTTATTACAAGGAAAGAAAGGTGGGCACTGGAAGGCTGCTTGTAGACTTGTGCCCCAGCTCAGAGATGAAAGAACAACAACAAAAAATAAAACAAATAAAACAAAACCACCACTCCTCCAAAAACAACAAAAATCAATGCATCATTTTCCAAGACTGATGACACCAATATTGAGGAGACAGAGCTGCCAACTAGGCAAAGGACTGACATAAATACAGAGAATCACATAAAAAAAAACCCACTAGCAACTAGCATTATAGCGAAGAAACAGCTGAAGTCTGGTAAAATTGCAACATCTGCTATGCTAACAGGAGCCTTTAAGCTGTAAGCCTTCAGCTTTTAGACTTTAGAACCCTTCACTCAAACGCTGTCAACAGCACTGTCTTTGGGCTACTGATGCACATGTCTAGGGTACCTCTGGAACACGAGAGGTCTTCCAAGATGGTTTCCTGACTCAAGCACTCTGTGCCACATGAGGATATGCTCCATTTCCTTGGGAAAGAAGTGCTGAGTATAAACTAGCAAAAAAAAAAAGTCCATTTTGAAACCAGTATTTTAATATCAGCAACAAGACCAGAAAGCTTTTTGGTGCTAAC
>VWZO01006697.1:10939-29241 GCA_013396975.1 Bucco capensis | reverse complement strand
CTTTTCAAGATGGAGAACACCTCATGGCATCCCAGGACAAAAAAGGGAGCAGGATCCCACAAGATGCTGTGAGACTCCCAGAGTTCCTTTTGTGTGTGATGTCCTTCCTGGCATGCTACTCGCTCTACCCATCTCCATACTGGGGCTGTGTCAGAGCTATGCTGTCTCTCTCCATGCCACCAGTTTTGCTGCGTGCCACTCCCATGCTGCTGTTCCATTGCCATAGTGTGGCAGTTGGATGGGGGGGGGTCGCAAGCTGTTGACACTGGCAGGGCTGGCACTCCCTGCAGCAGTCGCTGCTTCCATGTTGGGATGCTGTGGGGTCCTAGCACCCCTCCGTGCAGTACAGCCAGGGCATGCCGCTGCCATTTGCAGCTGCTGACACCAGAAGGGGTTAGTTTTTGTGCGGTTTAGTGTCAGTCTGCCGGTTGAAGGGGCAACCTCCCCATCTGCATGGTAAAGAGTCCCGATGCCCCTTCCACAGTTCAAAAAAACAACATAACACAGTTCATGGGTGGGGAGGAGGAGGGGAATGAAAGGTGGGATGCAATCTTCCTATTTCTACATTCCCCACAACAATTAAAAAATCCACAAAATTCCATGGACAAACTTACCTATAGTGGGACTGTATTTAAACACTTAGTTTAGGATGGGGTTACAGCAGTAGCCTAAAGCTGAACCTACTGAAAAACCCTAGGATAAGGCATTAACTGTAAGAGAGTGGCCTTGCCGACAGCTGAGCAAAGAAACCACACATGGGCTCACAAACTCCTATGACAATTTCATGATTTTGCAAAGTGAGTTTTCTTCTGAAAATCACATACCTTTATTCAATAAACATGATCCATGAAGGTGACTTCCCTTTGCCTACACATTGTCTTCTTGGCTACAACACCCACACTACCCAGTCCAATACTATTTTGCACTCAATGTCAGTGCAAACATTTAGGTACTAAGCTGCTCTGGGGCATTAACACCTACCTCCTTTCTAAAAGCAACATCTTAGTATTTCAAAGAAGTCCCCAACTGAGAGAGAAATTTAATAGTTAAGGCATTTGTTGGTCAGTAAACCAAAAAATTAATTCCTCAGGTTTGACCACCTCTTGCCCTCAGCATTGAGTTTGATCTGGGTGTTCTAAGCAGCACAATATACACTTAGAGCAGATTGTTCAGCTCAAGATTTTTTCTAAACACCAGAGGAAAAGATCATGACTGAAAACGGAATGAGACAGTAAGAAAGCACAAAAATTATTTGGTAACAGTACCTGCAGCAGTAACTGGACTTGAACTAACTGTTAGAATAAGTCTTCCTGCAAAAATATCCATAAAAAAACCTGAGAAACATTCTTCACAGATAATTTACAGCACCTACTGTACTGGCCACTGAAAATCCCACAGGGCACTGTTTCCAGTAGTCAGGATGTAATGTTCTGTCTGACACACAGACAAGGCTTTCGCAGTTTCTCTACTCAACTGCTTCATGAGTGGACAGGACCAGATCTACCCTGCGTGTTGATAAAGAATAGGATATCTTCTTGAAAGTCAAATAAAAGAAATCTTGCAAGTTACACAGTCATGAACTTTGAAGAAAAATTATGTCTTCATTTAAGATAATGCATTAAGTAGACAATTCATCTATGTGCTGCATTGCAAGAATGATGTGGCTCCTCTATTTTATTACAGGAAGGATGCGACTTCTCCATTTTATTACAAGGAAAGAAAGGTGGGCACTGGAAGGCTGCTTGTAGACTTGTGCCCCAGCTCAGAGATGAAAGAACAACAACAAAAAATAAAACAAATAAAACAAAACCACCACTCCTCCAAAAACAACAAAAATCAATGCATCATTTTCCAAGACTGATGACACCAATATTGAGGAGACAGAGCTGCCAACTAGGCAAAGGACTGACATAAATACAGAGAATCACATAAAAAAAAACCCACTAGCAACTAGCATTATAGCGAAGAAACAGCTGAAGTCTGGTAAAATTGCAACATCTGCTATGCTAACAGGAGCCTTTAAGCTGTAAGCCTTCAGCTTTTAGACTTTAGAACCCTTCACTCAAACGCTGTCAACAGCACTGTCTTTGGGCTACTGATGCACATGTCTAGGGTACCTCTGGAACACGAGAGGTCTTCCAAGATGGTTTCCTGACTCAAGCACTCTGTGCCACATGAGGATATGCTCCATTTCCTTGGGAAAGAAGTGCTGAGTATAAACTAGCAAAAAAAAAAAGTCCATTTTGAAACCAGTATTTTAATATCAGCAACAAGACCAGAAAGCTTTTTGGTGCTAACCTCATACTGAAAAAAAAATACCCCAACTCACACCAAGCAGTAATGCTTTCCCTGCTGCTTTTAATCCAGGCCATCTAACTAAAGACACAGATGGAGACAGTTCTCTCTCTTTTTAAGCAGTTTCATAAAANAAAAAAAAAAAAAAAAAAAAAGGCAGACCACAGCTGGCTCTATTGAACCAAGGCTGCAAGGCTGGCTGAAAGTTCTGAAGTCCAGTAAAACCACACAAAGGCACGTCAACATACTAAAACCAGCATGCATTATTTTCTGCCACACACATCTGCCATCAGCATGGACATGTTCTACACTGACACATGCATGATCATTTCAGTCTGCTGTTGGCATCAGAAATACACAGGCCATGTAGCTACTGGCTACACAAGACAGCAAGGACAACCCAAAAGCTCCAAGCCACTACTTCTTACCTGAAAAAAACCTTTTACTACAGGAAGCACAAGAAGCCAAAATAAATCTGAGGATGAGCAACGAACAGAAGTATGAAGCTGATAAGGAATACACTGAAGTAAAAGAGAAAGGAGAAGGCTTGTTCAGCCGCTGGATGAACTATCACAAGCACTTCGTAAGATTTCTCGAGATGATGCATCATCAAGTCCAAAGTATTTGCAATTTTAATTTAAAAAAAACACTGCAGCCATGAAATTAGACACCCATCCAGAACACAGTTTCAATACTGATGACAACCACCTGTAGGGCTGAACAATCAACCCTCCCCTTCAGCCTGTGCAGGTCGTTTAGCTCAGCTCACCACACTGCGGCACAAAGGCTCCCGTTTGCACAGAAAGTGCCATATGGGCAGGCAATGAGGAGCCAAGTCGCAGAACAGCTTTCCTGCATCAACAGTGTTAGCTCCTGTCAAGGGCTGACAAACAACAGCTACAGACAATACCTAGATTCCAGAGACATAGTTAGAAATAAAACAGGCAGTTACAAACAATTTATCATCCCCTACTATTAAATTAGGGATTGTACTCTTCTTTCCTGACCAAGGAGAATTTAGGTCAATATCACTGCCTAGGTTATCCAGAAACTGCAAGAGTAAAATAAAGTGCTTCAGGGAACTTAGCCAATTAAAGGTAAGAATTAATTACATGCTGCTCACACTGGAGTCCAGGCAGCACTGTTATAAGCAATTACTATTCTAGCCTCAGTCCCAACTTGACCCTAATAAACTACTCTGAAATGCAGGAAAATAGATTTAACTCTCAAACCACTCAAGTAAAATTTTATTTCCGTTCAGGAGAGCTCAACAAAGTTATTAGCAAGAATGTAAACTGAACTCTTGCACGAGCTGACTTTGGTCAAGTAATGAGCATTCATCTAAGCCACCTTCAATTCCACAACTATTAAAGAAATCAAATAAAAAAAAGAGAGAAAACAATACTATTGAGTGGTCTTTGTTGCAAGTCTTCCTACTTGGCTTTTTTGGGGGGCAACTGGTCCTGTGAAAGGATCCCTGATCATTACAGAAATTCAAAAAAGCATTTTTGTTACAGAAATGCTCACTTACAAGCTTCTGTACAGATACCTAGGAAAAGCTACTTCATTAGCATTGTTTTGTAACATTTGGTTGTACTGTCCTACTGCATGCACTACCAAACTGTACAACGAAGGGTGACATTTCTTTTATACAGCTTGAACTCATCAATATTCAGACATCTCATCTATCTTCAGGTATTTAGGCTATAAACAATAGTCTAGGGTCAGAGAAAGATCTGTTGTACCAAAAAGATTTTCAGTAAGTAGGGAGATGTAACTGTTTTCCAAAACTGACAACCTGCTTCAAGTAACCAAGCCTTGAACAATCTGCACAGCCATGTGAAAGCAACTAGTACAATAAGCCATTTTGGTGTCAATAAGCCATATTTAAAGGAAGGCCTGTCAGGGAAAGGAATATGGTGCCTCCTGATTCTATGCATGACACAGGTAAGAGGTGAAGCGGCTTGTGGGCTAGTACAAGGATCCACCTCAAAGGCATTCTGAAGGGACAGAACGCAGCGGGATGGAAATGTGCTCCAGACGTCACGGAACACAAAAAGGCCAAATGCCTACGGAAACCATCCTCGGCCGCAGGGCAGGTACCTGTGCCACACGGGCTTCCTTCCTGCTTCACCCCCCCAGGACTGAGCAAGGAGCAGCCGCCGGCGCCCGGCCGAGGCCCTTCGGGACCAGCCCCGCACCGCTGCCTACCGCGCCGCAAAGCCGAGGCCGAACACGGCACAACGCAGCCGCGCCCGCGGGGTGCACAATCCCCGCGGCCTCGCCGCTCCCCCGCGCCCTGGCCCTGGGGCCGCCGCAAGGTCACTGAGCCACGCTCGCCAGCCGGGCCCCGGCGCCTGCGCTCGGCCCGCACAGCCTCACTCGCCCGCGCCGGCCGCCAAACTCCGCGGGCCGCCGGGCACTGGTGGAGGTGCAATGAGGAAAAGCGAGGAAAAGCCGCAGTGCCCCAGGTCGAAACGAGGCAGGAGCGGCCCGTGCTTGGTGCCCCAGGCCCGCAGCGCAAGAGGCACCGCCCGGCCCAGCCCTTTGTGCGTGGGGACGCGTGCCTGCCCCACCCGCCCGGCTAGCCTCCCCCCTCTCCTCTCCTGTCTTCTCCTCTCTTCTTCCTTCCCCTGTCCTGCCCTACCCTCCGGCCCGCAGCGCGGGGCAGGGCAGGCCGACTGGATACCGCCGCGTTCTTACCGAGAAATCTGTACGGGAAAAATGGTGAGAAAAAACTAACTCGCTCCGCACCAAGCCCAGCGCCACAAAATGGCCGCCTCTACGCGGCTCCGCCAGGGAAAGGATGGGACCCCGCCCCCTGGCGGCCGCGGGGCGCGCTCTCCTCGCGTGACGGCGGCGGTCGCGCGCGCACGCACTTAGGGTTGCGAGGCGGAGGACAGGGCTGGGGTCAGCGGCGCTGAGGTGTGAGCTGCCCGGGGCGGCCCCGGCCGGCGGAAACCGTTCAGTGACCTCCGCGAAACGGCACGCCCAGGGAGCCCGCCCTTGTCGCCGCCGAGGGCAGGCCTTGGTCCCGCCCCGGGGCTGCAGCCTTTCCCGGCGGGCTCTCAGGAGCCGGGCTCCGCACTCGGGAGGGATCCGCAGCGCGGCGTGGCGTAGGGAGCGCGTGGCAGGGTCCGAAGCAGGGCGAAATACAAGCGAAGAAACGCAGCCCGCGACGTTGGGTCCTCCCGAGCCTCGCGCCGGGCTGTGCGTGCGCCTCCCGCACACTAGCCCTCGGCCGTCGTCTATGTGGCCACCGTTTCCTTCGTTGCTGTCCCTTGTCCGAAGAGCCCAGGCCAGGCTTCAGCAGTGGCAAGCGGAGCGGGGCCGTCAGCGCCCCTCGGCCGCTGCCCGCAACTGGTGCTCCTCGAGATACACAATCGCACAGGCGCAGATCTATTTTATTTTATTTTTAGTTTTACACCAACATTAAAGATCAAACCAGACGGCCAGAGAAGAGTAAAAAATCTTTTCAAGCTCAAGTTCTTACGCCAAATTAATGTTCCAATATCGGTTGTTTGTCGCTGTGGGTGGATAAACTAGTCTGCTTCAGGTGGTTTTCCTGGGATAATCCATCATTTTCTGCTCAGAGACCACAGGCAAGTGGATGATTGTTGCTTGCATGGCAAGACGCAAGTCATGGTGTGGCCAGGGGGTCTGCAGCAGCAGGGCTGGTGCTGCAGGTGCTGCCAGGCCCCAAGCAGGGCACTGCACACCCTAGTCCAAGTGCTTTTTCTGCATTTTGTCCTGAACAGCCCCAGGAACTGCTGTCATCGCATTTATCTGGCTGCTGCTTCTACATCTACCTCAGCCCAGTGCCCTCAGCAGCACAGGACCTGGAGAACACAAAGGATGGCTTAAAGCGGAGCAACCTGTATGCAGTGCTTCTCTGAGAGAGCCTGTGAACTGTGAATGTGTGCAGGAGAGGGGCTTGCTAAAAATACCACCACTGGAAAAAAAAAGTGGCAGAAAATGCAGTTGTCAGTTTGGATTTAGTTTTTAACCTGGAAATCTCACATGGGGTTCTAACATCACAGGTTTCTAGAAGCAAGAGAAAAAAATCGCACAAAGAAAAATGAAAATAAAAAGCAGCTGAAAAAAATAACTCCAAAGTTTTGAGGCAAATAGATATTTATTTTTACCAAAACATTTTTTGAGAGCAGTATATTTCATTTCAGAGTTTTCATCATGTAAGAAAAAAACCCCACAGAATCCTAGTATATCTGTCATGAAAAGGCACAGGTCAGAAACCACTTCCTTCTGCACAGAAATGGGTCTTTCTAGATCCCACTGGTATTGGGATGTGGGAAAACACCTTTGCTCTGCTGTCCTCACCAAGAGCACATGGCTTTGGACAGTCCAGGGATGTGTCTATACCAGTTTGTGATGTTTCCCTTTGTGCACTGCCCAGGACTCCAGTTTCAGTATCTGATGTCTGCAGCCGTGGTTAGCATGACTGAAGCCCTCGACATTAGGCATTCCTCCATGCTCCAGCTGACCATGTAGTGGCAGCCGTTCCCAGGGAACGGGCAGTCGCCGCAAACACCAGTGTGTCTCAGATTTCAGACAGATCCTAGCACCCTCCAAGAGTGTCTGTTCGGCTCAGCTGGATCAGCTGGGATCCAGAGCTTCCACACACAGAAAGGTAACCTATAAATGTGGACAAATTAAGTTTTGGAGCACAGGAAGAGTCTGTCTGCCTTCTCTGAAAAGCAATTCAGGTCTCATCAGCAAAGCCTTTGTTTATAGTCAACACAAGCACTGTCATGCACCTCACCTGGCTCGCTATCAGGGAGCTGGAGAGCTGAGCTTCTTGGCCATATCTCAAGAGAGGAATTTGGGGATGTGGCAAGGGCAATGCATCCAGAGAGCCTTCTGCCTTCACTTTGGCCCTGGGGGAAGCATGCTCAGAAAATGCCTCCTGCACTGACTGTGAAAGGAGGCTGAAGCAGCCTCAGCAAGCAGCCCATGAGGCACCTCTGCCCTTGGCCAGAGTCCCCTGCAGGGAACTGTCCTTTCCTCCCTGAGGGGCCACACAAGGGTCTGGTGTGGAAGTGGGGATGAGTGGCCCTGTGCCAGCAAGGCTTTAGCTTTGCCTGCATGAGGCCCTGGTGAGCTGGTGGCAGGAAGCCTCACCTGGCCCTGTGCAGCCCACGTGGGTGCATAGTGTGCAGCCCATTAGCCCTGGTGGGGATTGGATGAGGGCCAACATGGGTCATCTGGGCACCATCTCTGCCCTCCACACTAAAGGGCACGCAGCCATCCCGGAATGAGTTTTCTGTGTTTGGCTATCCCAAAGCACCACTAAGCACCACTAAGCATGGTTGACAAATGCTGTAGGACAACAGGAGCTCTAAAACTAGCAACACTCAGCAGCTACATCAGCTGTCTCCATCTTATCATTGATGGCTGTCCCACAGTCTGGGTGTGCCAGAGCCTGAGCTCTGCTCTGCAGAACCCCAGCTCAGTGCACTCTCTACCAGCCAGTTCTGCTGTATCCACCAGTTTTTTGCTGTGCCCACATCAAACCCACACTGGAGCAGCATCAAGACAAGGACCCTTCCACCTCTGCCTCCCTCCAGTGCAGCAGGGCTTCCTGGTACAGGCTTGCCTGTTCCTCTACTCTGTGTGCCCACAGGGCAGATTTAGTGCAAAGCTCCATTTGAGGACTAGGATAAAAACCTACATAAGGGTTAGGATATAAACTGGCCTCCCATTGCTCTGGATTTTTGGGGAGGTGGGACAGCCTCCATGCACCTCTGGTTTGAAGGAGAAATGGAGTATTTCTGATGAGCTGGAAGGAGGGAGACACTCTCACATTTGCAAGGGGAGAATAATGCAGGAAGCTTCTCTACCATGACAGATGCCAGTTGTACAGGATTAGTGGCCTCCTGTTTACTACATCCTGTAGAACACCAGGCAGTTGCCAAAGCTGAGCCCCACCTTCCTCCACCTCAAGCTGAACCTACAGAGGTCCAAAATCCACCCGTGATCTCCCAACAGCTGCCGAGCCTCTTCTGGAGATGGGGTGGAGCGTGGACAGCAGACCTGAGAGTCCTCCAGCCTGAAGATAAAGTCCCAGGTGGGTCAGTCCAACAGCCTGTCTAACCACATCTCCAACAGCACCTCCTGCAATCCACCTGCAGCACCCAGGGCTGCTGGATGGGGACATTAGCAGTGCATCCCTCTTAACCTCTGACTGCTCAGTTGTGGAGCTACTGCCCACAAACTGCTCTAATCCATTTGTGACCCTGAAAGGCTCCAGAAAATCTTGTGTACAGAGTATTGTGCTTTTGTTTTTACCCATTCTCTTCCAAGTTTCATTGAATGTCCCTTAGTAGCTGTCTGAGAGTTAAGAACAAGAGAGCCAGCCCACAGCTTAGTTTCCAAGTGCTTATTCATGTTAATTCCCAAACATCGCTTATGAACATTGATATCCAGGCTGAAATTGGCAGCTCCAGGTAGACATAATCATGCTTTAGGAAGTCACCAAAAGAGACAACAACAGAGATTGCATTTATTATTACAACAGAGAAGAGGCTGCTTTACTGATTTGTACTTACAAATCTGTTGGCAAAGAAAATAATATCCAGTGTTATTTATTGGCCTATTTTACAGCCCTGGCAAGAAGCATTCATTTGTAATAGGAGCAAAGGCCTATACTTTGATTGACTGCTACAGCTAAGTGCAAGGAATAACATGGATTTACATGGTGGCTGCCTGCAGGCAAAGCCTGGCACAGACACATGCATCTACAACCTGAAGGCAGGGGCAGACACCACAGGGCTGCTCCAGCCCACGGCCAGGCAGGATGTGACACCCCAAGCCTGTCCAAGGATTCCAATGTCCATACAGTATGGCAGAGCCAGGAACCCTCTGCCCATCTCTTCATTTCTGGGAAAGTAGCCCCAAATCTGAAGCACAAGTTGTTTCGCGCTTCACAAGGCCAAACCCAACTGAATGTCCCCAAAGCACTGTGAAGGGATGGAAATGTGAAACAGATCTTGGCACATTTTTGGCAATGTGTTTGATGGAGCTCGTCCTGACAGGGGAGCTACATTTCCCGGCCCACTGTACCACAGTAGCATCTGGTATGAGGACAGGAAACACAACCCTTGTTCAGCTGGACACAAAATGAACTCCTGCTGTGGAATTAATTTGAACAGATCTGTACTGTGGAAACCACACTCATGCACACCACAAGAGGTTTGGGGTACACTCTCTGCATGTGGCACCTTATGCCCAAACTTTTGGTATAGATTCAGACACTAGCTTTAAACTTCACTGCTGGCAGGGTTCTTCTCCCCATTTGAAGTGGAAGAGGATGATCAGGTCCCCACATGAAAGGGACCTGGGATGCAGAAATGCAAAAGCAACCTTGGATGCTACTGGCAGGCTAGCACTGCATGAGTAATGCCCACACACAGCTTCTTGTAGCAGACCTGTCTCCAGCAGAGAAAACACTTCAAAGAAAGAGAAGAGTAGTGTCAGGATGCCACAGAATTTGATAGTGCTGCTTGCTAAGGAACATGCAACAGTATCCAGAGGCTGCAGGGAAATCCACATGTGCTCTCTAAAAGACTGTGCCTCACTTCCAGCAGCACAGAGAAAGCCACAGGGCTTCAGTAGCAGCAGTGAGAAAGCTGAGATGCCAGCTCCAGCACACCTCAGCTGCTCACATCTGCCCCTTCCCTTCCCAGCCTTCTCCTCTGCAACTCCTGTGGGAATGTGGTGGAAAGAGCACAGGTGCCACAGTTGACTCCAGGCAGCATTAGCATTTCATGAGCGCACAACAATGCTCTGCCTGGAAGGGCACATCTGAGGATAGGAGCATTTCTCACTGTTGGGGACCTTCTTAGTTTTATTTAGTCCAGGAGTGAACCACAAGGGTAGGCAAAACTGGTGTTCAGTCCCTGGCAGAGATCTGGGAAGGAAATGGTACCAGGAAGAAGGGTGCTGGAGCCATGGAGGCTGCTCTGAGCTCTCTCAGACAATCTTCAGGAAAGCTGGTGTCCACTCATGCAGTCCATAGCAGAAAGGAACCGCCAGGCTGCTGGGGCTACCCCTACAGATGATCTGGCCCTTGTTAGGAGGATGCCAAAGAGCTTTGTTGCCAGGTGCATGGCCTTCCGCTTGTCCCCAGCTCCCAAGGTGTGGGTGGGTGCTGGTTTAGCTCAGCACAGAGCTGGTCCTACAGGCTGATCACATGCTGCTGTGCAGCTTTTCAGCTTCCTAAAGGAGGTGAGGTGAATGCTGTATAGATCCAACCTGCCAGGGTTCTCAGCTGTGAGATGGGCCTATTCAGCCCACCAGTAGCAGAGGCTCAAACACCTCCTCTCCCAGGCTGTACTGTGCTTCCACTGGCCAGAGTAATCCAAGCAACCCTTCTGCCTCAGCAAACCCCACACACCTTCACATACCTCTACACACAGCATCATGGGGTGTCAGAACAACCCACATGCCCCCAGCCAACAGTCTGCAGAGGTGAACCAGGCTGGCTCCAGAGCAGTGGAATTATGCCCAGTGAGGCAGCATCTCCCCCAGGACCAGTTCATGTCACAATACAAGAGTGATGTCCACCTACTGAAGCCAACTCTGCATCCAGAAGGGAGATGGAGAGTCTCATTGCTCCAGGTAGCAGCTTCTCACAGATGTCACAGCCCTTTCAACGAGCAACCAGTCCTGCAACTCCAAGGAGAAGGACTGTCTTGCTCTGACACACACGGGAAGGCCAGGAACAACTGAATCTAGCCTGGCATGTCCAAGGACTTCCTGGTGCTGAACAGCCAGAGCCTTCCAGGAGTGTCTAGTCCTTGTCCTCCAGGTCATATGCTGGGAGTGACAACAGCAAGGACAAGGGAAGGAACCTAAGTGGAGGGGAGAAGACTTTGGGCAGCCAGCAACTCCTCAGAGCAATGTCTGGATCTCCCAGGCAGCAGCTGAGACCAGCCCTTTGATGAAGCTCAGACCAGCCCTTTGATGAAGCTTGTGTCCAGGTGCACTATCAGCATGCGGAGGAAGGACATTTCTTTGCGTGTGTTCTCAAAGATAACACGAGGGTCGTCAGACTGGCAGCGCAGGCAATTGGGGGCCATCACCATGGCCAGGTTATTCACATCCATCTTTGTTCTGCCCACATTTGATGGCTGAGCAAAGATCTGCACATAACAAGAAGACATTCAGGTGGAGTAGTGAAAAAGGGCAATAGACTCCAGGAACATGGGCTAAGAAAAGGTGCAAGGATGGCACAAATGTGGCCTCCCCGAAGGTTAGTGCCCCAAGAGCCATACATTCATAGGGAAAGACCACTATGCTCTGACAGCTGACAGTGTGGGAGCCTCAAGAGACAGGGAACATCTTGCAGATCTCAACCTTTGGGACTGGCTCCTTTTTCTGCAGGATGAGGAATACGGTTTATTGGTCCCATAATGGTCAAGGCCAACAGACCCTCCTCCATCAATCTCACCTTAAATATAGGTGAGAGGTGCCAAAATCAGTAGTGATGGCCTACCCCAGCCGTCCTGCTAACCATGCCCTGGCTGGCAGCGGGGCCCAGGGCTGCGGGTGCTGCCTACCTGCAGGAAGTGAATGAGGTAACACAACACCAGTCTATTGAGCTCCGGCAGCAGCTGCACCACAGCCACAGCAGCGTCAGGGTTCTCATAGTTGCTGATACACTCTTTGTAGAACTCCTGGGGGATCACAGGCTCCTCCAGCTCCCGATACCAGAGCTTCAGAAGAGACGCTGGGGGGAAAGTAACGTGCATGAGAACAGCTCTGGCTACCTTCCCACCACCTTCAGAAGCAAACTCGGCAGCAAGAGTTAAGCCTCAGGAAACAGAGGACAGAGAAAGGATTCTGCACTTGTGCTGTTTCACCTTACTGGTCTTGACTGAAATTCTCAGGGAGCTGAATTAGTTAGAGGGAAATGCTAGCTCTTATCCACCTGCTCTTCCAGGAAGTGGATCTGAGGCCACCCAAAAGCAAGGACAATGAGACTGTGGAGCTGGAGTGCTGCTCCTGAATGCCTCCCAGCAGCTCCACAGGCTGCCCAGCTTGCATAGCCTCCCTTCGCTGGACCCCACTGGAGGCAGAGGCTCCCCCACCACCCCCAGGGCCTTTTCTATGGGCAGTATTTGGAAAGGCACAGAATGTAAACCCAGCCAGTGTACATGCCCCCAAGAAGCAGCACACCTCCTGTGCTACTCCTGTACCTTCCCTTCCACATTGTACCATGGCTGAGATACAGTACACACACCTGCTGTGTTCCCATACCTGGGATATTGGGGTCACTGAGGCTGCTTGGGATTCGCCACTGATCCACCTGCAACTTCAATGCATTGACTTCATCTATGTCACCAGGTATCCTGCCAGCAGAGACACAGCAAAGGTGTTTTAGAGAGCAAGCAAGCTGCTGTGGCAGCTGGCCAGCAAACCATGACTCCAAAGCTGCTTCTGGGGACCCAGAGAGAAGTGAGCATGCACCAATAGCAGCTACAGAGGCAGTTCCTCAAAGAGAACAGGACACCTGGTTTTAGATACAGCTTTGAAGAAATACTTTTCGCCTTTTGTGACGGGGTATATGAAACAGGAAGTTTTTTGTGTCCATCTTACCTCTTCCTTCTTCTCCCAAACCTGTTTGTTTTGTTTTCCAAACTGCTCTGCTGCCGCTGTCCTGGCCACCCCCCCTCCCCCAGCTGGTTGACGCTGGTAGCCATGGCAACAAATGGGTGGATGTGGGGCAGGCTGGAGCAACAGCTGAGCCACAGGTGAGCCCAGGGTTGCACACAGGGCTGCATCGAGGCATACAGCAAGGAAGTACTTTAATGTGCAAATCAGCTGAACAAAAAACCTGCCTGGCGCAGGGAGCCCTGGGATACCTCCACTCACTATAAAAGAGGACACAGACATTACACACTTCCTCTTTCTGCCTCTCACCTCACAAAGACAACACGCAGAAGGGGAGAGAGGACTGCCGCATGGCCTCTGCCATCTTGACCACGCAGAGCTCTGCTTTCCATCTAGAATGGGAACTATTCTTCTTCAGTCATCCAAGTCCCTGGCTCCATCGAGATCATCTCAGCTCACCTCACCTTCTTCCCACCCCAAACAATTTCTTGCAGGTTTTATCAGGGGTGGAGAGGGAGAAACCTCATGGCACGGTGAAGGGGGTTAGGGACCTGGAAAGTTTTCTTACCTGTTTCTGTATTTGCACTGTTATATATATATGTATTAGTTAAAGTTGTTCTTTATCACTTTGCCTCGGGTGTGCATGTGTATTCGTTCTATATTTATTCCTTTATCCTGGGTGGGGGAGGCTCTTATCGTGGGTCTTTCCCAAAAATTGTAAGGTCAAACCAAGACACCTTCCCACTAGCTCAAGGCATCAACTGTTGTTCTGTCCTCAGGAGTTACTCTTTGCTGTAACTAGGCGTCTCTGCAGCATGTTCAGTCCAAAGCTAAGAAGCATCTCTGGCTAAACATACCAAGATACTAGAAACCCTTAGAAGGCAAAGTTGAGTCTTTTTCTAGCTACCTTAAATCAAGGTTAGCTCCTGAAAAACGAACAGAAATCTTAACTAAAACAAGAACAAAACCCCACAAAATCAAAACAAACCCAGAACCCTCTATGTTCACTGTACAGATTCTTTGTCTCTTGACTCCTCATGTCTTGTGCATCATCAATGCTGATGTGCTGCATTGGATGAACTGCTCTGCCAGGGACCCAAGAGCTTGTCCCTTCTCCACACTGGCCAACTACTGTTGTCAAAGTTGATGAAAGTTCAATGCTTTTCCAGGGTACGTGCTGTCCTAAGGAGTTCAAGCTACATCTACACTGTCCCCTCTGTGCTAATGCATGCAAATGGGCAACCATTATTTAAGAGGTGATTCCTGAAGCTGGAAAAGGTCAGGTTTTGTCAAATCCACAGCAGAGTGCTATCCTCAGGGAAAAGGAAGCACATGGAGTTCATTCTTGACCTCTTGGCTTTGAGGACTGACATGTGGGTGGCTCAAAACTTACATAGCACCCCAAAAGCTTACCTGAAAATCCCTTCCGTTTGTTCTCCTCCCAGAGCCAGGACCTGCTGTGATAGCTGTGTCTGCACCCAGGGCAGCTTGTTCCCTGGGTACACATCCTGCTGCCGCAGCATGATTTCCTCCAGAGAGCTGCCAAAGAGCGATGGCGTCAAGATGGCATTCCTGGCATGCATTATCTCTTCCACTGTAGGCTTACGGAGGCCCTGAGGACAGAGAAGATCTCAGTGCAGCCGTGGCAGGAACCACAACCTGAGGACAGTGGTGGTGAGCAGCCAGGATGGAGACAGCTGCCCATGCACATGGACACCTTGCTGGTCTCCTGGCAGCACAGTTCTCACTCTGCAGCCTCCATCTTCTAAAATCAGGGGGTGTTCAACTCCTCAGGACCAAGAGGAGCAGAGAAGCTGCTGCGTGTTGGCAGGAGACCACTTAGGAGAGTTTGAGCTGTTTATGTAGGGATTTTGTTGCCATGGTTTGCACATCAGTGGGACTGCTTCACCCATAGCTCTATGTGCTGGCATCACCAGAGGAAGAATGGAGCCCAGCCCCTCCCTGGCCACGGTGAGGACAGCAGAAGGCACATGTACACCAGTCTGGTGTGGGGTGAGTGCCTGGCCATGGGGTAGCTGAAAAACAGCCCTTTGGAGAAGGGTTTTGCTCTCAGAGGTGCTAAAAATCTCTGAAAAGTGGGCACCAGAACTGTTGCTTCTGAAAGATGGCAGTACTTGAAAGGGGCTTTGAATCTCCCATGTCAGAGATCTGGAGAAACTCAGAGTGCAAGGGCACAAGGGCCTGTTGTCACAAGGGCAACAGGCTGCTCAACGTGGCCGATGTTTGGCAGTGACCCTGCAGCCAAGCAGGAGGAGGAACAGGGGGAAAGCTCCTAACAACCCCTTGGAGGGCAGCAGCCACTGAGACTGAAGCTGTGTACAATGCCTGTCCTAATGTTTCCTGTCCTGCTCCACACGGATGCTGGGAGCTGTCACCCCTCAACCCTCCTGAGGTATTTCAGCTATTTGCTCTCTGTACACAGAGTCCAGATGGCAGGTAGGCTTCAGAGGGATTTGCAGAAATGAAAGACTGGATCTGGCTTGGAGACCTAGGACAGACAGTCTAAGGCTGCCTGCCTGCTTTCACAGCCCCGTGCAGAGGAAATGGAGGAGAGGGATTTCCAGACAGCACAGAGCACAGATCTCCCTTCCATGCAAGCCATCCCTGCTGCATGATTTCTTGAACTGGGAATGCAGTAATCCAGCTGCAAGACCCATCCCATGAAAGCTCTTGGTGGGAAAGGGAGACTCTTGCCCTACCTGAAAAAACCAAATGATGGACATCCCCTGCAGGTAAAGACCAGGTTTGTCCTTCACATCCCTGAGGCCAAGGAGAACCCAGCTATACGTCTGCCAAGAGGATGGCAGGATCTGGGCAGCAGTCTTCTACCACATCATGACACATCAGGAGACAAGACTTGTGCAAGCCTCCTGTGCCCACTCTATCTCCATTTCCCATCACTGAATCAGCAGTGACCTCAAAGGCACTGCTCTGAGGCGTAGGAAACAGAGTGCTGTGCAGGCAGCGCACAGGCCCTGGAGCTAGCACAGCTGCTCACCTTTTTGCCTCCGGTGACAGCTACTTTCTGGAGTTTCCGGTAGCAATATTTGGCATAGGTGCTGATGGGCAGACCTGGTAGGAAGGAGAAACAAGCAGTCAGCCCTCAGCATCATGGTACCCACCACACTGGAGCCCTCCAGAGAGTACGGGTGCAGCACTTCACCTTGGCACAAAGAGCCACCCCTTCCTACACAGCCTGTTGTGTGGGTAGGGCAGGGAGACAGCCAAAGCCTCATACTGAGTGCCCTGCAGTCTCAGGGCAGGCAGCATCTGTACAAGTCAGTGCTTGGGCTCGGAGGGATTTGTTTTCTGAGTCAAGGCTCATAGCTCTGCACCTCCCAGCCCCACTTCTGCAGATCTCCACACAGGCAGCCTGAGACTGTTCTGATTCAACAGGAGGTGTCTGTTTGGCATTCATAGCCCAGGCACACGTGTGACTGGGACTCCTTGCTCCCAGCACATGGCTGGTGAGGGTACACAGTGCTGGGTATTTACGTACTGCCAGATCTCAGCCAAAGAGGATGCAGAGCCAGCCTTCTGCTGGCAAAGATTTCAAAGTGTTTATACAAATTATTTATGATTAAAGAACTGCAGTCCTGGGGTAGTGAGGGAAGCAGCAGCAGAGAAGGGTGTACTGGCAGGAAGCCACAGCTCCAGCACCAGAGTGAGCTCAGGATGGATGCAAGGAGAGGTGCAGGATGGTGGCAGGGTCTCTCTCATCCTCCCCAAGCCCTGGAGAAGGCTTCCTCATTCTCCTCCCTGCAGCTTTCTCCAACCTAACCTTGTACCATGAGGCTTGGGCATGCTCTGCAATACAAGGAAAACTGGACACACTGGAGCTTGGGAACTTTGCCACAAAAGCTGCAGCCCTCTGCAAGAATGGCTGCTCCAGTGGTAATTGGTTCAGTGAACTCTGAGGGCAGGCAGAGCCAGGATTCACNGCACTAACAACAGAGCACTGATTGCTGGGAGAGTTTTTGCAAAACCATTGGCCTTTTGTTCTTTTTCAAGTCAAACTCAAATTGCTTGCTGAAATCAGTGAATAGATCTGCCCTATTTGATTCCCTGCCAGGCTCAAAGCTTCCAGCTTCAAAATACTTGTGGCTTTTAAAATCTACATTCTGATCAGATGCTGCATACTTTAGGTCAGCCTTTCACACACCCTACAGCTTCGGTAAGCTGGTCAGGAGCCTGGAGTTCCTCAAATCCTCTCAATGGAGAGGGAGGACAAGCTCTTCTCAAGCAGAACAATTCACAAAGGTAAGAGGTATGTGTTCCCCCATTCTCCCTCTCAGCCAGGAGAATAACCACAGAGTGTGGCTACCTGTAAGGAAACAAGCAACCCCTGCCTCAAATCAATCTGCATGACAACTGGAGTGTTACTCTCTGTAACGCTGGAGGAATGCCAAAGCAGGTCCAACAGCACCTCCTTCTCCCACAGGCAATGGGAAGGAAAGTCAGTTTTAAGGATATCTCTCTCTTGGGAACATCTAAAGCAAAATATTCCCCATTTCCTGCTAATTCCAGGCATGATGCATACTGGAAATCTCTAAGGATTAAAGAAAACAAAACCAAAGAGCTGCTTTGTGATGCTTCACTACTTCAGGTTACAGCTTCTGTTGTTAAAATATGCAGATGTGCCCCAATGCAAACTGTCATCCCCTTCATGAAGGAGGGAAGGGGAAAAAGACTGGACTGTGTCTCTGCCTCACAACAATTACACGGGAGGCAGCACTGATATAAAGAAATTTGGATCCGGAACTTTGTACTTGGTGGGACTGTTCAGTGTTCTTAAAACCAGCACTTTCAAAACTAATAATAGGAGATGATTCTTCACACTGTAATTAGATGGTGAAACCCATAATCACCCTAAGAGTTTAACACGGTTTGCAAAGGAACTAGTTGCCTTGTAGAGTCTGCACAACAACTTTTTTTCTTCCGTCTTCACTGGCAACCTCTCTCCCAACACCTCCCAAGTTAAAAAACCACAAGGTGGGGACCAGGGCAGTGAAGTCCCTCCCACTGTATGTGAAAGTCAGGTTCATGACCTCCTGAGGAACCTGAACATACATAAGTCTATGGGACCTGATGAGATGCACCCCAGAGTCCTAAAAGAATTGGCTGATGGAGTCACCAAGCCACTCTCAATAATATTTGAGAAGTCCTGGCAGTCAGGTGCAGTTCCTAGTGACTGGAAGAAGGGGCATGGTACACCCATTGTCAAAAAGGGTGTAAAGGAGGACCCTGGGAACTACTGACCTGTTAGCCTCATGTCTGTGCCTGGGAAAATCATGGAGCAGATTCTCCTAGAAGGTCTGATAAGACACATGGAGGAGAGGGAGGTGATCAGAGAC
>VWZO01006697.1:0-10628 GCA_013396975.1 Bucco capensis | reverse complement strand
CTCTCCTATGAGGACAGGCTGAGGGAGCTGGGATTGTTCAGTCTGGAGAAGAGAAGGCTTCGGGGGGACCTACTAGTGAGTTTCCAGTACCTAAAGGGAACTTCCAAGAAGGCTGCAGAGGGCCTGTTTGCAAAGGCCTGGAGTGAAAGGACAAGGGACAATGGTTTTAAATTGGAGAAGAGTAGATTTAAACTGGGCATTAGAAGGAAGTTCCTCACCACAAGGGTGGTGGAACACCGGAACAGGTTGCTCAGGGAGGTGGAGGCCCCATCCCTGGAAGCATTCAAGGGGAGGCTTGACAGGGCTCTGGGCAACCTGATCTAGTTGGGGATGTCCCTGCCCACTGCAGGTGGGTTGGACTAGATGACCTCCAGAAGTCCCTTCCAACCCAAACCATTCTATTATTTTATGATTCTATGTATGGGCAGCAGCCAGTCATGATTGCTTGAAGCCTGGTTTGTGCTTTCCCAGAAAGCTCCTTGATCCTGAGAAAAGCCTAAAAGCTACATCCTGCACTTTCTGTAGCAAGGTGTCCTGCTTCCAACAACAACTAAGCTGCAGCCTATGACCCAGAGGGGATTGTCAGGGATATCCATGGAGCTCACTGAATTTCAAGCAAATAAACAGAAAAATAGATTTGCCCCATGTGCAAGGGGCTGGGCTCCTTACTATCCACAGCCCTGCAACGGGAGCCCTGAGGAGCAGGGTGACTGGCACTCTCCTGTGCTGGGCACAGAACTCTTGCAGTGGCTCACACCTTGAATGCGCTATGCACAGCCTCCCTGCTCCATAGCACAAGTCTCCTGTTCCACACGAGTGCTTCTGGCTCCTTGAGAGCATGCAGTGAAGGAGATGCTGAGAGGCCACAAGGCAAGCGGTGAGATGCAGAGCAGAATGTGAGGTAGAGGAGCTTCAGACTATGCTATTCCAAACCAGTGACTTGACTTGACCACTTGGCTGCTTTTAGAATGCTGAGATAGAGACTGGCTTCTGGCATGCAGCTCACCACACATGGTCAGTTGTAAGCAGTGAGCCAGGTGCTCCCCCTGCTCCCCAGCTTCCATGCCTTGGTGCAGGGATGGGCAACTTTTCCTGCACGGGCTGGAAAGGCTAATACTGAGGGCAATTCCACTTCTCTGAGCACATCATGAATCTGTGAAAGTAGTATGACTACTGCTGAGCACTGCTTTGCTCTCTATCCCTTTTCTACAAGCTCCCAATCTTCTCTTTGGTTTCCGACCAATTCCCAGCACCATCTGTACAGATCTGGAAGTTCATCTATGAGACGCGAAATGTCTTTTCCTCCCTGAAACAGCTATGTAGGAGCCTGCTGCTGCACACACAGTTAGGGACATCTCCCTTGTACAGTACTTTGCTTTTGTTGACACAATTTTCTCTGTTGTTTGATGGCTCACTCCTGAGATCCTTCTGCACCCTCATTTTTTATAATCCTGAATAATTTTGTACCAACACCAAGCTGCCAGCTCATTATTTGCCTCCTTCTATAGACTCAAAGCCTAGCTTACAGTCTTGCAGGATCAACAGAAAATCTTCCTTATGAAAACACATCATTTATTTCTACTTGTTATTCTGCCTTTCAATGGGTTATTGATCCGTGAAAAGATCTCACATCAACCTCATAGATTCATAGAACGGCTCAGGTTAGAAGGGACCTTAAAGATCATCTAGTTCCAACCTCCCCTGCCATGGGCAGGGATGCCAGTCACTAGACCAGGTTGCCCAGGGCCACATCCAGCCTGGCCTTGAACACTGCCAGGGATGGGGCATCCACAACCTCTCTGGGCAACTTTTTCCAGCGCATATTTCACTTACTCACAGAGAAGTACACTAGAAGATGAAGATTGTGGAAGATTGCAGTGTAGGAAACTTCAAAACTATTTCTTTAGGTGCATGTCAGATGATGAATCTTGACTTGCCCAAGTGTTTACTCACAAGCCTCTGCACTGAAGGAACTGGGGGGGGATCACTGCTTTAACTCCACTTTTCACTGGAAGAGTTACATACCTGTCTATATATCTACTATTCAGTTCTGTCTGAAGACAGTACTTTCAATTTCCTTATGGATTTCTCTGCTAAATTGCTGCTGCTGCTGCAGCATCTATAAGCACCTAAGTATTTCAGAGCTACTAATGAACTACTTCTCACAACAGCCTTGAAGCTTCAGGGAGCTGCATCCTATCCACCCCTCACACCTCCAGCAAGCAGGGCCAGTGGAACATAGGCATCCCAAGGAAAAAGCCTGACCTTTCCAGCCAGCAGCAGATAGAACCTGGCATGTTCCTGCAGGATCTCCCCTTGCTTCATGTGCAGCTGAGGCGAGATTCCAAGAAACATCCTCAGTATTATGGCTCACTTGTGAAAAATCTGGTTCAAGTGACCTGCTGGCCCTCCTCCCTCCTTTGCTGTGTCCCTTGCCATCTTTGCAAAAGCTGGCAGGAGCCTGCAGACCAGCTCCTTTGTCCTAGAGCTCCAGTTCACTGCCAGAGTGGGTCTTCTGTGTGCCAGGAAGCAGACAGGGTCCAGTGACCTGCCACTAGGGTCCCAACTGAGGCCACACAGGCACTGCTGACTTGCAAGTGCTTCATTCTGGACACTTTATAAAGCTATCCTGCCATGCTTCTTTCATAATATTTCATATATACATACTTACTAATTTGTATTTTTCATTTTTAGATAAAAGCTACCTCTATCTTTCTAAGCACAACTCCAACACATACAATAGAGACAAGCAATTGCACAGCACAGCCTGCTCAGCCCACAGGCAGAGCACTCCCTGTGCAGAGCAAGCACCAGGGCCTTGTCCCATAAAGACATCAAAGTCCCTATAAGCAAAAGCAAAATGACTGTTTGAAGGCTCAGAATGGGCTGAACTCTCCTGGGCCTGAACAGGAAAGGAAAAAAGACATATCCCTACCAGAAACATAATCCCTTTGTGCAATTTCAGGTCTAGAGAAGTGACAGATGCTTTTGCTGCCGTGGCTGGAACAGGTTGTCCAGGGAGGTGGTTGAGTTCCCATCCCTGGAGGCATTCAAGGTGAGGCTTGCCAGGGCTCTGGGCAAGCTGATCTAGTTGGGGATGTCCCTGCCCACTGCAGGGGGGTTGGACTAGATGACCTCCAGAGGGCCCTTCCCACCCAAACCAGTCTATGATTCTATGATCCCTGCCTGTCATAGGACAGTGCATGACTCCCTCTTGGCTCCCAGCATGCTGTGACTCCTTTTACCTTCATCCTCAGTGTTTTGTTTCCTCTTTTTCCTGGATTTCAAGTTTTTCTTGGTTTTCAGATCCACAAGCTCCTTGATGCGCTGGACAACTGAAAATTCAAATGTTTAACAATGGATTAACAATGTGGAATGATAAAATACCAAAGCCCAGAGCTTGCCCTTAGACACAGTAGTCAGCCTAACTCCAGCATGAGGGGGTCAGCTCAGGAAAAGGTCCTGTAACACACCCAGCTCCAGATGCAACAGAGTGAGGGGCCCAGAACATCACTCAGCTTCTCTATATAGCCAAATAGTTTCAAAGGTGCTCGAGGCACCAAGCTTATACCTAAATAAATTTACTGCCCAAATACCAGCAGAAGGAAAAGCCCACTCAAATAGTTCAGACTACTCCATGCTGCCTAAACCCTGGTGCCTGCAGGGTGATTTTTCTCTCCTGGGCTAAGCACAGTTGGAGGGAATGGTTTTGGGGAGAAGTGACAGGAGTTTACAATCCTCGTGAAAATCCAAACCAATGCTGCACATCCAGCAATTCAGTGAAGGACACCCCCCCTCCTCATTAGGGCTACAAGCATGAAAGCAGAAGGCAAAGCCTGGCATTGCACCAGTGCTGCCTAGAGGACCTACTGCCACCCTTGCTGGCAGGGGCACAGGTGCTGAAGCAAAACTTCTGCACCTCTCCTGGAGGTCTGTGGGGGCTTTAACCTGTGTTTGAGGTCTCATGTGGAAATAGGCTCTGGTTTCTCACCAGAATGGACAACACACAGTGAGCACTGCTGAAATAGTGACAAATGAGCCAGCAAATAGTCTCCAGGTTAGCATTTGGCTTTTTTTTTCCCCCGCAGGATGTTATAGCAAATTAAAATTGGAGTAATAACTGAATATGTTTTGCTGGTCCTCAAGGCTTTTGAAAGATGGAAAAATCATACCTATTCACAACAAGAGCCAGCATCCTATAGGATCCCTGACTATTTGCCAAGCTAAGGCCTCTTTGTAATGTTTGCAATGGCTCCCTCAAAAAAACTACATTAACATTTATCATTTTTTTTCTTCTTTTGCCTGCTTTAAGGAACCTTGAAGTAAACCATGTCTTCAAAGAACCCAAAGAAACTCTGTCCTTTGCAGGTACATATCAGCTCTTCTCAGTGCTGATCTTGCCATGCTGATCAGTCAGACAAGCACAGTCCAGGGCTGTTGTTTCTTTGCCAGACACAAGTGAGACCTGCAGGTTGATCAATGGGTGGCAGCTTCACCCTGCCACGGAAGGACAAATTCGTCCAGCACATGGTGCTCTCATTGACAGAATCCACACTGCTGGCTGGGGACTACCTGCTTTTTCAAAACCCAGAGAACGCTGGATAAGTGGCACAACCCACCAGAATGCTGCTGGGGACAGAGTGGGTATGCACAAGGCACTTACTGTTTTCATCACTGTTGAGGTGGCGATAAATGTAACCTTCCAGATAAGACTGAAATTTGGGTGATGGGGAGAAAAAGGCCAGGCTGATGGCCATCAGTTCCCAGCCCCAGGCCAGGCTCTGGTAGCATATATTATCTGTTGTCTGCCGGATCAGTTGGATGTAGAGCTCATCCCTTAAACCTTGCATGCTCCAGCACTTGGTGATTGTGACCAAGGCCACGTGATTCCGGTCCATGCGGGTCTGACGATCTCCCATGTAGCTCTGTACCAGTTTGAACATCTCACAGGCCTCTTTTTTGATGGTGCGGTTACTGGTGATGAGCATTGGCTTTTTGATGGAGCCTCCATTCCAGGAGAGCATGTTGGAGATGGAGATCCTGCGGCGGAAGATGCCCTGCGTGTGCATGTTCAGGTTTTTCAAGGCCCAGTCTGTCATGCTCCTCTGGGAGATTGGCTTCCGTAGGGTGTTGTAAGGGAAGTGACAGCCTATGCAGCTGCCAGGCTGGACACTGCTCTCCTGTTTGGGCTCCAAGTCTATTGTCCCAGGCTGCAATGGAGAACAGATATGTTAAATGCAGCTTAGATAATTCCCTACGCTATTAGGAAAATTATCAACAGTGAGTCATGAAGCTACCAGCAACTGCAAAGTGGTAATTCTGCACAAAACATGATTTTGTGCATAATCGGGGCCTGACAACTGTAGTTTTGTAAGAGCCTGGCTGGCACAGGGATGCTGTCCCTAACGGAAGCACTGGGACATAGAGTAACAGGGTTGATTGTCCAAGTTGTCCCAGAGCTCCAGAGGGTAGTCCAAGCAGGAGCTGGGCTGAGTCCCAGCACAGCAGTACAACTCTGTGCTTCTCCCAGAGTAGCAGTACAGCTCTGTGGCATCAACGATACAAGGAGGCAAGTTTCTCCCGACTCTTCCTGCCTTTGCTATTTCTTTAAGTTCTAGAAAAAAACAACCAAACAAAAAAACAAACAAAAAACCCTCAAACAAAGAAAAACAAAACAAAGGAAAAACCAACAACCCACAAACCCACCAAATCAACATGGCTAGCAACCATCAGGAGCTGCTGAGCTTTAGGCAGCCTGTACCTGGACAGCCTCTGCATTGAGGCACTGAAAACATGTATCTCAATTCCACCATGACCTTCCTAATGGAAATTCTAGTCAGACACACAAAAGGGATAGGAGAAGTTAAGAGAGGGACAATGGAGAAAGGGCACAGCGGTTTTGACAACAAGGTTCTCATCTAGGTTGGATAAATCATGTCTGAGTTGAACACGGTATCTGCATCAGTCAACTTCCACCACCACTGGAGCTGGCTCTCACCATATCCTACAGGCACACCACAACCTCCTGCCAAACAGGTGGTCCTCAGGGTGTGCTGGCAAGACACAGGCTGTAGCTACAGACCCCGTGCATCTCCGAGTACTGCTGCACAGGGCTTGGGGCACCTCTGCAATCAGCTCCCTACCAAGACAGGCATAACCTTCCCCAAATTAAACCACAATTGTTCACGTGTACTGGGTTTTCTCTTCTTGGAGAACTAGGGATAGCTGCTCCCTACCTGCAGTCTGCAGTGATCAAACTCATCTGCTCCAGGAACAAGTCTGCTGATCACAAGTTTACAGACGTAAGGAGCAGAGACAAAGACCCTCCTCCTCCCAGACGTTACATGCAGTTTTTACATTCACCCCTTGTCCATGTTTCTTCCTCAGCAATCACTATGGATAATCATAACCTCATAGTTGGAGAGCTTTGGTAGGACTGATCCAAAGAAAATGATGTGTAATAACTACTTCTGAGAATAAGACACTTCTACTGCCCATGCATGGTTTGGATGGAAGTAGCAGACTATGACATATATTGAACTTAAACATCCCACAGGTAGTTTTAAGAAACAGACTTTTTTCCTAGATTAGAAATTTCCACATAGAGCAAGGGAGAGCTGCACAGCCCACACTTTGCTCTGCATTCTGCAAGGAGACCTCTACCACGAAGGAAAAAGCCAAACAAGATTATCTTGAGGATTTTAGTTTTTAAAGGAAGACAAAGAGAGAGAAATCCTGTAAATTTTGTTTTGCAGTAATAAAAGTGAAATAAAACATGTGTTTTCCTTCTCTGTAGATCACTTTTAACATGCATGCCACAGGCTGTTCTGGTCCTTGCTTGAAGTCAACTCCCAAATACTCATTAGTTCTTGAACTTTTAGAGCAAGTCAGCATTTGCTGCTTAGTAAGGAGAAAGTGCCAACCTCACGACAGAGGGTGTGCAGTCCAACTCTTCCCTACCATACAGCCAAAAATTACCTACATGTGGATTACAGAATTAGCACACATCACACCCCACATCTTACTGCCAGCCTAGGACGCAATCATTTCTCCTGCTTCTCTACTTCATTTCGTTTTTTTATCCCCTGAGCTACCCCTCTATTTCCTCTGAATTCACTCAACACACTGACTGAAAACCCCTGCTGGAAGTTCTTAGCCATTTCCATCCTCAGTCTCCTTCAATCCACCTTCTGTGTCCGGGCTTGGTTTTCCTCCTACCATGCTAGTTGCGTGTTACTTCTGAGGATCCACCTCTTTATACTCTCTAGACATTCAAGAGGCTCTTGGTTCTCTCCTCTCTCTAGAGTTTCTCTCTCAAATCCTGTTCACACAACTACCCAGCTATTATCTTTGTGCTGACAGTAGACATCCACCTCTGCTCAGCCTGTCCTAGAACCTCTGCCCACCCTACTCGGATAATGAATTTCCTCATCTCCCAGCTCTCAGGGTCCAGGCAGGACATCACTGGTGACTCAAGCCACACACTGCCATTTTCAGGTGAGGTAGCAATTTTGCTGCCATATTCCCTGCAACCTCCTTCCCTCTGTCCTTGGACTCTTACATCCCAGAGGATTTCTGTACATAGAGGATTTCTTTATTGAGTTGATGCCTTTACCACAGCATCTCTCTCCTTACATCCTCTACTTATTTTCCTTCTCCATCCTACCAGAAATAAATGATTTTAATTCATTTCCAAGGCCATTCCCAACACACCATCTCTTGTAGATAACCAAGACATCAAGTGTCAGCTCTCCCCATCAAGGCAATGAAGTGTAACACATCCTGAAGAGCACACAGCAGTCTCCCAACAAGTCTAAAGGGGCTGTGAAATGAAACTGCTGAACTATTAACAGACAAGTCATGTAAACTCAAACTGGCCCTGCACCTCAAAAATGGAAAATGTGGGAGCACTGTATTAGTTTTAAAAAGAGTTTTAGGAGAAACCAAGGCACAGTTAATTAGAAATTACAACGAAGAGGTGAATGCACAGACACAAAAATCTGATACAGCAGAGGTATCAGCCTGGCTTTTAAAGCAAAGTTACACTACAGAGGTTTACTGAAGCAATCCAAAATGGTCAAGGAGCTTTGCCAAGTTTCTTCATGAAAGCTCATGGATTAGTAAACAAGAGAAAGCACAGAATAGAGGGTTGAAATACATAGTCACTTTTCATGCTGGAGGATTGTTGTCAGCTGTGCCTTGCAGAAGATACGCAGAGACTCAGCCTGCAGAGCATGAGTGAAATGATTGGAAGAGTGAGAAAAGAGAAAAAGGACAAAACCTTCCCATAATTACCTATGTAGAACCTAGATAGGAACTAAAACCATGAAGCAAAAGGTTCCTTCAAATCCTGGCAAAGACAGCAAACTAAATACTGCAGAAGTGCTGTGTAGGCAAGGGCTACCAAAGCAGGCACAAGTGCCAATAAAACAACCAAATAATACAGCAGAACTACCCGTGGTGGCACTGACAGTTTGCTGCACAAGAGCCCCTCCACAATTCCCCCTCCTCTCACCCCACTGGCCTGAACTGGGGTCTCTACACACAAAGCTTTGTGACCTGTTTGCTATTCTGCAAGCACAGATGTGCTCCACCTGCAGCACATCTGCTAAACCCACCCAGGAGCACACTAGATACTGGGCTCTGCACCACGACAGTGCAGCAAAGGTGTGCGATGTAACCCAGTGCAGACAGGGAGGTACCTGGGAGGAGTGGCATATAGCTTCTGAGGAAGCCAAACTTGAATAGCTGGTCACATTCTTTTCTAAAGAATCTATTTTCTCAAAAGTCCTCTTCTGCCTCACTGTGTCCTGTGGAGCAACCACATCGTTGGGAAAGCTGCCTCTGTTCTCCAGGCCTTGTCTGTACAGAGACCTATTACTAGCTGAGATGTCATCCCTTGAGCTGCGGTTGATGCAGTTCTTCAGGTGGTCAGACTGAAACCTGACTTTGCTGCTCTCTGCCGGGATGCCAATCTCCAGACTCTCAGCATCGAGGCTGCCTTTGCTTCCCCTGCAAGCTGCTGACCTGCCCACCACAGCACGCATCTCAGCAATCAGCTTATCGTTCAAAGCCATGAGCTCGCTGCTGCTGCCCACAGAGCCAGGTCTTCCCTGACCTGTCCCTTGCCTCCTTCCTTTCCTTTTTCTCAAGCTTGGAGAAGGGCCAGTGGAATAACCAGAATCCTGATGGCTTACACCAGTTGGGTACTCCAGAGTTTGCAGGCTGTTCTGTTGACTGTGGTGGGCTTCCATGTTCTTGAGGATGTTGGCTTCCATGATCCTCCAAGACTGCTTGAAGCTGTCTTTTGAAGTAAGCTGACTAGGCAGTTTAGTAGAGGCATCGGCTGTTGCAGCAGAAGAGTGTGAAGACCAGTCAACACTGACCATGTGTTTTATATACTCTCTGCCAGCTGGGCTGTATTCAGTGGAAGAGGGATTTCTTGCATGCATCTTTACAGCCTGTTGTTGTTGCGTACCTGGATGCTGCAACAATTTGGTTGGTTGCAGCTTCTTTTTAAAGCTCTTGCTTGGTGATCTCGGTGGAGACATCTCACTCATACCAATGCTGTCAGTGTCCATATCTACTGGTGGTTCATCATAAATTGGAGACTCTAAAGATGGCTCATCATATATGGGTGCAGGGGAGGCACATTTGGGGGATGCAGGCTGGGGGTTTCCTGTCTGGCTTGTTAGAGATGTTTGAGAAGTTGGACCATTCATCAAAACTAGGCAAAACCCACCATTCTCCATCTTTTTGATCTGCATAGTCTGCTTTGTTTCTCCCATAAGCACTTGCTTTGTGGCTCCAGGAATCTGGGACATGGATTGAGTCTGAGCATATATGGCTGGTTTGGGAAGAGATTTTTGGCTGTTGGCATCTGGAGCACTCTGCAGCTGAAGTGAACTGTTTGAAGAGCTCTGTATCTGTCTCAAACTATTCACTTTCACCAACATGGCTGCTTTCGTGCCTGGTAGAGGCTGCCAGTGGGTAGGAGTCTCCCTAAAAGGAAGAAAGGTACAAACACAGGGAATTATTTAAGAATTACACTAACAATCTAGTATTTGGGTAGAAGTAGAGGATACTTCATTTAGTCTCAAAGTGCCTGGAGATTCTGCAACCAGTTATATCAGCTCCTAATAGTTTTTTTCCTGGAGATCCCCCTTCCTAAAACAGAAACACATCCTTCTTACAAACATGATAGATTTCTGAGGATGAACAGCAGAATGACGAGAGGGAACAAGTTCATCATACTAAAACTTGTCTGGTATCAGCAGCACTGAGATAGGAAACAACCTAAGCTTCCCATGGTTCATGAACTAGCATGGCATCCAGAACAACCAGCTGAAGACTTGTAAGCTATCCTGGACCACTCAAGCAGTGAGGAGGAAAATAGTCCTGAGTGTCTGATTGTCAAACTATGGTAACAGTACTTCCAGACCACTTTTTTTCTTTATTTTTTTGCATGTGTGTTTCTAAATCTCTGACCTGGTACGCCTCTCTGATTACTATCCACTGCTGATCTTTCAGGTAGGTAGGGAGGAAATTGCTACAAAAAGNGAGGGCTTTAAACTAGAATCGAGGGGGGAGGGTGGACAATCTGGAACTGTTAGGGATAAACCTTGGAG
>VWZO01006694.1:78400-252520 GCA_013396975.1 Bucco capensis | reverse complement strand
TGCGGCAGCCCTTACCGGGGTCACTGCCGCCTCCCGCCGCCGGCGCTGACCTTCGCTTTGTACGCTGAAGCTGACGCTGTGGCTGCTGCCGCCGCCATGTTCCCGTTTTAATAACTGCTGCTTGTTTATTTCAATGGAGACCCTCCCACCGCTCGCCCTCGCCCTCCTTCTCCTCCCCTCCTTCTACCCAGAGGAGGGCTGGACGGGCAGGGGGCGGAGGAGGCGCAAGCCACGCCACCAGCCTCCGGGAGGCCGGGCCAGGCTGCCCGCGGAGCTGGTGCAGCTGCCAGAGCTTTGGGCTGCCTAGCTCGTCCTCGGCTACAGGGGCAACGGCAACCCCCGGGAGCCTCCTCCACGGTCCCCGAACCGGAGAGAACGGGAAAGGCAGGGGGAGAAAGTCTTTTCCCCTCAGACGGGGAGACATCGAATGCGGCTCTTGTCCGCCCTCGGGGGAAACTGGCTCCGAGCAGGCCCGGGGCTTCCGGAGACCCCAACCCACACAGCTGGGAGGCGAGGCAGGCAACAGGCTCCTTGCCTCTTTTTGCCCCCGAAAAGAAATTAAAGAAAAAAATAAGAGAAAGAGAACAAACACATGCTGAAAATCGTGTAACAAACCTACAGCATCGACTGCACCTCATTTAGGGGAAGAGGGGATGAAGATGAAGCAGCAGCTTTGCCCAGGCTGGAGGAGTGGACACCTGAGTTAAAAATTAAGGGCTGGAGAGTGGGTGTTAGACATTGCCCTCTGGTTTAAGAAGCAATCCACAGTGCAGAAGTCCTATCTTTAAGGTGAAGCTTTACATTTCCATGTGTTGATAACACTAAGCTATGCTCCACACTCTGAAACAACTGTTATGTTTGACACCTTCTCACAGGGATGTGCAGCCCTGAGTTTTCCAGCAGCCATCCACAGATCATATACTTACTGGTGTGTGGTTGACTCTGCTTGCAAGTAGGCTTGTCCCGTCCTTTTTTGATCATAACCCTGGTTTTTCAGGTGGTTACATTTTGCCCTACTGTGCTGCATACAACTCCCCATACTTGTGTCTGACTCCCCCCCCGCCCCCCCCTTTTTTTTAAGCTGTTTTCCTTCACCGGGCAAAAATAGTTCAACTGGTTCTCCAAACAAATTGAAGGAAAACTGTCTTTCCCACCATCCCACTTTTGAAAAGTCTTTGCAGCCAAGTCACTGAAAGCTTCTTATACTTTCCTCTTCTGGAGAGAGAACTGAAGTATGGGAAGGATGGCCATCAGAAATCCATGGGGATTCAGTCCCATGAGGAAATGGGGTGGAGGGATTGGAGTTTGTTCAGGCTCAATTAGAGCCTTGCTGCTAAACAAGAGATCCTACCTACATAAAATTACACTATTTTAGGGGAACTGCTTTTGGCATTATCTCCAGAAGCCAAGGGGGCATGCTGCAGCAGCTGGAGAGGACCATCTCTCTCCATGCCCTTTCCACGCAGAGAAATCACCCCATGCTCAGGATGCTCTCCCACTCTGCCCGTACACAGGCAGGCAGCAAAGAGACTGAAGGTTAATTCTGTCTGGAGAGCAGAGACATCAGAATATTACCTTGAAACAACACTGCAAATGAGAGTAGCTTGTATATGAAAAAAACCTGGGGCGAAGAGTTCTGGAGAGATGGAGCCTTCCTCTGGCCTCATTTGTTCTATCTGTGCACATCCCTGTAGCAAATAAGCTAACAGTTATTCAGGCAATAATCTCGTTTACCTCACAGTCGTGATTCATTTGTTCTCCTGTGCTAAGTCAAACAGTGGTCTGCTGGGGGAAAACACACGCTTAATTTTATGACCATAAGCAGTTCAATTTTGAACTGCACAGCTAATTTTAATTTCAGCATGTCTTATTTATGAAAGCTTGATTTTTTCCAACTTCACATTTCCTTTAACATAAACCAAAAGTCAGATAGTACCTAGATCAGGTAGGAGAAGCAAGGGAGACCTTTTAATTCACTGCAGCACCAAGATGAAAGATGTTCCATCTAACAGTTTGTGGTTTCAGCATTGAAAACCCCCCAGGTTCAAGGGGGCTGAGCCTCCTCATCAGACTGGGTGAAATTTAACAGAGGGGAGTTTAATTATTTTGTATTTCCAGTAAAGTGTGGTAAAATTTCTTACTTGAGAATTACTCCTCATCACTGACCACACACCTTAGAATACTTTCCTCCTAAATCACAGTGACTGCAGCTCTCAGCCTAAGTGCCCCTCTGCATCCTTTATGTTGAATGAACTCTCTAAATTCACTGTTAAGATGATTACACCTTGAAGATGATCAATCTGTGCTCTCCATTGGCCACTTACTATGTAAATCTAGTAAGGTACACATGCAAATTTACTAGCTCATGTAATTAGAGCAGAAAAGATATGAACAGAAATGAAGTATGTTTTTAACCAACCAAACCTGAGCATGTCTGTACAAGTAGCACCTTTCATGCAGCAGACTCCAGGTCTGCCACTCTGTTGCAGTTCTCAGTGTCGTTGTGAAAGAGATGAAATCAAGATGGAAGGACGACAGTGGTTTAGTCGCAGAACCAGTTCAATAGCTGCCCAAACTTGAGGCCATAGGTAGCTTTTTGATTTGCAGATAGCACAGAAGCTTTAACAAACCTTTGACTAAAGCACATGAAGCCCAGAGAGTATGAAGAAGGAAATAGGAGATTGGCTTCACTTCAGGTTGGAGTTCAGAGTTTTAAGTTCAGGTTCTATAAATTCAGACATTCATCTGCTTACTGGCCCATTTAATAATGTAAGTAAATTAAATAATTAAAAGACAAGACACTTTGCTTCTGTTTGTACTCCATGTGTCTGTTCCATCCTCTAAACACAGCTCATCAGGAAAGAGGAAGGTGAGCAAAGGCTGAAGGTGGAAGAGACTACAACTGTGATGCATTTTGGTTTATTTCCTCTAACATCCCACTCCAGCCATGCCACTTTCAAGTTCTCAAATACATTTGTAATAATTATAATTGCAAAACCAAATATTAAACATCTTAATAAAAACAAAAAAAAAGAAAGCAGAAAGGAACAAAGAGAAATAAGCAAATTATCTTAGGAATGGTGCTTGCATTAAGATAATCCATGCTTGAATAGGTGACTGAAAGGCGATGCAAATGCACTGCATATTTTGGAGGGGCACAATTTGTAACCATGTGTGCACTTACACTGAACTTCACCAACTCAAGCTTACCACTGTCTGGTGACTCCAGCATGACAGCTAAGGTGATGGGCTCTGTCAATAGCTCTGCTTGCCCTCTTTAAATCAACAAGGGTTTTGCAAGAGCCATGTAGCCCTGATGTTTGGAAGAGGAGTGGCATGAAACCATCCCTTCCCCCCACCTTGGCGGTCCTCTCTATGCTGCCCCTCTCAGAAGAGAGGTTGCAGCCTAGGCCTTCCCCTCCCCATTTTTACTCCTATAATTCAGGCCCTGCTTTAGGCAATTCAAGTCTATTTGATGGTTACAGATACCAGGCTTGGTGAGATGCAGGCTTCCAAACCCAACAGTGCTTCCTGTGCTCCTCTAGGCACAGCCTCAGCCTTCTGCTTACCAACTGCAAAAACAGTCCTATGAAGCACAGGCTGAGCTGAGACAAAGGCCAAACGTTACAAGCTGAATACCAGATAAGGAGTGAGTGGACTGAACCCCAAGCTGTAGTCCTCATGCCTGCCCTGCACCTCGGGTCTGCAGGGAGAAGGAACACTGAGGAGCTGGTGGAGCGCAGGCTTTGGTGTGACAGAGGTGTCCTAGCCCAGCAGCTGCTCAGCTGTCACTGAGTCACTTGGTAGAAACCAGAGCAAGGGTAAACAACGCAACAATTCAGAAAATCCAGGAGACACCCTCAGGTAAGTGATTTGGCAAATATATTTAGCCTTGCTGGGGATACTCACACAGACTGCTTGCATGCCTAAGTGCCTGCTAATCAGGAGGCTATTTGAGCTATTTGGAGTCAGAAGTGGAAATGTGTGTGTGTGAAGCTGGTGAGCCTGGTTTGGGCTGGTTCCTGCAAGACAGAGTCATGCAGATACTCTGTGCCTTCCAAACATACCTTTAGTTGCATTTGATACCTCTGTACTTGGTAAAGTTCACTTTTCCATACTCATTACAGATCTATGTATTCCTTTCTTCTGTTAAATTGAAATCAATGACAGACATTAATCAATCCAATACTTCAGTACTCATAAAATACTTGGAACTGAGTTAAAGCATGTTTGCAAACAAAATTCCTGAGGTCTCATCCCCTACAGCCTTGATAAAAATCTTTCATTTTGTATAAATAACAATGCTAAAGGAGGAACTCTGGGCTGTGACATGCAGAACAAGTCCTAGTCAAGGAAAGCAACATATACTTGTGCATCATTTTGTCAGTACTCATCAATAGAATCGATTGTTTTGCTGTATGACAACCCCCATGGCTTGGCTTCCCACATGGACCATCTCACACACAATTTTATGACAAAATGCATTTTAGTTTATATTCTACCCACAAGAACTGAGCAAAATATTCCATATTCCCACTAAGGGGATGCTCTCTTTCCTCTGGAGGAGCTGCTCATGATATTGTTCAATAACTCCATTTGATCCATCACTTGAGACATGCTAAATTCCTCAGTGCCTGCTGCTTAGCATCCTCATCACTGGCATTGAGAGTACTTGCAGATGTTGGTGGAGCATGAGAACGTTGGCTAGAGGAGTCATGTACTGTATTTCTGTTTAGCCATCAGATGGCCTCTGCAACTGTGTGGGAATACATTGCCATTTACTCACTGTGTGAGCTTATTTCCCAAGAGCTTTCCCAATAGTCTGTCAAAAACTAGAAGCAGTAAATTCTAAGCAAGGAGAGCATGAGCAAGGAATAGTAGGCTTGGCTCCATGGAGTAAACCTTCCTCATCCACGTGACTCAGGAAAGTCAAGTGAGCTGGCAAGCCCCAAACAATGGAATGAAGAAGCAATGCAAGAGCAATCCCTAATTAGTGCTGTTTGTTTTGTAGAGACAGAGTGTTTAAACATTTGGAATTTCATCTGAACAACACCATTCAGAATATTTTACTTTCAAAACCTGTATTTATCATTTGTAACATGATGCATTATATCTCAAAATGTGCCTATATGCACAGAATGGGCACTAAGTGCCATCTCTAAAATTACCAGCTGTAATTATCCACACTCGCTCTAATTAAACATACCGAAGTCAAAGCAAAGAGACAAAGTAATAGAAGCTAAAAGAGGAAAAGGTGAAACTATTTCTGGCCAGATAAAATTCTAATAAAGAAGAATACTTTCAGGAGATAATTTCTCCTCTTTACATGCCAAATGCCAGTTTGGTGGCTGCAGTAAAATATTCTGAAATTAAATGCAAATTAAAGTGAAACTGAAAATCAGGTTGTTTCTTAAACAAGGAAATGGACATACATATTAGATATTCCATCATCCATAACCAAATCAGGATTGGATTTCTACTTCAGAGCAAGTGAAAAGGCTTACTGTAAAATAAAAAACCCCAGCAAATGAAGTTCTTGAATAGTCAAGGTATGGAAACATCTCTCTTTGTACCTGCAGCAATCCCAGGGTTCAGGTGTTCCTCTAAGACACTTGCATCTAGATATGAAAACCATGAGAAAACACTGCACAGCTTGCACTGCCATAGAGCAGGATTCTATTGGATAAGAGCTGCAAAGTCCATGTGAGGATCCAACACCCTGCTGTGCTGGAAAGGCAGAGAGGGACCTGGCCCTGCCCCAAATCACAGTGCCTGCAACCAGCACTTACTGAAGAACAAGCACTTGGTAGTTCTGGTGTAACTGGTTCACACACAGGCAGGTAGAGCTCTGCACCAAACCTCTGTGTCATTCCTGTGAATCCCTTGCCCTTACCTTGCCCCATGCACTCACATCAATTAGGTAAAGCAAAATAAGTTGTACAGCATTAAAACCATAGCACAGATGACCTTTCTCCAGCCAGGGGCAGTCCTGTCTCTGCATTGCAAGCTCTTCCTATCCAAACTGCTACTTACTGCCTGGTTTAAGTCTAAATAATACCCTGAGAACAGGCTCCTACAAGCAGGGCACTGGGAGCCAGGCAGCTTGCAGTGAATCAGCTCCAAACTGAAGGCCTGTAGTCCCTCACACACGCTGTGGTTAACTGTTACAAAGTCTGGCACATCTCTCCACTGTCTCCCCATTGATTGCAGAGTGTCTTCTACACCCAGGAGCCAAGCCCCTGTGTGCTTGGGGGTTCCAGAGGCAGGAGGTGCTCAGGCACACCTGTAGGCACTGGCAAATGTGGAACAGAAGACCACCAGCCACACACTTCCCATAGGCAGCACATCTCATCAGAAGCTTTGAGTACCAGGCAGCACACCTGAGAGCATCCTCAGGGCTCAGAGCCACCGGTCCCAGCTTTGGCTGTTCATACAAAAAGAGAACAGGCCCTGGACAAGCATAAGAGACCTGTCTGCTTCTGAGGGGCACAGGGATGGAGAACTTCTGGTGATTTCCTTGCACCTCAACAGAATAGCTTCTGTAAGCAATTAATTCACTTACAAACTCATTAGAAGAGGATCCTTTAAAAGATCACCTTTAAAAGAGCACCTTTAAAAATTAGGCCCTCATTGTTCTAAAAAAAAAACAACCCAACAAAATACTAGTTGTTTGTAGAAGTGACTTTCCCACAGAATAATAACTGTTTTCTCTGGCCTTCTATTCCTTAATTTGATTCCACAAATCAAGGCAAAGAAGTTTCACCCATAACACAGCTAGTTGAGTCTCTTCAGTTTAAGGAATGCAAAAGTTCCTGTATATGGAGCTTTGCTTAGGAGCCTAACATTTACTAAGATAAATGGCAAGGTAATTATATTCAATGTTACTGAGAGAAAATGACAGAGAACCTTATGTAATTGTTCTATTTCTGCAAATCCAGTTTTTAGCTGCTAGCCTGCAATCTGTATTTTACCCAGTCACATCCCAATTTCCTCTCCAAGACAAGCTGCAAATTGAGTTTATAGTTTATTTTAATATTTCCTGCCATCAAATTATATGGATAAGGAATCCTGTGTGCTCATGCCATAATCCCATTTCTGATGGAGAAAAGAATATACAAGCCTGTAGTATTACATTGTCATGCAAGCAGATTTGTGTCTCCCTGTATTAGCTTACCCAGGCTTTGAGATCTTATAAAATAAACAACATTTTTCTTAGCTTAGCCAGAGAATGAACATAGGAACTTCATGTAGAAGACTGAGAGATCATCTTTCAGGATGAACCAAGCAATGGGCAGTGAACCTGTCTAAGATGAGCTTGCAAGGAGGATGAGTCCTGGAGCCCCTCCCCGGGAGCACTGCAGCCCCAGACAGAGCAGAGCTCTTCCCTGAGCACAAGGATGGTGACATGCACATTAACTTCATGAGAAATGAAACAAGAAGCCACATCTGAGGATGAAAGCCAAAGAATTACACTTGCATGAAGTAAAATTTCAGAGAAAAAAACCCCAACAAATCCAAGCAGTGACTGTGCAGAAAGCAGAGCACAGCACAGGGGAGCAAGGTGTCCAGAGGAGATCAGCGAGAGCACTCCAACCTCCAGAGGAAAGAACTGATAGGAGCAAATGGATCTAAGGGGAAACCCAGTGGGACTATCCTAGCTCCAGCTTCTCCCCAGGAATACCAAGCAAGCTATAGAAACCAAGTGAAAAATGCTTGATTGTGTGATAGATAGACAAGGTAAAATTCAGTTGAGGGAGGGATCTTAAACTGGCTTTGACTTATTTTTTAATGTTTTGAAATTATTGTAAATCCAGCAACATCCACTAAAATTCCTTAAATGAGACACTTTCTGCAGCACACACCCAAGACAAAATGCTCATTATTTTTATGCTGGGTGATATGCAAAGTCTGGGGCAATGAACACAGTAATAGCCAGGATTTGAGAGCTGGTGATTCCAGGGTACTTGAAACTTGAATGTGGTCTGTTCTGTCCTCAGTGCTTTCTGAAAACCAGGTCCCCTCTGATGTTTCCACCAGAACTGGGGCACAGGGAATAACTAGCAATTTGTTAAAACTGTGCTCTGGAAGTACCTTCAGGAAATAGATAACCTCTGAGGTTGATGAATATTCCGACTGACTCCAGAGAACACTTTTGGCAGACACAGAATAAAACGGAGCGTCCAGAAATGAGTATTAGCGCAGGTCACATCTCAAGAGATACAGTAAAATGGAGTATCCACCTGATAAAGCTCTGAAGGAAAAGAACCCAACGTATTCACGAGGAGGAGACAGCCTCCCCAGAGCATTGCTGGCAGAGCCAGCACTGACAAGCTAACCTCTACCAGGCATATGAAAAATCTTGGCAAGTACCAACCCAAAAGCTGGGGATGGCCAACAGAATCGATGATACAATCTTACTGAAAATGCTTTAAAGTGGCAGCAACACCTGCAGTTGCCAGCCAGGATGCCCTCACAACAAGCAAATCTGGTCTCAGGTTTGCAGGAGGGTCAGTGCTGTGAATCTTCAATCTGGCTGATACAGCATGAGAGCCATCTAAAGCCATTTTAAAAACCAGAAAGGTAAGCAGTGAATATTGGGATTTATTTAGCTTTCTGCGAGCTCAAGAAGGTTTATGAATTGTTTCATCTCATTTAGCATCTTCATTAATAAAATGGCAGAGCATGTTGTAAACAACAGGCTAATCACACCATGTAATGCTAAAAGCGGAGGCTCTGGTGGCATTAGTGAGAAGGGAGATCAGACAAAAAGCAGAGAATGGGAACCCCGTAAGGAAATGCAGTAACAAGCTCTGAGAGTCCCTGCAGGGAGGGCAGAGGCCAAGTGGGTGAAAGGAAGGCTGGAGGGAGCAGCTCCAGGGAAGGGTCAGAGCCTGATGGGGCAGCTAAAAGAGTGCTGCTCCTGTGCTGGTGCTCCTCCAGCAGGGCAGAGAAAGCTCCTTCCACTAGCTGAGCCTGGGCCAGTTTTTATTCCCAGGGGACATGCAGCACACTGGCACAGCTTGGAATGAACGGAAGGGTAGAAAGAGAGAAAAGGTCTCAGAGGTTGCAAGGGAAACACTGAACTGTTAAGAGTTTTTGAATTTTCCCTTTCACAAATGTTACAAGAGTGGAAGTTTGTAAACATCAAATGAAGCATGTTTACAAATGAAAGGAAGGAGAGGTTGACAAAGGGTATATTTCATGACTGAGTCAATTCATTCCAGACTGCAAGCACTCCAAGTCTCTTGCAGAACATCACCATTCACCCTGTATCTGAGGCTAACCTGCAGCAGTTGATCTATCAGCCCATGACCCCTTTCCAGGAGAAAAGGAGATGAGGAAAAGGAGAGGAGACCCATGGGTTGGAATGAAAATGAAAAAGCCAAACTGTTACCAATGCAGAAATAAAGTTATACTCAGCCCAGTGAGAGTTCAGCAGTCACAGCAGACAGGAAAGCATCCTCAGCGGCAGGGTGGTGAATAAGATCCTCCAGGGATAATAAGAAGCAGGAGGAGCCACTTTTCTTAATCTTCCTCCTTTATACTAAGGGTGATGGTTATGAGATTCACCTGGAGCCACCTCAGGTCCCTGCCCTGGTTGATTCCAAACTGCTAACACATGCATCCCATGGCTGGCCCAGGATTCTGTCGCTGCAACACCAGGACAAGAAGAATGGTGGTTCTCTCCACTAGTCCTGGGCATAAGGGCTTCCTTTGCAAAGGTCTCCTGCCAAACAGAGTCTCCATCAGTGACACCAAAGGAGCCACGTTCTGAACAGAGAGGCCAGGCAGCTTCCCCTCAGCAGTGTGTGCCCTCAGTCACAGATTGTATCATGGATGGTACTCATCACGTGGGCCAGGGGCTTGTTAGCTGCCTTTTACACAAGAATTCTGACCAATGCTTTAAAAATGCATCAGTGTGAAAGCTGGCTCTCAAATCATGTCAAACTATCTCAAGTGGAAAGTCATGAACATCCCTGAAGAGCAGAGAGCACTGATACCATTGCACTCTGCTACTTCCTCACCCCAGCAGAGCTTCATAGAATCATAGAATGTTAGGGGTTGGAAGGGACCTAGAAAGATTATCTAGTCCAAGCCCCATGTCAGAACAGGATCACCTAGACCAGGTCACATCTCAACCCTCTTGTCCCTGTCTCTGTCTCAAGGCTTTCCAGAGCTTGTGTCTCAGCCAGTGCCGAAGGGAATGGCTGCTACTTACAACTGCTCTGATGATGGACAATTGCTGGCCTGTTTTACCCCAGCAGGGTCTGTGTGTGCTTTTTCCTCACTGCTGCTGTTATCCTCTGAAAGTTAGGAGCCATGCTGTAGTTGAAACAAGCTCATGGGCTTGGCTCATCCTCACATTTCTGCTAGGTCTCCTCCTCTTCCTCCAGCTTCTGCCCCTGCTGAGCAGCACCTCCAGGCCCCTCCCTGCCAGGCTGCAGCCTGCAGGATTTCTGGGCTCTGGGTTTGGACTGTGTCCCAAGGCACAGCCCAGACAGGACAGCAGGAAGGGCAGAGCTCCTGCACCGTGGGCAGTGTGCTGGTCCTCTGAGGCTGAGAGAGCACCAAGGCCATGAGCCATCCCCCCTTGGGCCCACTTCTCAATCACTGGGCAGGCACCTGAGTGCTCTCACCCAGATGATGCACAGGCAGGGTGAGAGCTGCTCAGAGCCTCAGGAGAGGTGCCAGGTGGGTGCTGGGGGCTCTGGGACTCTCCTCTCACACCACAAGGCTCATCCCCACAGTAAATCAGAACTAGAGTGTTTTCCTGATTACGCTGACGTCACTTTGCTTTCTAAAGTTCCATCAGAAGCTGGGCACGTGTTCTGGAATGCCACCAAGGACTCTCTGCTGACATAGAGAGCAGGCAGACAGTTCTGCAGCAATATTGACTTTTGTTGCTGGGGTGCAATAAAAGAACCCAACCAAAGCCTTTTTGGTCAGGACTCTGAGCAGAGGAGATTCCAGAACACCACAGGAAGTAACAGCACACTGCTTAGGAACTGGAATTGTGTATTTGTAGGCAGAAAAGTTAAAACAAATCCATTTTTAATGAATGATCTTCACTCTTCTTGGAGGCTTTCCTGACTCTGGCCCAGCCTCCCCACGCTGCACTGGATGCTCCTGATCATACAGCCACCAGTCCAAATGAGACCAAATGACGTAGAACACTAAAACTGAACTTTCACCCCACTTCCTCTCCCCAGTTATTCCCCTTTGCACTGGCAGGGAGGAGGAAAAAATCCAAATGTGAAGCTGAAATCATCCCCCACAAACGCTAGAGCCAACCAAAAAAAGTGTTGAATGTGACACAAAGACTTTTCTTCTGCAGAGTTCTGCCAGGCAGATTATCTGCAACCAGAAGTAGAGCATTTAGAATGAGGAGCAGAAATAGAAATGTAGGGGTGGGGACTGCTAGCTGAGAGGAGCCTTTTGTCTGGCAATACTGGGACTAAAGATAATCTTTGTTTATCTTGTATGTTTAACTTGTGTCTCCTATGGCCATAGTGCTGGAAAAAGATGTGGAATTACAAGTGAGTAACTGAGCACAGGGATAATTGCTAGGCATGGGGAAGGCAGGAAAAACAAACTCAGCAGTTATTATACCTTATTTCATTTTATTTTGTTTCTTCATAATCTCTCCCAGACCTCTGGTACAATGATGTAACAATTAAAGGAGACTCAGAGTTTCACAGCAGAAGGAGATGAAGCTGTGTCACATCACTGACACAAGAGCAGGGCTGAGATGCTCCCTGGCCACACCAGCACAGTCTAACCACACAACTTTAGAGGAGAAGGAGCAAGCTCAAGGCTGCTGAAAACTGAATAGGATTTAAGTATTTATTGTCACTCAATCAGTGAAATATGATTAATGAGCCTGGAGGAGTACACTGCTTTCCAGCCTCTGAAGCAAGGCAGGCACGGGGGCTGTACCCAAGCTCCTGGGTGACAAAAGGCACAGCAAGAGCTCTGCAGAGCCTGAGTCCGCGGTGCCTCTCAGCTGCTGCTCGCTGCTGTGTGTGATTAGAGCCTCTCAGCTCCCTCATTACAGCCTGCAGAGTGCTGAAGCAGAGCCAAGAGCAAGTTAGCAAGCCAGCAGGGGAGCAAATTGATTATACAGTTAGCTGTGGAAAAACTGAAATTCTTTATTAAGGGGAAATGAAATACAGTTAATTTATGTGTCAGCTGAAACCCTCCCACTCCACACTTGCTCTGGATTGTCTCTGAAGCTGTGAGACAGAGGAGAAATTACAGCAGCTTTATTGATATAAAAATAAGCCAGGCCTTTGGTATTGTTTGTAAAGGATTTTGCTGTCACTAATTACCATAACTCATTCCCTATATAGGACAACATGGCATTAAAGCTGAAAAGAAAGGAAGGTGGAAAGCATTCAGGTTTATGCAGATAGCAACTTTGCTCTCTGTCTTTAGCTGGTGCTGCAGAGGCAGTCTGCAGCTGAAGGTAGACATCACCTTACCTCTGCAGCAGCAGCTCCATTTCTCTGCTATTTCAATTACAAATCTGTTTCCCAAAATGAAGAAAACAATCCTCTGGGGCCAGAGAATCACAGCAGGCCTAGGACTTTATCTGGGAGAAGAACTGTAGGTTAAGCAGAGCAGGAGACAAAGTTTGTTTCTAAACTGAGACCTTGCAGAAGACACGAGCTGGCATCACACTTGTCCCATCCCACATGATCCTCTCAGCAGCTATTCCCTACTGAGCTGAAAAGCACCAAGAGCTCATGAGCAGAAGATTCCTCCTGCCCCACAGTCCCTTGCTGTCCAGCCCCAAGTGCTTGCCCTTGGGGAGCCCTGAGAGATGCCAAAGGAGACTGCATGGTAGGACATGGCTTTACTAAAAGGTGTGCCTCAGCCTCAGGATTCACAGCCCTCATCCCACTGCAAGAAGGAGCAGCCCTCAAACTGCTGGTGTGCCTCTGGTAGACCTTGCTGTGTTTGGTGAGCCTTCACTTTGCCTTCTCTGCATCCCTGATGCTCCATTCATGGTGCAGCATCCCCGTGATGCATATTTTCCTCCCAATTACTGGTGAGTGCTTTGAGATTTCTCCCTGGTTTTCAGATAAAATTTCTCCCAATTTTCTATACCCATCCGTGTCTTTTTGGCTGAAAACATTGTGCTGGTTTGGGCTGGAGTAGAGTTTGTTTTCTTTGTGGTAGCTGGTGTGGGGCTGTGGTTTGTGTTTGTGCTGGAAGCAGAGCTGAGCACATCAAGATGTTTTTGTCCTTGCTGAGTAGTTACACAGAGTCAAGACCTTTCCTGCTCCTCACAGCACCCACCAGTGAGCAGGCTGGGGGTGGGCAAGAAGCAGGGAGGGGACACAGCTAGGCCAGCTGACCTCAGCTGAGCACAGGATGTCATACTCAGCAATAAAGCTAAGGGAAGGAGGTGGCAGGGAGGACATTCAGAGTGATGGCATTGGCCTTCCCCTCTCACTGTGACACAGCAGAGCAGGGCCCACGCTGGGGATGGCTGAACACCTCCCTGCCCTGGGAAGTGGGGAATGATTCCCTTGCTTTGCTCGCACTCACGGCTTTCCCTTCACCTACTAAACCCTCTTTATCTCAATCCCCCAGTTCTTGCACTTCTACCTTTCTGCTCCTCTCCCCATCCTGCTGAGGGTCAGTGAGGGAGTTCCTGGGGGGCTGAGATGCTGCCTGGGCTTAAACCACCACCACTCAATGGTCTAATGAGAATAACATCAACCCAGCCCGATTTGCACTACCCACTTCGGCAATAGTAGTACTAAAAGAGAAGTAAAAGTGCACATTACGCTTCTCTTTCCTGTTACCCTCCTCCACCAAGAAGTGGAGAAAATAAACCTCTTCTTTTCCCTTTGCTGCCATAATACCCACTGACTAATCCAAGGAAGTGATAATAAATGCAAGTGAAAGTTTGCACACAACTTAAAAGGCAGAGGAGCTCATTGCTCTGAGGACTGGATGTTTACCAGGAAATGAGATGGTCTCAGGTTGCTCTTGTGACACTCATTAAAGATGCCATGGAAGCAACAGAGAGGAGGAAATAAAAAAGGATACTGCCAAGACTGGCAAATCTAACAGTTACCACACAGTCGTACAGCAGCTATTCTGGGAGCCACAATCACCTCCTGGAAAAACAAACACATCTGCCCAGAAGAGCCATTGCACACGTTGCACTTGGCTCTCCTGGCTGCAGCCAGCAGGGCAGTGGCTTCCACAAGTGGCAAACACCAGTCCTGTGGCCAAAGTGACCCCAAGCTCATGAAATAGAGACCTGTGTGGTTAGAATGGAAAAGTTTCACCTCAATCTATGTAGTTGTTGCTTGTGAGAACATTTCAGCTAGGAGACATCCTGTGTGTGGAAGAGGTGTTGCCTCCAAGCCAAGGGGACATTCTGGAGCAGATGCTGACACCAGCTGCTTCTTCCACTGTGGTAAGTGTGGAAAGTAAGGTGATCAGCTTGGGCTCATGGAAGACTGGAACAGAAAGGGAACAGGCAGAGCTACCTCACATTCACACAACTCCTAGGAGCTTTTTCTCACCTGGGACCAGAGCAGAGGGCAGCTGAGATCAGGTCAGATAGTCACAGTGTTACAGCAGATCGATAACAAAGTGGGCAAAGCATCCAGCAGATGCTTAGCCAAGTTGTCTGGAATGAGTATATCCAGAAGTGCCTAGTGGCTGGGGAAAGAAAATTCCCTTCTTCTGCATGAGGAGTCCTGTTTTTAGAACACTGGCAATTGGAAAGGTTTTCAAGAGGAGTGCTTTTAATATACAGTCAGAATTTACAGAAGGAGACCAAAACTGAAGTGCTGGATGGGTCTGGGTGAAGGGAGAAGCTGTGGCACATGTATTGCAGCAAGAGGTGAGCTCAGGCTCCTGGCCAGGCTGTCCTCAGCCTCCTCTGAGGCGACTACCAGCTCCTCTCCCTGCTCCAAGCTGTTGAGCAATGAAGCTCTGAGCTGTCAGCCTGATACTGTTCCTTCAAGCAGAAGTGCTTGTGATTCAGTCATCAGTGAAACAATCCTCCTGATACCAGAGCTCCCTGAGCCCTGCTGGAATTAGAAGTGCAAGCATAAATACAAAGCCTTTGTTTTGCTAAGCTTTTGGGGAACGTTTGTTTGTTATTATCTTTGTTTGCAGTGTCTCACCAGCAACAACTGACCACACACTGCTGGAAGTCTCCCCACGAGCAGGAGGAAGGTTGGGCACTTGACAGCTGCATTTTAGCAGCAGGAGCAAGGTTATGAAATATAGTTTTACTCCTTCATGGTGCCATCTCACTCCAGAAAAGAGGATGCCCAAGCACCACAGCCCTTGCACCTCTTCTCCTCAGGAGAGCCACCACACTCCCTGCAGCAGCTGGGGACACCAGCCCTCCCTGCCAGCTTCTCATCACAGCACTTGGAGGTGAACAGCAGAAGACATCTCTGACGAGCTGCCCAACCTCCTTGCTCCTCACCTCTCCTTTCCACACTGTTCTTGCTTTTCTCTTTCCGGCTTTGCATCTCCACCATCTGCCCACAGCCACCAGCTGCTTTCCACCAAGAGCAACAAGAAGAATGGAAAGACTCAACCTTGCCAAGAAGTGCTGAGGCTCCCTGATGACAGAGACATCCCAGTGGAGACAAACATCACTCCCTCGTGTGGCTAGAACTAACCAGTGCCAACTGAGCACTACTCCAGATCTCATGGAAATTCACTGGAGAAAGGATTATTTGCCTAAATTTGCATCTCAGTGCAGTCACTTACATGTCCACACATGCAAAAGTATGAGTATGCTGACACTCCACGCACAGGGTTCCTATGGGAGGTATGATTGCTCCTAGCACCTCAGGGTGAAAAGGCTACCAAAAAAACCCCCAGACTTTATGTCCCTCCAAAGGCAGATAAAACCAGAGAAAGAAAACTTAACATGGAGCAGACACACAGAAATCTGCAACTCCACACAAGAAAGGCTCTAAGTGATGGAGGCTTTCATACGCAGACTCTGACTGCACTGTTGCCCCTGACAATGAAGGGTTAACTCCCAGACTAGCTTGGAAATGAAAGACAAGAAACTACTGGATTCCTCCATGGGATTAACACACACCCTTCCATCTCTTCTCAGGGTGTAGAACCTAAGCAAGGCTTCCTGTGAGCTCTTCAAGCCTGTGTAGAACGTGTTTGTTCCTTCCCTGAAGGTCCTTGTCAGGGTGGCACAGCACCAAGCACTGCCCAGCAGCGAGAGCTCTGCTCCAGCTCCTGCTCAGAGCCTCCTCCCTCGCCCTCGGTCCCACCCAGCAGAGACCCCAGGATGCCTCTCACCTCACCTGAATGCACTGGACACTGCCTCATGCAGAACAAACCTGCCTGAACAGGTCCCCAAGGACCCAAACAGAGAGCCAACAGAACCACCTCCAGCCAAGCTGCAGCTTAACCAACACAACAATGAACTGTGACCCTGCTTTCATTGCTGACAAATCACTAGTCATATAAAAAGCCAAGTATGTCAGAATTTCTGCATGAAATATCACTGAACAGTAAATTCCTCCCCAAAACCACTGCAGTGTGGAGATGGGAATAGAAGACTAGGGAGTTACTGAAATCTGTGTTCACTTCTAATTTAGCAGCAAGTTATTTGCACAAGAAATCATGATTTCCTTGTACAGTTTGAGTAATGTGCTTGTTCCCAGCAGCCACAGTCAGCTCAGGTACCTCCAGCTGCTATCAGGGACTGTGCACAGATATCTAAAGCACACAGCTACTGGTACTGGTTGCACAGCATGGCTGGAGACCAAGGATTAAAACACCTTCAGCATAGGACATGCAATGTCATTTATCCCAGACAAAAACCCCAATGGGGTGGGTTTTTTTCCGGGGCTTTCCACCCACCTTCTGGAAATTGCTTCCAACAGGTCTGCTGCATTCAAGGTGCAAGTGTCCTTGAAAGGGAAGAATAAGGAGAGCACATAGGTGGTATTTCAGGAGCAAGCTGCAGCTCCCTGCTCCATGCTTTCCAGGAACTTGCAGTTGTGTTTTGTCTTCAGCACTGGCTGCAGCTGATCTCCTTCTGCTAAGAACACTAGCCCCATCCCTGCAGGAGTTTCCCCTCCAGCAGCCTCCCCTCCCTCCCCCATCATTAAGGAGCCATAATTCAAGCCTAAATACTTTGGAAAGAGATTCATTTTCCTGCAGCAAAGGAAGAGTGATGCACAAACATTAGAGCAATCTAATTTTAGCTCATTCAGACAATACTCTGGGTCCTTATGCACATTCATTGAGGGCTATTTATAGTCCTCCAGACGTGGCTGGAAGTACACTCATCCACCGTGGAGCTGCTCTGCTGGGCTCTGCTTTGGGAGAAGGCAATCATGACTCTGATTGCTCTGGGACCCCAGGTATGGAGGTGTTGGTTGCAGCAGTCCCTGACTGGAGATTAAAAGGCTCAGCCACTCCACAGCCTGCTGCTGCCAAGGACCACAGGGGCACTGCAGGCCTTGGAAGTCCCAAACCACACCAGGCTAGAGACCCAACACACACGCAGCTGCAGACCACGTGCCTTTGCCCCTCTAAGTTATGTCTTGTCACCAGCTATGACCTTTGAAGCAGCAGCACCTCTCCAGTGAGGAGTCCCAGCTACTCCCAGCAGGGAGGGCAGGCAGCAGCACTCCTCCCAAGGGGTTAATCTGTTACACTGCCTTTGTTCAGGAGCTCACCACCCTTGACCTTTGAAAGGTCCAGTGTTTGCTGCTGACATAGTACAGAACTAAGGCATTATGGCCAGGGGAGGCCAGGCTCCTGCAGAGACACTGCTCCAAAAAGCATTTTCCTGAATCATTGGGAAAATGCTTTGATAGCATCAACAAGAACAACCACTGGATGGGCAGCAGGCTACAAACAGCACCAAGAGGCCACCAGAGAGTGAGCATGGCCAGGCAAGACCAGGTGATGGTCAAGGGAAAGCCTCCTGATGCCGTGTTGGCAAGTCACTGTTTATTTCCCTTGGGAGGAACTGCTGTATCACTGACCAGTGTCCTCAGATGAGCACCTCAGGACCTCACTGTTCTAGGAATAGTTATGCAACTCATCTAACACACACACAGAGCAAACCCAACTCAGATGATGTGAAATGCACACCCGAAAAATGTGGTTTAAGATAAGACTAAGTCAGATCTAGAAGGGAATGAGCTGTCAGAAGCTACTTTGCAATAAACTTAAAAGAACAGAGAAGCCCAAAGATAAAACATTTAGGTGAACTAGAAAAGGTGCAAATATAGCACAGATCATCAGATGTGCAGAACAGATTCTCCACAAGAAAATACTAAATAGACTGAGAATCTTCAAGCTTGAAAACAGAGAGGTCTGTAAAATCAAGTGGCGTGTGAGAGAGATGAAGAGAGAATGATTATTCACTGCCTGAGCCTCACACAAGGAAATCATCAGGTTCAAAAAACAAGCCAAAAGAAATACGTTTTCCAAACAAAGCCTAGTTAAATTGTGTAACTTATTGAGTGTTGTGGATGCTAAGTGCTGATGGGTTCAGGAGGGATTACACAAACGTGTGTAGAACACTTCCACTGGCAGCTGTATAACACATGGAACAGCAACAGAAGGTTGGATGCAGCCAGGGGCTTCAGCAGTGCCTGAGCTGGTGACTGCCAGGAACTGGATGTATGAAACAGGGTGACACTTTTTAGTCTCATGGCCCTTCCCCAAAGGGCCATGAAGGGAAGGCACTGGATGAGGTCTCCTGGGCTGGTCCAGGACAGCAGCTCTTTGCAGAGGAGCTGGAGACAAACAGTCTGCTGAGCTCCTCCATAAGAGGAACCTCCAGGGTTAACCAGAGCTTATTTCACTCTTATTCTCATGACTCCACTGACTTGTGGGGCAGAGAAGGGGAACAGAGGAGAGTGAGAAAACACAAGCAGCGAGAGCTGAGAGAACTGTGGCACCATTCATCTCACATCTCCAAACCAGACCAACATTTCCTCCACCTCCTTAAAAATTTTCCTCTTGAAAGCTTCTGAGAGTTCTCTTGACAGCACAGTTTACAACCTCTGAGAGTTTTATTGTGGCATGCTATGAACAGAATGTAAATAGCAGTGCCAAGAACTGGGATGATTTACCTCATTCTCTCCACGGTGGGGTGTGTTCCCATCATCTGTTCCCTTGGAGGCTCCCAACATCTCCCATGCTGTCCAGCTGCATTTGTCACTATCAATTAAAAGGTTTCCATCTCAAAGCTCCCAAGCCCTTGAAGCAGGGCAGGCTTGGTGCTGGGGAAATGGAGGTAGGCAGTGATGCCCTGAGGGAATCTACAGCTCCTGGCTCCTGCAGGCCTCTGCACAGCTGTTCAGGGCAGAAGCAAGAGGAGAGCTAGACATGGTTCCTCCTTCTCCTCCATGGAGGAACTGCAACTCTGAGACCTGACTACAAAGCTGTGGAGCCACACAAGCTGACACCTGCCTTAGAGGTCAGCATGGCAACACCAGGCTGGGGAACAGGCCAGCCAGACACACCTGCATTACAAACCAAAGCACACTCACAGCTCCCCAACAGGATTCAGCTACTTTGCCATCTCCTACTAGGATTTCCCAAAACCAGATGGTCAGGGGAATTCTGCCCAGACTCCACCAAACTCCTAGGATGTTCCTGAAGGAGAGCCACATTCCTTATTACTCTTCCAGAGCTAGATTGCTGTACACTGAACACCTCCCCCCAGTCAGAGCAATCCTGGAGGGGCCCAGGACAAGCACTGTGCACTGGCTTTGGCTAAGTCAACAACAAAAACCAGTGCATCTCATGGTACTTGCCTGCACAACAGAGCACAGGCAGCAGCTGTGATCCCAGCTCTGCACTCTCAGGGCTGTTCTTAACGTAAGATGCTGCAATTTTAGGTAAAGATAAAGCTCTAACACTGCAGGTCTACATTCTGCTCTCAGAAGTGAAGCAGCATCTTCTGGCCAAATAAGGACATCTTCCAAGCCCTGCAGAACCTAACACAGGTTATTATGCCACCACCAAGATCCCAAACTACAAGGAGTTGTGCCTAATGTAACACTGCTCTGGTTTCTGAGTTACAGCAGAGAAGATGCTAGAAGAAACAAGTAACTTTTGCTGAAGGTGCAGCAAACCCACCAGCCTGAAGACATCTGTGCTGGCTCCAGACAGCCCAGCTCTGACCCGCGGGCACAGGCTGCAATGGCCTCTAGTGGCTGCTTCTCCTACATCCCCAGCTCATCCCATGGCTCCATCTGCTCCTCTCCCCACCAGTATTCACCAGAGCATTCCAACAGGAGCAGCAGAGAGAGAAATGGCAGTTAGGAGAGGAAAGGGAAAGACAAGGCAGGACCCGTTACCATCACTCCAGATGCCATGAAGGCATCAGTCCCTGCCTGTTCTCACCATCTGACAGGTTCACTCATTGGGAAGGTTACAGCCAAGCAGCCCCACCACCCCCAGAGGGAGGACCACCAGTTTCTCAAGTTGATAGAAGGTGAGAAACTCAATGTTGACCACCTGTTTTGAGCAAGGTCCAGCTCCAGCCTGAGCTACAGGCCATCTCCCTTCAGCCTCAGAAGACTTCCTGGCTCTGTGTTCACTGCTTCCAGTGACTATCCCCACAGAGAACACTGCACTGAGCTCTGACCAGTGTCCCTCTGCTATGGACACTGCTGGACTGGAAGCAGGGCCAGATGGAACTCAGGTGCCTCCAGTTCTGCAACAGACTCCTCAAGCACAGTTTTAATTCAATACTCTTTATTATGATATCCAGGAAAACAACAACAAGTGATTGATTGCTCATTACAGCTTCCACAGGCTGGGCTCCAGGTCTGATTGTCCTGGACACACACACACACACACACACACACACACACACACACACACACACACACGACAACCCTTGCCACAGAGAACTTACCATCTAAATTAACAAAGATAATGATTAATCAAGAAACAAAGAGGAGGAATCACCTGCATGAGGACACAGGACAGCCTTGGCTCTGCTCTAGTCTGGAGTTCAAGAGGTGAAATTCCTACCCTGACAGTATTCTCACCCCCATGGGCTGAATTGTTATCAATTGCAATGCAAGCTGCATCCTTCAACATTTATAACTGATGTAAGGAGACACAAAGCTCAAGTTCTAGACCATCATTTTTCCAGTGATACACAACAGAACTACAGTCTAGAGACTCAGAGCTCTGAAGACCCAGTTTCCTACATCAGAAAGGCAACGACAGGGAACTGCAACATGGGGAACAAACCCATTCAGGAACACCAGATTCTGCTAGGCCACTCAAGACTTACTGACACAGTTCTCCACTTCAGTACATCAAACTGCCTAACAAACACTCCTGTGTGGAACGAAAAAGTCACATTTGCGTTGTCCTGCATGGCAATGCCTGACCTTTAGTGTCAATCCCAATAAATAAGGAGAAGGAATGAATGCTGAAAACCTGTCAACTGATAAAGCTACACTTTAGCTGCTCTGATTCTGCAAAAAGTTTCAAACAGAAGAAGAAAAAGGAGTTGTCATTTCTGGCACTCACATCACAGGTGTGCCATCCTTAAGCTGGATAAAAATAAAGTGTTTGCAGAAGCCCAAAAAAAAAAGTGACAGGACACAGAAAGAGATCAAGAGCAAGTGTACTGGATTCAAAACTAGGTAGCATGCTTTAGGTTTCTTCAGACCTGAAATAAGAGCTGTTGCCTTTTGTCTTGTCAACATCAAAAGACATCACTAGAAGGCAGCAGCAGGCTGCAAGCTGCAGCCCAGCTCAGGGATGCTAACAACAGTTCTGACCTACCCACACAGACACTGGCTCTCTTGGTGCAGCTACTCCCAAACACCACAAATAATTACTCAGCAAAAGTAAAATATTGGGTCTGATAGTAATTCTGGCAAATAAACCAAACATACTTTAGTGGGGGAGGCTTGAAATCATCCAAGTCTTGAGAAGTTCTGACAGGATGAGGCAGGGAGGAAGGGGCTTAAGGAAAAAAACCCAAACCAACCTACCACAGTCTGCATGAACAACTCATTCAAATCCACCTCTCTGTGGGACCTGCTCAGTGCCCAGGGTACACCACTGCAGCCTAAGCAAGAAGGGTTTTATCAGGCACAGGAATACAGTAACGAGCTCTTCAGTCATTTCCTGCTTCCATCATTAAGAAAACATGATTAGACAACCAATCTGGGACTCAGTAAGATGGCAGAAGATTACAAACAAAGAGCCAAAACGTGGTAACACTTGAAAATCACTTTTAACCAATTCAGAAGAAGTTACTCAACCAATAATCTTATGCCAAAACAAGGAATATCAGATTGTAAACAGAAGTCTCAAAATCTCCTGAACTCACGGGGGCTTCCACCCCAAGGCAGAAAGGTAAAAATTGTTTCTGCCTCATCCCAAGGGCTAAACACCTATTTTCAACCGTTATGACAGCAAAGGGATCTGGCCTTCCATGCTCTACCCAAATGCTAGAACAACTGACTCCATTCTCTATTACTCTGCAGAAAGCAACCACTTCACAAGCCTGCCTCTTGGCTAAGGTACAGCTCAAGGGCAAGGCATAAGGAGCCTGTGAGGGGCTTCTGAGAAACAGCATGACTCTGTGCAGTGAGCATTTAGTGCAGGCAATTCCCTCAATCTCCGAGTCCCAACTGTTCAGTTTCAGATCGCAGATTCACAGTTTCAGGTCTCCGAAGGGAGAGCTGGTGTGGCTGCTCCCACAGGAGCAGACTGGCACACTGCAGGACGTGCTGCCCCCACCCCTGCCCAGTCCACTTCAGGAGCTGTGAAACAAGCACTCAGGAACTGGGACTGGAATGAGCTGAAGCAGGCAAATGACACAGCACTGAAGGATATCCACAGGAATGGAGAGTTCCTTGCAGCCAGGATTTTGTGCTAGAACCTTTATTCTGTACAGTAAGCAGCCAAACTGTAGCAGATACAGAATGCAGATGTATTATTTTGTTGGGTATAAACTCAACTACAGTAACAGCTTTTAATTAAAACTACTTTATTTATCAGCTTGATTGCTCATCATTACCCCTCCCAATCAATAAGCAGTCCAATACTCAGGTTAACACCAGAAACTAATTTAGCAACTTCTTCTGAAGACTGAATTAAATCCCTAACTCACTGCCTCAGGAGAGATGGGGTGAATTATACCCACTGCAAAAGGGTGCAGAGGAAACATCAGCTGCATCTTCAGCTGAAAAATTAACTGGACAAAGCTTCACATTCCATACAATTATGAGAGACATATCATGGAAGAGAAGTTAAATGCAGATGTTTCCAGCTGTAGCAAAAGGCACAACAGATCAGTGTTAAGGAGTTGTAGCTTTTAAATATTTTTTTCATAAAAATATAGGTAGGAGAAATCAACCTATTTCCTAGCAGAGGTGAAACAAAGCAGAGCAGCCAGAGCAAAGGAATGTTTCTCATCACTCGATCCTCTATCTGAGAACTTCCCTCTTTGTGGTGTACCAAATGCCTCCTGAAGCAACCACACCACCACATCCTAAGAACCTCCTCCCCTAGCACCAGCCAGTGTTCAGAGCATTCAGCTTGCCCTGACACTAGAGCACAGCAGGAATGGTGCTGCTCAGATCAGTGCTGCCTGGCACTGCACACACTCCTCTCCCATTGCCATGTGCCAGAGCTGTGCCTCAACACAGATTTTGCTCTTTGTAGGAGATTTCTAACCAACAAACAGTAAGACTCTGCAACACTTCCAATGAGTTCAGTTTTGTTTTAATGATGTGGGGCAGTTCTCAGAGCAGACACTGTGTAGCTAGTAACTACAAAATAAAGATATTTACTGGTGTGGTCTTGGAATTCCAATTTGAACTGTAGATCTGAATCAAGGTAACTCACTGAAGCCAGAGTGTCTGAAAGCACAAAGTTCTTACTTCAACTCTGCAACACTTCTTGAAGGACTTGGCAGAACAGCATATACCACCATGTTTACAAAAACTGGAAGGAAATAATACATTACAACAGTGATTCTCATCAAGTGAAGTTATTTCATCACAATAAATGTTTAAAAAAGTGTCAATGTTATTTAAAAAGTATTGTCCCCTCCCACCCCAAGTGTTTGTAGACAGATAAACCTTTTCCTTAGTCAAAATGGCTTTTTAAAAAAGTTTCTCAAAGCAACAGCAATAATCAAAAAACATGAACTGTATTTCCTCTGCTCCATAACATCTCTAGTGCTGAGGGCCATCCAGGTAAAAAGCAGATTCTTTGGGGACATTAGTCAATTAACTCAATCAAACCCAGTTTTAGGAGGATTTCTCCTTCCTGCTGCGAGGTGAGTCTGCTCCATTGGAGGTCACTGTCCCATTTATGCCATTTTCTAGGGAGCAAGGAGAGAACATTTGTCAAATACAATCAGAGGCTTTGTGTTTCACTACATTTTTGTAATTCCTTCATTCAGTCAATTAGAAGAGAAAAAAACAACTAATATAGTGAACTTTTTAATAATAAAACCCCACACCACAGCAATATTCAGCAATGCTGTTTCTGTAAGAGTCACTCACTTGCAAGGGAAACACAGAATGTTTCTTTAGCAATTGTGTTTAAAAAGAAGTCTCTCTGTTGCCCAAGTTTGGTTTTGAGGAGACGGGACAACAGGAGAACTTAAGACACAAACCTCTTTCTTTTCTGGAGGTCTTTCCTTTAGCTGTGACAAACTTCTTTTTCACTGACTGAGGCTGAGAAGAATGCTCTCTCCACCTCCGGAGCTGGAAATTGATGAACTTCCACATCATGAATGCCTGAGTCATGCAGATGGAGGCCAGCACACTGATCCTGCAAACAGCACAGCTTTACCAGGACATTCATCTCATTCAGAGAGGAAAGAAGAATATCAACTCAGTTTTCTGTATGCCAAAAACTGCCTTTTGCTCAGGGTCCTCATACACTAGTGATTCCTTCTAGAGGACATCAATCTGTAACAGCTGGAGGATTTGGGTTTTTTTGGTGACTTCCCCCTCCCTCTTCCTAGCAACATCCATTAGCTAAAGCCATGAAGGAGTTAGCTCATGTAGGGTGACTAGGCTTAGCAAAGCTACACAGAACTAGATACACACTGAGTGAGGGATGTCTTGGCTCCTCCATCAGAACTGGGAAGCACTGGATTTCTTTCCTGCTTTCTGCTCTGTATTACTCTCAGGGTACCAGGTAGGAACAGCTGAAAAAGGTTTAAGAGCCTTGCATTTCTGAGTATCAGTTCTGCAGGGTAATGCTGACCATGCCAAGGTTTTGATCACTTCCTCCTCTGGATACATTCATAGAAAGCTCAAGTGGTTGGCTGAGCATTCTGCATCCCAGTAACAGGAGCAGGAACAAAGGCAGAAATCTTCCATCAGGACCAAAGATGCTCTGGCTGTAATGTCTTGACCTTTATAGATAAACTCACTGCAATTATGTCTACAATTCAGCTGTTTCCATTGATCCCATTCGTTAGATGGCAATAGCTGATCATCCAGTTACCAGCATCACCCCCCCCCCATTTCTACTGGGTGTTGATCACAGGCTTACTGCTCATGCTGGAGAACCAGTCCAAGTTCACCATACCTGACAGCCAGGATATTGAAGTTCCCAGTACTGAAGTTCAGCTGCTGATCCTCTGCTCTTGCCAGCCCAAAGCCAAAAGTAAGGACAGAGAGGATCAAGGTGAGAAGCCTTCCCAACACAAAGAGAACTGCCCACAGGGAAAACCTTCAAAGAAAAGCACCACAAACATCACCTCCATGTTCCATTCACAACAAATATTTACTCCTTACTACATGAATCTGTTTGAAATTTAAGAACTCACCCAAATTCACTATTCTGCACCTATCCTAGTCTTGTATTGTCTTCTACTATTGCAGAAGACAAAAAGCAAGGGAAGCTCTGCCTCACAATCCTTTTTTTCCCCCCCAAACAGAAAGCATGTTCTGAAAACTCATCTCCCCTCCACAGAGGGAGCTTCCCACCACTATGGGAACATCAGCATGTTACAGTTCCTACAGAACTGGCTGCATGACCAATCTGTGCTGCTCTTTTCTCTACACAACTGGGGCTTCTTTTAAATATTAGTTCATAGTGTAGCATTTCATTCCATTTTTTACTGCCACTAACACTTACTAAAAGAGGTAAGGTATTAGGTTAGAGAATGAGATACTAAAACCAGCCTGGAAAAGTGTGGCCTCTAAGGAAACACTGTAGGAACTTCTTTGTAATTTTTGTGTCTGGTTAGTGAAATGCACAAGGCTTTGAGACAGAAATTACAGGAGTTTAAAGACAGGAAGCACTTACCCTTTCTGGTACCTTTCATCACTGAAGTAGAAGAGACGGGATATGTGGAACAGGAACTCAACAAAGTAGTGCAGCACCAGAAGCACCAGGCCCAGGTGGGTCAGACTGCCAAAGAGAGAAAGCAAAGGTTCAGCTACCTTATTAGGTGCTTAAGATAGAGAACGAGGCCAGCAGAAGTTCACCATTTACTTACTTCAGCAGATAGGCTCCAGCAATATGAAAGAGATAAAGGCCAATGTAGACAATCTGGCGGCAGATGTCCTCCTTTCAGGAAGCAGAAGGTGGTTGTGTTACAGACAGGGCTAGGCATTACTGTGCAATGTTATACAGCATCACAAACTACTCCCAGCTCTTGGAAATCCTTCCTGTTGAGCAAGTACCTTCACATGGCCTCTTCTGGCACTAAATTACTTAGCCTGGACCATCTAATTCCACACATAACTCACTGCTTTACTTACCAATCCCAGCACACATCTAACAAGAACTTCTGCTGAGGACAGTGGTACCCAAACCAAATTCCTGACTCCAAGATTCCTTGGACTGATGAAATTATTCACTGCTTATACTCTATACCTGTATCATAATCCATGGAGCAGCTGTGAGTTCAGTGAGACTATTCTGACTACTCACTACAAGAAACAAAAATCTCAAGTTCATTTGCTCATGAGAAAATTGTTTTAGTGGATGAGAAAGACAATTCTTAGTTCCACAAAGTAACACAGCAATCTTACTGCAGTTAGGAGTACAGGATTTAACTGAAAAGAAAAAGACCTGCCTTTTCACATGGACATCTGAGCACCCAAAATTCCATCAGGAAAAGAGAGTAACACAAGTAAGAACAGGGCAGGAAATCTAAGGCAACACACTACTCTGGAAGCCCCAAAGGTATGTACTGTTCCACTGTTTGAATTACTTTCTTTGGAGTATTTTGATTTCCATTTTGAACTCACTTTTTTAGTTTTCTGGAAGTAGAGTTCTGGAAAAGCATGAAACCAGTAAGCCAACTGTAAGATGTAGAAAAACTTCATTTGAAACCTGCACAATACAGCAAGAATTGAACAATATTACTGTTTATGAATGAACTTCAAGCATTTCAGAAACTTTCTACTGAACACATTTCATCACTGTCTGCAGAGAAACAGAGATCCTTCAACTCAGAAGTAAGGTTTTTATCACTAAGATAAAGCTGGCAGAAAGGTAATTCTTTACACAGTACCCCACACAGAGAACTCTGCATGTGACACATTGACCATCAAGTTCTTCCATAACAATTAGCAACAATACACACTAATACAGCTTTAGAGACTACTTATTCTACACAGATTGTATGCGAGACAGCCCAGGCTCAGAACACTCCCCCTCCCAGGAAGAAGCCTTACGGGATCAGGGTGTGTGGGTAGTCCCTCCACAAAGAGGTCGGGTCTGAGATATAGTTCTCCTACAAAAAAAAAAACAACAACAAACAAAAATCCCCAAAGATGCTACTTCATAGCCAGAAACAAACATACCCACATATGCATTATGTAAATACTCCTGCATACATACAAGTATAAGCTGCAGATTAACCTACTTCCTTTAAAATCAACCAAAAAAACCCAATAAACAAAAAAACAACCAACCAAACAAAAAAATTCCAACCTAAACAAACCCACACCAAAAGACAGCTGTATTGGCTTAGAAAAATAAACAGAAACCAAACAAGCCAAGCATTCATTCAGGACAGAGTATCCTTATGAGATGGAAGTTATTAGAGCATTAAGCCTTCCCTTGTAAACTGCTGGCAAGCTTTGAGCTTAACTAAGAGCAGGAAAGTTTTTTCAGGAATCATTATGTTAAGGAAAAAAAACAAACCAAAGCATACTCTTCCCCTTTTCTGCTACTAAGCTTACAAACATAGAGCCACCAGCAGAGAGCACAAGCTGACCTGAGCCTACAGCAACCTGCCCATACCCTCATTCCCTCAGCTGCCAGAGTGCTGTGGATGATGCTTTCTGAACATTTATTTTATGCTAATAAGCCAACACAGAAAAAATACAGAGAATGCAGTACCATAATACAGTTCAAAACTGAGCTGGCAGCAAACCAACCTGGACTGAGGAGCAGTAGCATCCTTAGACCTCATACTCAGTTAGGACTACAACCTATACAGAATCCCTAATCTTGTTCCTCCTTTAATATTCAAACCAGCTAAAACCAGAAAAATAAGCCAAAAACCCCTCATCATCATCATCATAAGATTCTGACACCTCCCAATACAAACAGAAGGGAAGATACTTACAGAGACAAGAATACTTGTTCCCCAAACACAGGAGAAAAGGTAGAATGCACTCAGCTGCCCAGACTCATTGAACTTGCTGTGCTTTGTCTTTGAAAAGTGCATTTTCCTGTTAATTTTCTGGAATGAAAGTCCACTATTATTTATATGCTGGAGTACTTAACATTTACTGTTAACCTCATTAGGGCATCTGGAAGTTTCAACATATCTTTTAACAGTTGAAAGCTTCAATGAAAAAGTTTACTTCTAATAGTCTTACACTCTAATTAAACCCTGATGATTATCTTGATGAAAGGAATGAACATTTTCTACTTACATCCAGTATGTACTCCTGGATTATAGCATGTATGATTATTGCTACAAGCATGTAGAAGAAAATGGTGGCCAAGTCTTTGATACCATAGTGATAGAGAGAGATCGTTTCTGCAGATTGTTCTTCTGGAAGACAAAGACAACCAGCTCTTAGGCACCAACACTTTAATGGCTAATAACTTTGTTTCTCAAAGTGAAACCTTTCAGACAGAAGCAGTTTACACTCAGCTAAACAAACAGAAGTCACATTAAACTGCCACAAGTCACTAGACGGTTCACAGTCACTTTCTCCATCACATCACAAACTACATTCGATTCTGGGAAGATGTACTATAACAATGAAAATTCAAGTATACTTGGGAAGTTTACCCAAATGAAAGGGGACAGTAGGATTACATTAAACTATGGCCCTGCTTTGACTTGTAAAGATTGTCATTTGCAAAAACCAGAGTGAGGAGCAATGTGAACTTATCTACCACATAAGTTTTAAAAACATCTAATGATGAGTCCAGCAGAATAGGAACATCATCCCTAACCTAATTAATTAAAATGGAGCATCACTAAAAATAAGGCCAAACCCTTGAAAATTCCTTATTCTCTATTCAAACTGACCAATTAGCTCCCTCTCAGACTAGACAGCATAGCACATTACTGCTGTCTGAGGGGACTGGCTCAGGATTGACCTCCTGCAGACACCCACCTGTGGCAGGAATGGTAACATTATACTGCAGAGTAACAAAAATGACTGCTGCTTTTGCTGTGATCTGCAAGAGAAAACACAGAAGTGCTATCAGCTCTTATGGAAATAAGCTATATTTGCCTGAAAACACTAGGCTAGTTTGCCTGAACCAGCGAGGTTTCCCAGGGCACCCCATTCACCACGAGAGCCTTCAGAAGACAATTCAAAACCAACTTAGTCACTTCTGAGCTGCCCTTTGAAGGCTCTATCAGTCACTCACAGTCTTATCTCAGCTCCACAAGTCGGCTAGTGCAAACACCTTCCCAGGCCACCACCAACCAAAGCAGGTGTTTCCAAGACCTGGTTCAAAGCATTAAAAACCTGGCAGCAATCTTCTCAGCCACAGCACACCTGTATCAACAAAGGCACAAGGCCCTTCTACACTGAGGCACAAAACACCCTGCATTAAAAAAAAAAGAAGTGGCAGGGTTCAGCATACCCAATCCCCCCAAATTTCCAACCCTACCGGTAACACTGCAAATAGAGTAAGCCAGATGCAGGCATAAAAAAGGTAATGGTTTCAGTCCATCTCTTTACCCTCAACCCCCAGAAAAACACCATATAAGGACTGTCTTGGTGATTTCTGATAGTAAACCCAAGCATAACCGCTTTCTTGCTCTGCCCTGCTTTTTCGCTCCGTATCTTCTTCTCCTAACTCCACCTGGCCTCTAATGCTGAGCAGCTTAATAGGTGGGTTAAAAATGCCAACAAATGGCTAACGCACTGAAAAGCCAGAGAGGTTTGGGCAACGTAGATAGAAGTGTCTTACTTCGACAGGACACCACTGTGAACGTTTAGGAAGCCACACCGGTAAGTCAATCTCAGGAGGTGACCGAGAAGAGCCAAAAATGCACATTTTTTTTTTTTATGGTCGCCTCCAACCCGTGGGCTCAGGGAGAGCGCCCAGGCCCAGGCCAGGCCCGAGGTCCCTGGCACAGCTCCTGCGACCACTGCATACCTATACCGGCCTGCCGCGGGCTCAGGGCCCCTCTAACCGCTCCGAGCTCCGCGGTGGGGCTGCGGGCAACGGGATAGGCAAGGGCCCCGCCACCCCTCGCCGCACTGACACGTCACCGCTGCCTTCCCGCCGCGCGGCCCGACGGGAGCCGTAGTGCGGCTGGGCCCTGCCGGGCCGCGCACACAAAGAGCCCCGGGGCTGGCCGGGCCTCGCCCCCCGCACACTCCTCCCCCGCCGCCGCGCTCCCACTGCCACGTAGCCCCAAGGCCGGACCTGCCGCCACCGCTCGCTCCACGGCTCCTCGCGGCCTGCCGGCGCTGCGGCCAGCGAGCACGGCAGCCACGGGCCGGGAGGAGGGCGTGCCCCAAGGGGCCGGCCCGGCGCTGCGCCATCGGCGGAGCGANTGCTCCGGCGCTTCGGGATCCCCGTGCCCTCCCTGCCCAGCACCCCGGCAGACCGGGAGAAGCGGGACGGAGCCCCGCTCCGGGGCGGGGGGCACCAGTGCCGCCTCACCTCGAACATGAGCCCCAACAGGAAGATCATGGCCATGCAGGACACGATGTCCGCATGGTTCTGCACGATGAACTCGTGGCTCAGCACCGGCGGGTTCTTGTTGCTCTTCTTGCGGATGGCCATGGCGGGCAAGGAGCTGGAAGCCGCCGCTGCCGCCTCCCCGCTGCCAGCACAGCTCCTCTCGCCGCGGCCCGGAAGAGGCGGAGGGGAGGAGGCAGCGGAGGAATGGCAGCAGCCGCCGCTCCGCTTCACCCCGCCCCGGCCGCCAGCAGCGCCCCTGCCGGCCTGGGGCCGCCTCCTCCCGCGGGCCTGCCCTCCAAATCCGCCCCCGGCTCGAGCCCGCCCCCGGAGCCCGGCACCGTCGGCAAGTGCCCCGAGTGCCCGACAGGCAGAGCTCCGCGCTCTTAACTGCTTTGTGTTTGCCCTGATGATTCCCTGTGCAAACCGCTACGCTGAAATGAAAAACATCCGAACAGCCGCCACACCTTCCCTTTGCCGGAGTTCCTTCTGCCCATGGTGGTTCTTACGGCTCTTCAGGCAAAGTGGGATGACCTAAGCCCTCCCAGACGTCGGCCCTCAGCCTGCTTCTGTTTGCCAGGCTTTCTCCAGAGGTCCACATTTTGAAATACTTATTAGCTTCAAAACGATCGTATCATTTAGGAAGTTCCAAACAGTCTGAAATAACCCTAAAATGGCACTGCAGAGGAAGCGAAGAGTGAGCAAGAGTCATGCGGCCAAAAACCAGAGCACTGAAGTTTGCAGAAACTGTTGTTTTATAGAGCAGAAAGTTAATTACTTCCTCTTTTCAGGGGCCTGCCTTCTACTTCAGAGTATGATTCCAGTTTGGGATTGCTGTTCCTGGAAGAAATTCTGTATAGGATTTGGCTCAGCTGATCAGAACAAATGCCATCAACTTCATAAATTAATGTAATTCTACAGAGCTGCCTTAAATACCCGAACACATGCACGTTCCACCAACAAAGGTACAGGACTGAACAGTAAAAGGTTTTCAAGGGCATATATTTGTTTTTGGCACTTTTCAGCATCTCATATCTGATTTTTTTCAAGGTTGAGCCAGCATTAAAATGTGTATGTATGATAAAAACATCACACACTTTGAACAAAGTATTGCAAATATTTATATACTGAGAAAGTTTAAGCTATACAGAGAACTGAACTTGTTTTTTTAATATCTTACAACCAAATACAACCATTAGTTAAAATAGTTGTAGTTTGTATGGATTTAACAGCAAAAGTTGAAGGTTGTTAGTTATAAAGTGAGAGACAAACTTAACTCTTCATGGTGTGTAATACAGAACTAACTTAGGCAGCTTTTCAATCACATTTGTGCAGGATCTTACAAGATAAAGAATTTAAGAGTCTGCTCTAACTCTATGCATTTTTTTTTGGTAATGACTAGTTAAAATTAATGAATCCTTTGAATGAATTCCACAGAAATAGTGTTTCCACTGGAAAATAGAGAAGCCTGGAACTACTTTCAGCATTTGTTAAAACCTATTGCAGTGAGCAACCAGCAAAGATGTGCCCAGGCAGCTATACCAGAAAAGGAGTATCAACCCCAGTATTTACACCTGTTAACAAAACTATCTGTACACTGTAAAAAACAAATTAACTCACTAGAAAAGCACAAGCAAAGGAAAGGAGGTTTAGAGGAACACAAAAACATTCCTGATCAATCCTCTGTAACTCATAAATTGTTTCTCCACCTGAAGTTGGGGTTCGCCTCACGCACTGTCAAGAAAAACAGACCAAATTAGTCACTAACTGACACTGGGATGCTATACAGAATCAGAAAGCCATTAAGAGTGGAAGAGACCACTAAGGCCATCAAGTCCAATCTATGAACATGAGACTATCTCAGACTTCACTTCCATATGTGTTTGTACATCTGTAGATGTCACTTTGTATTTCAGCAACCGGAACACTTCCCTTCAGGCTAGGGTTGAGTTTTAATGGGAGGTGGTAAACATTAACTGTTTCACAGTGTAACCAAGCAATATCAAGAATGATTAATAAAGAAGGGTTTAATAATCTTAAAGTTACTTATAATTAGACAAGTAATGTACAGAAAGAATAAGTATTTTCCTTTGCTTCTGGTGGAAGAAGGTTTCCATGTGTACATTCTACTTCACATTGTCTGAGGGACACCTACAGCAACTAATTGCAGGTTTGGGGTCTTTTTTAGCCCCAGGAAATTACACTAAAATGTAATGAGAAACAGTACATAGCAAATCCAAATGAAAATGACCCTCCTTCCACCCCTCCATCCGCAACTCACCCACTTTTCCTTCCTTCTCCAACTTCTTCAAGTGGACTAGGAGGTTATTTTCTGCTGCTTTAAGTAAATTGTCAGGGATCTCCTAATGGGAACACAAATACAAACTCTGAACAAGCAGAAATCTCTTCTTTATCTCTTCTCAAAAGCCACCACATGGTCTTCACTCAAATACTTAACTGTTACATATCACTTCATGAATGTAATTTTCTGCAGTTTGATCTAGAAACTTTTAACCAACCATTACCTGGTACACTAGCTTCACAAGCTCTGGGGATGTGTAGGACTTTCCACCATCCTTCTGTAACACATTCAGAATTTGCTGCTCACGTGCAATTCTGTGAGAGATGTAGCTCTGGATCCTGTGGTTTGCATCACGCACCACTGGGCCATGACCTGCACCAAAACACAGGCAACACAGCACTCATTAGATCTGGAAGTAACTGTGCTACTGAACAATTGGATCATTCTTATGTAAACTCTGCAGGACTTAGAAGTCCTGTGAAGGGAGCAACAGCAGCACACACCACCCTGTCAGAGTATCCTTGATGTTACACTGTAAGATGCTCTTTGCATGGAAACAGATCTCTCAAACACGGCCATCTTTCCAACAACTCAGCCTTCAATCAGACAGCCTCATTTTATTTCAAACCTCTGTGCAACCCAGATGATCAGCAGCAGTTAAGTTTTTATTCTCCTAACAGCCTGTGAAGCAGTATAGATGCTCTTACTTTACAGGAAATTAAAGCACAAAGAAGAAAGCTGAAGGTTCCTAACTCCAGTTGACACTTTTTCCTGTACTCTGGAGGAACATGGTTTATTGTGACAGGGTGGGGAGCCCTCTGCTGACTAAAACGCCCTTTTCAGGTCCCAAGGCTTCCCCTCAGCTGCTGGCTGTAAGCAGACTATCATGAGTACTCTGCCTGAACACAGAAATTCAGTGAGAGGAACAGGCTGTGTTTTGTGGGTATTCAGGAAATAGAACATTCCATTGATCAATAGATTGAGATTCTGGAGGCTAAACTATTCTTAGTTTTACCAGTAGTTAGGTCAATAACTATGAGCAAATCACTATTTCTGTCCATGGAATATCTATGATACTCCTCTTAAAAAGCATCTTTGCGCTTAGATCTTACAGCACTTAGAGAACACCCACTTCAAAAGAATCATGTTAAGAACAAGCACCAGAAAAGATCTGGTTATGTAGGCTAAACAGAGATGGTTCACAGAGGAAGACAGGACTGAGAATCTAGACAGTGGCTAAGAATGACAAGTTGAAGGAGATAAAACAGAAAAACGCATTAAAAATCCTCAGATGCAGCTCTGAAATTGCAAATGAGGAGCTTAAACCTCAGTTACACAATGAATTCTTAAAATCCAGTCTTGCCACAGACACCTGGCTGATATGAAAAGTCAATGCATTCCCAAGGTTGGGGGAGAGAGAGGAAAGAAACTGAAGCAAAGTCAAAGACTGAATGAATTGGCAACTTATTTCTAGAACATGATGTTTGGCCTCTTGGCTCTTGCTCAAGCTTAAGCTAAGTCATTAACTGAGACAATCATTTGGCAGTTCTGCAGCTTACTGCAGAGGAGATGTTTAAACATCAATTACTAAAACAGAGCAGGTAAAAATAGCACCACTTACCTGGATATATTAAATCTAGTTTCATTTGTAACAACTTTTTCAAAGTCTTCATGTAGTCGTACAGGTCTTCAATTACTGTTGTTCCTTCCCCTAAAATGCAGTCACCAGAAAACACAGCATTTTCTTCTTCTAGATGTAAAGACATGTGATCATCAGTGTGTCCAGGTGTATATAAAACTCTGTTTAAAGAACAACAACAAAAAAGCCCCAGTTTTTCAGAAGCTACAATAAACCCATACAGAGTAGCTCATAACAAGAGCCAGAAAAAAGGAGACTGAAAAAGGCTGAAACACCAATTCAAACAGGGTATCACTTTCTCAGTTTCTCTGCTGAGGCCAAAAACCAAAGGCTAATTCCAGATAAGCCTCATGCATAAAACCAGTTTATTCATATAAACATATCCTGCTGGGTATGTTTACCACATCTGTAAGTGTTGAAAGGATCAGATGTGTGGATCAGTATTAGCTAGGATAGAACTCTGTCAGAACTCTGAAGAAAAAAGTGACCCAGGAAACTTGCAGAACCTGATGTTTACCTGAGCGTGGCTCCTTCTGTCTGTATCACATCTCCATCTTTAAGGTAAAAGTATTTGTGTCCTCCTTTTATTTCCTCCTCACAGGGAGGGACACGAGGAAGCTTACAGATGCGATACTCAGAGTCTGTTTAAAGCAAGCCAAGAACACGTTTTCAATTCCTCACTAGCAAAGCTAATCCACAAAAAGGCTACTTTTATAACAACAGTAGCTCTAATGCGATAATTATTACACAGTGTGAATACAAAACTAGGAACAAGGAAATCTGTTCAGTGACATGTTTGTAAAGCAACCATATCCTGACTGCAGCTAGGCTGTCATTACTCATGCCTAAGAAAAACTCACTATGAAGGTGTGCAGGTATTGAAGAAATAGCATCCTATTGCAACTACAACATTCAGAATACGTACTCGTTCTACGCACTGTATCCTGAACTTGTATGTAGTTTATACGTACAGTCCAGAAAATTATCTAGTTTATTGGCACAGATGCACTCAGCAGAAGTTTTTCTCTTGCCACATATCTAACATTTTCAACAATATGAGTGGCTGAGGACGTCCCCACTCACTGCAGGGGGTGGGACTAGCCCTTCCCACCCAAACCAGTCTGATTCTGCAATACCCAGCCTACCAGGAGGGATGTTCTCGCAGACATCAGGAATTCCACCCGTGTGGTCTTGATGCCAGTGAGTCACTAGAATGTCTTGGATTGAGATGTTGAACTGTGACAGTGCCTGCTTTAAACAACCAATGTACTCAGGAGTCGCTGGCTCCCCAGTGTCAATAAGGACTCTTCTACACACGGACAACAACAACAACAGCAACCGAGAGAGTAAATAAAGCAGTGAGAGAAGTTAGCATGCTGGTGTGACAGCTAACGTCAGCGAAAAGCCCAGCACTGCAGGAGATGTTGTAATAAGGGATGTCTCCACAGCCCAGGCGCCATCTTCTGGCTCCATGCNCCCCCCCAAAAAAAAACGGAAAGGGAGGATAAGTAATAACTGCAGTGGGTGAAGGGAGGCACCCACCCGCCCCTGCCTCAGCCCAAACACGGGGGGCAGAAGACAAGCCTCAGGCAGGGGCGGAAGGAGTCCCCTTCGCCCGCCCCGCGGAGGGTGGTTACCTGCTCCCGGTGCCCACCAAATAGGTGTTGGTGCCCTGCAGGGTCATAGGTCCTGGGTTGCAGCCCAGCACCCTCACCACCCGCGACGACAGCTGCTCGATGCGCGGGAGCAGCGACACCATCTCTGCCTCTCTACTGTGCCGCTCCGCTCCAGGACGCCGGCGAAGGGCACGAAGGCGGAAGCCGCTTCTGTACCCCCTCGCCCCGCCTCCTCCCTGCGCTGGGGACGGGAGGGGCTGCCCGCGAGCACTAAAACTCGCTTTGGGGTTTTAAGACCTTAAGTCTTAAGATCTTAACTCGCTCTAAAGTTTAAAACACGCCCTCGGTGAGGAAAGGCTGTGGTAGTTTAGGCAGCGTTGCTCGTTGGCGCGGCCGGTGCCTCGGGAGAGGCAGGTTCAGGCTCTGCTGGCTAAGCCAGGAGGGATGTTGTGTGGATGTTCTGAGTACATGGAATTACAGAACCATTATGGTTGGCGAAGACCTCTGAGGTCATTGACTCCAAAGTCTACCCAACACTCCCATGCTCACCACTAACCCCTGTCCCCAGGCACCACATCTACATGGTTTCCGAACACTTCCCGTTCAAAGGCTTCTGTCCTGCCTGTGCCCTGGTGTCTGGCAGAGCTGTGACTGGCTTTGGTCGGCAGGTGGCAGCAGTGGGTGCCTCTGGATGGCCAAGGGCAGGTTGTGCTCCATCCTCTGCTGCGCAGATCCATCGCTGTAGTGTCCGCTGCTCCTCCAGAAACGCGCGGGGTGTCACACCGATACTTCCGAGAGTCCCACAACGCCGCTCTGCATTTTCAGAGACCTTTGAGTACTGCCTCGTGACTTTCTTCCCCACTGTAAGCATCAGTGTTGAGGATAAATGCTCTCCACTGCAGCTTGTGCACTAGCCTAACAGATTTAAGCACAAATATGTAATTCTGTGATAATTGGAATGAGTTGAACAGTACATAGAAAATGTATTGAGATAGTTATCTTGATAGACGTTGGTATGTGCAAGTCTCCTCCAGAGGATTTTTGGATGTTAGGTTTTCAGATTATTGTAGTACAATTCTAGCTGCTATTTATCAAACATTTAAAGTAAGACATGCATCTATTTCTTGGTACTGGCAGAATTCTTCTTTCCGTGTTGTTTGGTTTTTTTATGCTTGATACCTGGAGAAAAGATAATAAAGAAACCTTAAAACACAAAGAAGTGAAGCAGATTTCACAGGGGATGCAGGCTGCAGAATTCCTACACTGAGGCAGCACTGTGGGAAATAGAGAAAGGCAGATCAGCTGCTTTGTGGGAGATGACTGGGGGTGATGAAGGGACTGGGGGCATCCCCTCTAGCCTTTTATTTCTTTTCAACTTTAACCTCCTCCTTTTCTTCTTGACCTTGAGATCTTCACTTGATTCCCTTCATTTTCATAATAGTGAAAACTTGTAACTAATGAGTTCTGAGGTCATTCATACTCAGAAGCTCTGGAGCAGGGAGGACAAGGAAGCACACAAACTGACTCCAGACACATTCCATGTCAGCAGTGACTGCACCACACAAAGCAAAGCTCCACTTCACCTGGGTGTAAAGTTCAAACAATAGACTTCATGCATATCCTTTCTGCTCCCTGACTACTCTTAAAACTCAGCTGCCACTCAGCTCATGCATTGTGCCTGACCTTGTCATTTTCATCTAGCTGCAAATTGAAAACAAATGTGTTTTCTTTTTTTGGTTAAGTATGTCCATTACATCTTACAAGAAGTATTTTAATAAGTTAAATAAAAATAATAAACAATTTCTTCCTGTTTTGACTACTGTCAGACCTGTGTCAGAGGGACAACATTCAGCAGAATTGTTTTAATTATCCCACTAATATTCCATGTGCCATTTGATGGCATGGGTGAGCTCACCTGATGTACCACAGATAGCACTGATTTATGAAGCCATAATTGGGCTTCCAATAAACATTTGTCAAAATAATGTATTCATTCAAACCAAAGCCTTCTTTATTTATTCATATAAAAGAGCACTTAACTTTCAACAAAGAATTGCCTGCCATCAAGCACACTCCATAAACGGGGGGATTTATGAAGACACAGTACCAGGGGGTGATCAGTGGGAGAATAAAGTTCACTTTAACCCTTCAGAATGCTCAGTTCCACCTCTTGCTTGCTGCTCTTGCTACACATATATTTCTTTCTAAGAGGCCCAAGCCCAAAACACTAGCCTGTGTATATTTAGACAGTAAAGTTCCAGCTCTTCTCTCTAGCACAGAGCCTTATGTCTCACAGATGGTTTCAAAGCAAACATCTCTCATTTCTATTGTGCAGTGCAGGAGCATGCACTCACCTCACAGGTAGTTGTCTTTGGGTTTACCTACATTCTGCCCACAGGTAAACACTTAGCAACTTGTACCAGGTTTGCCTTAGGTGAAAATTGCTAATATCACCCTGTAACATTTTCTCATTTCAGAAGAAAAGCAGAAGGATCCTAGCCCTGGTGAGCTCTCCCTGGGCTCCCCACCATGGCATCCACGACATGACCTTCACTGAGCATCACCTCACAGGCTGCAGAGCTCCATGGACATGAGGGAAAGCAGGCTAGAGACCAAACGTGGAGGAACTCCTTTATCAACTTCTGGAGCTACCCTATCTGGATTTGCATAGCTGATGAGCTTTTGCTTTGGCAAAAGGTTAGCAGCAGCAGAGTTTTGAGAAAATACAGTATAAGCAAAGTTATTTTTCCAGTTGCTTGTGCATTTCTAGTGTGTTCTGAGAACAGTCTGGGGGATTTGCTAAGAACAAATAAGCATGGCAGTCTCAAACAAGAATGACTATTGTGTGAAAAAATGAACATAAGTAATTTAGCTTTTATAATTATAATCAGACATGAAAAACTATTGTATCTGTCAGTAACTAATTTTTGTCTTTCTTTTAAGGGAAAAAATAAAAGAACCACCCTAAAGCCTTCTCTCACTTCTTCCAGCCAAAGACTCATGCACTTGAGAACATCTGTAGCTAAGCAGAGAAGGTTAGCTACATAAACACAAGCTGAGGGTTTGGATTTACCTGAAGAATTATAATTATCCTAGGATTATGTAGAAATCTCTGGATTATCAGAGAAGACTATTTCAATCCCCTATTACCCAAGAGCTGGTCCAACAGATCAAGGGTTGATCAGCTGTTTGATTGAACGGGATAATAATGTAAGTGATGGCAGTTAGTTGATTAATATACATTTTGTTGCTGAGTAAATCACTTGCCTCTGTAGATGAACTGCAAGCCTGGCCTCTCTAAAAGCCAGAAGGGCTGCAGTTGAACTCCAAACTGAGATAACAGACTGCCTCCCAGTGCTTTTGCACAGGAATTGTTTTTACAGCAATATTACACTGTTCTGCAGCTCCATGGTGTGCTGACTTCAAGTGCTGTACCCAGTTCTTGTTTCCCCATCTCAGAAAAAGAATGTGGTATGAGTACAAAAGATACCTAGAGAAAGACAAGAACAGCCAGAGCTATTGCACAGAAAAGAGCAAATTCTATCAAAACCCTTCAGACCAGGGTGAACTGAAAGATGATGTGCTACAGGTTTACGCATCTGCTGTGGACACAGAAAAAGAAATAATCACTTTCTATTTACTTATCTAGAGAGATACAAGAAGGGGGCATTAAATGAAACAGAGAAAGCTACCTACCACACAGAGCCAGCACCAGCCCAAGAAAAGCAGCCAGCCACTCCAGGCCAGGCTTGGATGGGCTCCTGAGCCATGGGCAGGTGTGGGGAGGCTGCCAGGGAGGCTGCTCATGACAGCACCTTTGGCCAGGCAGGCTCCTGAGGGACAGGACAGGAGCCAACAGGAACAAGCTCAGCCAGGGGATTATCTGACAGCCTCTGGTCTGTGCAGGAGAGCAGAGGGAGATCTCTCAGTCTCACTGAAGTCCCTGCCCATCTGCAGTGTTGATATGCTCAAAACCAGCAGGCACTCTCTGAACCTTAGGAAAAAGTCAAGTTTTTTTTCATACTGCGGTCAATACTAAAATTCCCATTGATTCTAGTGGGGTGAAATGCTTTGTTTTGCTCTTTCTTTCCCTAAGCTGCTGTTTTGAAGTCCAGCATGGTAATAAAAATAATTAGAGGAAGTGGCACAGACTCTCTTTTTCCAAGCCTTCTCTGGAAATCACGTGGATCCTTCCTCTATCATACATTTTATACTCCCTGCTCTGACCCCTGTGTCAGGCTAATGGCTTTCTGATTAAGAGTCAGATAAAGCTGCTCCAGAGCTCATCAATATCCCTCCCTTTTGGCCTGAGGTCCAGGTCAGACACGAGCATGAAATATGCCTTTGCTCCTGACCTGCCTGTGGAGGGATGGTGTGCTACTGTGGGCCTTGTAGGCTCTGGCTTACAGGCAGCCTAGCAAATGAGGCAGGAGCAGAGTCCAGCCCCTGGCAGTTCTTTATCCCTGAATTGTTTGACCATCTTTATTCTACTTTTCCTGCCAATACTGGAAATGGAACCATCACTTTCTAAAATGGATGAATACTGTTAGTGGTTTTTTTTGTCACAGACCTGGGGATTCGTAGTTGTTTGTTTTTGCTTGAGAAGAATAAATAAATTGGGACAGTGTGACTACAGTTTTCCTTTAAACAAACTTACTGGCCCAGGAGGTTTTGTTTGTGCATTTGGCAACTTGCTTAACAGCAGCCTTTGGAAGTCATGCTGTGCCACAGAGCAAACTATTTTGTTCTAATTGAATTTAGGTCAATCATTACATTTGCTTATAAATGCCAAAACCTCATTGAGCCTTCATTTTGCTAGAAGACCTCTTGCGATATGATTTGATGATACTGTAATACCTAGTGTAACATCAGTCATATCTTACACAGTATTTGGTAGTCTCTTCACAGAACATGACTGCTTCTTTGGAGTTGCCTAAGTCTGTCAGTGTTGCTCTGCACAGTCTGTGCTGGTTTGTGAGTGCTGAGGCACTAGTGTCAGCTGCACAAGCTTTGCAGATAACAGGTGTTCAGCCCTGAGACTCTGGAGATAATGATTCTGGCTAGAGGAAAGGAAAGACCCCTCTCCTGCTTTCCTCTGAGAAAACATGGAACTGCTCCCTGACCACAAAAAGGAGACAGAATTACACTAATGGTCTCCTCCTCAGACTAGCTCCTAGCTCTGCTAAGGAATAGCAAGCTAGGTTTATATTTATCTGCTATTGTTACTCCAGAGGTTGAGTTGCAGAGGAGACCTCAGCTTCTAGGTTTTGTCTGTATTTCATTTTTCCCTTCCACAGAAGAGAGCTGACACACAGGCAGCAGGACTCCACTGTGTACACATTTATAGCTGTGCATTCAGTGTTTTTAGCAAAAGCATGGTCCTGCACTATATTATTTGGGAAATGCCATGTGCTCTTAGCATCAGAGCTCTCCCAGCAATGCCTGTGCCCAGGGAACAGAACCTAAGCTTCAGTGTATACATTTAATTTGGTCATTTCCTGGCTTGTGCTTGGCTGATGCTAACCCATTTGCTTCCTCATAGAGTCAGCACTTGCAGAGAGCAGGTATAAACATGGACTGTAGTCCATCCCTGTTTTGGTTTAGTTATTTTGTATTCTGTTTCTACTGAAATCCTTTTGGCGTAGCTGATTCATGTTAAAAAACCCTAAATGTCTTGCTTTTGTTTATCCTTTAAGAAATCTACTCTTTGCTTACCCCTCCAGAGTTCCTGAACTATAGCAAATAAAGGCATTTCAGTGGCTGTGTGAGAGCTGCTGCTTTGCCTGCAGCTAGGGGAGGAAGCAGTGGAGCCATTTGCAGGTATCAGCATCTGTGGTGACTTTAGAAAATAGCCTTGTGGTAACAGTCTTTTTAAACTAAAATGGGCTTTCAAGAGAAGACAGACACTGTCAGCTGGTTTTGCTGCTGTATGACACCCGGGAAGCTTGGTATGGTTTCTTGCCAGTTTTACATCCCCTTTCTGCCTGCTCAGCAATAGCCAGGCAGGACCACTCCTACCCTTTGGATGTTGCAGTAGCTGTTGGAACAGCTATCACATGCCCTCTGCTCCCTCCTCCAGCTCCTGGAGGGAATTTCCAGTAGAAATAGAGGATCAGGCTTCATTTCCTACCCTTTTCATCTGCTTTGCCTGCTTCCTTTTTGACATAGCATTAATTCTACCTGAGCTTTTTGCCAGCTGTTTGAGAGAGGATATTGAATCTTCCTATAGTTTTATGAGTGAAAGGTTTCTCCTTGTTCTCCTGTGCAGGAAATCATGTTTTACCATGTTTTCACGAGACGAGCTGAAGCAGGAGATACACACCTGGCACTCAAACAAGGCCTGTAAGATACTTCTACAAGATCTAGAACAACTCCCTGACTTCACTGGAGTTCAGCCTCTTGAGCCAAACTCAGACTTCTGGTGGCCAAAGACCCCTCTGGAGGTGGATGCCATGTCTCCTGAACTCCTTAGTGAAATCACTTGCAAGCTCATGACAACTAACTCCAACCCCAGTGTTTCTGGCTAGAACTTTGGGCAGCAGTGGTGAAGGAACAAGATCAAAAGCTGTGATTCAGATGGCAAGGCCGAGTTCTTGCTTACAGCTGAGGGAGAAAGTAAACTCTTTCCTTCTGGACCGCAGCATGCCACCATCCCTCCCCAGCACTGTCCTCTCCTGCCCTCCAAACTGATGTTCTTTCCAAACTCTGTACACCAGCCTGAGCTTGGCTGAGTTGAGCAATGGATTTCAGTGCTCCCTGGCACTGCAGCCCAAAAGAGCAACTTGGCTTCTCCATGCACGACACAAATATTGTCTGATCTGTCCCGAAGCAGAAATGGTTAACCGGCAGGGCCCAGCCCAGCACCACAGGCTCCCTGTCTGCAAGAGCTTTAATGACCCCCAACTTCTCAAAATTTGTCAGACATGAAAGCAGCACTAATCTGATTAGTAACTGTGATTGAGTAAATCTACTGTAAAAATGGACCATGCCCTGTTTTGAACATGATACCATGCTGGCCATCTGAGAACTGCCACCGTGGGACATAAAAGTCTCTTTGATGGAATATTTATTTCATGAGTTAAAAACAAAAGGGATAACACAGAATTGTTTGTTTTCAGAATCAGTTGTAAAATTTTACTAGCCAAGGAGCTAATATTCAAAACAGCCAAGAAACGATCTTTGCTGTGCAGTGAGAGAGAGATGAAAGCTCATCAGAGAGGAGAGCAAGTGGTTAGCTTGCTCTGCTTCTTTCTGCAGCATTCCTTAGGAATAAAAAGACAAGTATTTTGGAAAACCGTATTTGCTAAGTTGAAAAAGTCAGCACTCTGTTGCGTGGCCTTGGAAGCTCTCATTGAGCTTTCTATCTGCTCTCCAGAACATTTCTGATGTCACTCTGGCAGCCACAGCTACTCATTTTAAAGCACAGAAGTGTCCTCATTCCTTGGGGCTCACATGCATTGCAATTATTCTTACTATGAAATGCCAAAAAACCTCTGGCAGCTAAAATAAAGTCCAGGGAGATGTCCATACCACTGATGAATGTGTTCCTTGAGGACAAGTAAGGGTGGGCATGAGCCACAGCATTTGTATCTTGACCCAGGTCTGGAAAACCTGAGGACAGTGTTTTGGCTGAGTCCACTGCATATGTAGAAGGAGATCAGCAGCAGCATTTCTATCCAGATATCATTAGCTATTTATTGTAAGTGCATGCACATGTATGGACACGCACTGCTTGCAATTGTTAGCCAAGCCTCAGCTCAAACAATAAATAATATTGCACATGAACCCATCTCCTTTGGCACCTGCCCCCAGGCAGTGCTGCACGTGTCCTGGCTGGAGTGTGTGAGAGGTTCTCTTGAGTCAGCAGTGCTTGGCCAGCCCCTCTTGCTCTAACACCAATCTTCTATTTACCTAATTAAACACTACCTCAAGCTGTCAGCATGCTGGAATATGCCAGCTAGTGAGAGAGGAAAAATCCATATTCCTAAGCCAAAAAGTGCGTTTTTCAGACAGGAGACGCAATTTTTCACCCCAGCAGGAAAGGTTTTGATGTTTTAAACCAACATGAATTCAGTTTGTAATGAAGGACTTTCATTTATCTCACCAAAGTGAAAAACAGCATAATTTTTAGGATATATGTAAAGCTTGATTTGTCCTGCACCATGTGTCTCCATGTTCAGTTTGTCTGCATTTTGGTGAAGAAGGAAACATTTCAGACCAGAGTCAGACCTGGGAATCTGAAGGAGACTGCAGGCTAGTCCCAGGAATTTCTGATGCCCATGAAATATTATATCCTAAGAAAAGGGGGGGCACTAGTCAGGCTGTTAGGCACAATAAGGATTTCCTGACCAAACTGAACTTCCTGACATAAACTGAACCTGACTCTGTTCTTCCAGACTTCCAGCATATTCCATTCCAGTGTATTTCAAAACCAGACTATTTGTTCATGTTGAGACACAGGAGTTGTCTATTTTCATCCTTCTGATGCCGAAAATTCTGGAAAATAAGTACTCGGCACAGAGTTAATGGAGAAAGATAGAGTTACCTTTAATTGGAAGCTTCCACACCTTCAGGATGTTCAATATGGACGCGTGCGCCCGCCCCAAGGGATTACACCTTTGATAGATTTTTGTTGGTAATTAACATATTGATATCTCTAGCCAACCCTGGCACTAGGTTTACCAAAGGCCCACCCCCGGTGGTCTTCAGCTCGGCCCCTCGGAGAGAGCCCACGTGGGGCTTGACCCTCTGCTGTTGTTTAGTCTTCAGGGTATCTGCAGGTGGTTTCTTCAAAACATCATGGCCTTGGCAAGGCATAGGAAAGTCCAAAACAGTCCCTTAGGAACAGGCCTAGTGGCTTCTAATATGTGAACAATTCAGGAAGCTTCATAAGTCTCTAATAATTCTAGAAATCTACAGAATATGCCAAATCTTTAGGCATCACTTCTGGACTAGGAAGACCCAAGGCTGTGGTGTCCCAGGCAGCTTGTTGGGAACATGGTGTGTGTAGAGTGACCCATGGACATCTTCTTCTTTCATTGCCAAACAGTTCTGTATACAGAGTTCACTTGGGATCTCATAAACTTCATTCTGTCCCCAGGCCTTCCTGCATTTCTTCATTTACACGTGCACAAATTGAACACTTAAGAGGTTTACTTTGGTTTGATAATGATCTATTAGGACTGATTATAAAATCTACCAAAAAACCCTAAAAAAAGCATGTCTTTAGTACAAATATCCTTTCCCATAAAGAGCACATCACCTCACTGCACTGCAGGCTCATTTCTGGATAGAGTATCAAGTTCATAACATCACTCTGGGGCCAAGTGACTCTTCTAACAAGGTTTGTCCTCTTTCAAAAATACAAAGCACCAGGCTGAGCTTTTTGGGGGAAGATCCTTCTCAACAGAGGCTGTAGCTGTAGAGCAGATGAGATTTCACTGTGGCTACGCAGGAGTGTGTCTGTAGGGGGATCAGGTGGAGGCACAGTGTTGGTAGCAGGGCCTTACACCATCCTGGTCATTTAAAACCTGCAGTCATCACACCCCTGGTTATTATTTGGGGTTCTTTACTTTCAGGTTGTGATGTACCTCAGAGTGCAACTCCTGCTCCCTTGCCCACATTCTTTGCTCTCAAGTCCCTTCCTCAGCTTGTGCCTCACAAGACATTATGGATCTTCCTAAGGGTGCCCATGAAGCAAATGGCCCTCCCCAGGTGTGACCCTGGCTTGGTGACCACAGCTCAGAAGGTGGCCTGCCATGGAAGGGGTGGCTGTGACCATGGCCTCGGCATGGCTGTCCCCCAGCAAGATGGGTCAGGCTGAGCTGGGGAGAGAAATGGGGAATGAGCAGATTGAGGACAGTTGTGGTTGCTGCCCTACACCAGCATCTGAGGTTATCCAGCAGAGTGAGTGAGAGGCACATGACAAAGAGGAATGAGTATATCCCAGACACTTCACCTGCTGCCACTGCTAGTGCTGCCACCCTGAAAAGGGCTGTCCTAGGGATGGCAGTGGCTTAAACGGGCTGGAAGGAGTCCAAGGGAGCAGGGAAATTCACTGTGGAATGCAAGCAAGGGAGGAGAAAGGAGTTCTGGACAATCTCTCTCTTGCCAAACACGTCAAATATCCCTTTATTGTTCTGTTCCTCCATTGCTTTTCTGCTAACCTTCTCTGCCGTCAGTGTCCCAAAGCTGTTCTCCAGCAGAGGAACGGAAGGGCTGTCTGCTCACCCCCCGTGTCAGAGCACTGCGGGCACTGAGCAGGCGGTAGCACTGCCCTGTCCATGGCACGGCAGGGTGAGGATGTCAGCGAGGCCAGGCGTGGAGAGAGAAGCAACACCTTGATATCTCTCCTCATCTCCTCAGGAGCAGGAGAAGCGAGCCCCGCAAGTGCCGCTCCGCGTCTGAAGCAGAGCTGACATCCCCAGGGCTGCCAACCTCCGAGCCCGCCAGGGAGCGCTGCGGCCACACGGACCGCGCCGAGAGCTGCGCGGGGAGGGAAGCGGAGCGGAGCGGAGCGAGCGGCTGCGCTGGGGCGCAGAGGGGAGGGACTGAGCCGGGAGAGGTGGGATTGCGCAGGGGCGGAGAAGCGCGGGGACGGGAGGGAGGGGGATACGCATGTGCGGAGAGGGGCGAGAAGGGGCTGCGGGGGCGCGGAGCGGGAGAGGCTGCGCGGAGAGATACCAGCATGAAGATGAGAGGCTGCGCGGGTGCAGCTCTTCCCGCGGGGTCCTCTCAGGGCTCGTACAGCTTCTGACACAGCGCAGGGTCCGACAGAACCGACCCAGCACAGCAGCTGGTTGTGTTTTTGTTCTGGTTCTTTAGATGTTTGTTTGAAGTGATGTACAGACATCACTGGCAGAAATGCTCACCACAGAGAAGGGACAAAACAACACCAAGCTGGGTCTGGTTTACAGCAATAATGCCTAGGTGGCAACAATTTCCTAGTTCTGGGAATTGTAACTTGGCACTTTAAAGCTAAACACCCCCACCCCCCCGTTTCACTTGTGAAGAACTAAGCCTACAAGCTCTGAACCTCCCCCTGGCTCTGTGTTCCCCTAGAGAAAGAGTCTGGCTCATGTTGCCATCAGGAGTATCTTGGCTTTGGGAGCAGACACATATTGCTGTCTCACCAGGTCATGGCCAAGTCAGCAAGATTTGTGCAAGCCTTTGTTTTTTGCTGGCCAAGCCTCAGAAGATCTGCACTGAGGTTCAAGTGTGAGCCACCACCCAACTGGAGAACGATGTCAGAAGTGGTGTTCTGACTTGGATTCCATCCAAACACCTTGAGAGCTTGAGGAGGAGGAAGAGAGAGGTGGCTTGGACGTGGATCCATCTCTCTGTATCTATGGGACATACAGAGGTTTGGGGATCTGGATCCAAGTGTCTATAAAATGTGGAAATTTTCATATCCAGACTCTTGGTTTGGATCTACCTCTGGGCTTTGAACTGTTTGGTGTTCACTTGACGTTTGTCCAACCTGTCCACATATTTTGAATCTGGAAAACTGAGCTGGAAATGTGACCCAGTGCCTTTGTTGTGGTGTTTGACCATTCCAGTTCTCACCAGACACTAGAAATGAAACCTGAATGTTCCAAAACCTCTGGCACTTCAGCTGGTGGTTGGGGTTGGGTGGTGACAAGGGCAAGGAGGTGCAGCTGAGACCCTTAGGGGTCTCTCCTCCCTTCTTCTTTCTTATACTCGGAGTATCTGTGGTGTGAGATGTTCTTATGTGAGAACTGGCTTTGGAAGGGGCAGTGTTAAGACAGCACATACCCATGGATGCTCCAGCAGGAAACACTTTCCTCCTCCTTGATTCACATATCATTTCTGTAACAAGAAAGACAAGACTTAGGAAACAAAGAACTGCTTTTGTTATCTGTGCCCCTAGTTTTATGTAGGTCTAGGCCCTTGAAATAAAATCCACTGGCTTCTGAGAGCTTCTTTACTGTCTTATAATCTGCACTGCTCCTTGGCTTCTGAATCCGTCTGTAAATGCACATTATTCTTATTTGGATTTTCACTGTTTTTAATTTGAGCTCTCGCTCTGTGTTGATTTTCCTACTGAGATAGTGCTTGCAATCAGCAACACAGGATTTTGGTATTGCTTGAATACTGCTTACTGTGTGATTTCATTTTGTCATTTTCCCCCTAGAGTTCTCCTAATTTATTGCAGGATATATTACTGATATTTTTGATCAGAAAGCAAACTGCACTTCCTGAGGCAGTTCAGCATCTTCCTCTTCCACTTGCAGAGCAAGTCTTGAAAAGCTTTCTGGGAACTTTTCCATGTTGCTGATGCTGCAGAGCCCTCACAAAGCAGTTAAATGATGGCTCCAATAAGTCAAAGGTAGTAGCCAGAAATATAAGACACAGGGTCACAGCTTATTCCTCTTCTAAACCAGAATATATCACCTGATGCTTTGGGGTGAAGAGCTCTAAATTTGCAGAGTGGATTTGCTTGAGCTGACAGTCTTTGAAGAGCTTGACCTGTAACTTGTATGCTCCTGTTCCACTGCAGCCCAGCCCCATAACTCACCCTGAGAGAGAGTGACAGCCTCACCTATAAAATCATGTCCTCTCCTCACTGCTGAGCTCGGGATTAGTCTGCTTGAAAACCTTAGCCAAGGTCTGAGGGTATCACATGGCTGCTTGGGACAGCAGTGGTGATGTTTGTGGAACCATTCACTGTCTCAGGGCTAATCTCCAGGATAATTTGGATTAACCTTACAGATCTCTGGAAAGCCCATTCGCTGGGATGGCCTGTTATTGCCAGTCTCCATCTTAAAGGGTTAACCAAAGCTGACTTCACAATGCTCTATCAAAAGCCTTAAACTGATGGATATCTCAGTAACCCTCCAACCTTCCCCAATTAGACTGTGCCTCTTGTTGTAAAGCCTTCTTGCCCCTCACAAACACACCCTATCTACTGTGAATAATGCTAACCAGAGAGAGCAGGGCATCCTGACATCTCCTGGTGTTTATCTTGTCACAGGACAGCTGGCTGTGGCAGATAGATGGGAGCTATCAAAGAGCTGTCCCTCTGCATCTCTGATGGCCACAGTTTGCCCCCAGGATGCTGCCATGAGCCACATGCCCACCTTGGAAGTTCATAGCCATGCTGCCTGAGCCATGCTTCCCAAGATCCCTCCTGACCCTTGAGCATCACATCTGAACTGCTTCCTGCCCTTGTGCCAGGCTTTCATGTTACAGGCCATCAGGACACTTTTCCAGCAGCTCTTCCCACATGGCAGCAGGCTGCAGTCACTTTGTAATTATTCAGGTTGACTACTACAAGAGAGGTATCTATGTCAGGCACAGACACCTCCCTAGTCACCCAAGTCAGATGAGATAAAGCCTTTCCCAACCTCTAAACTCTTGGGTAAAACCTGAGGGCCCAGAACTTTGCCCAGAACCACCAAAGCATCATTACCTTAAAACCAGCAACAGGCTTTAAATCCTCATTCAAATGTGAAATACTCAGTTCTTTGGCTCAGATATTCACTTCTTTGGCTTCTAAGCCATTAAAAAACCTCTCTTTTAATGTTTCCTTCACAATTTTTGAGCACCTATAAACCTGTTGGAGTTTAGTTTAAATTTGAAGTAACTGGATTCTCATGAAACTCTCCCTGGGACTTTTAAGGCAAACACCAACCCTTGCAGTGGCAATCAGCCCTGAGCAGCAGTTAGTCTGCCTTTCAGGGGCATTTAACTCCCCTATAAATCACAGCATTTGAACTGATTCCTTGACTCACTATTAGTGATTCCAGAACAAAAAGCAGAGATGTAGTTGAAATTTAGGCCAAATCCATCACAGGCTGAAGGAAATGGTTGTGAGATCACTTGCACCACAGGGAGGGTCCCTCGGGCAGGAGGTAGGAAGGATGCTTGTAAGTGCAGTTAGGAACAAAGTCAGTTATCCTGACTGTTTTATTTACAACCATGCCTAGACTAAGTAGACTTTTTTTTTTCAAGTTGCTAGTTCATGTTTAGTACTGTACTGTCAGGAGCTGAACTCGAGACACAGGATAAAACTGTGTTCAGGTCTTCCTGAAATAAGACTGTTCTTGTAAAAGAGCAGGAGGAAACAGCCTCATTATCCCCTCAGACCATTCATCTGGCACAGATCCTAGGGACTCCCCTGATTCCTGCCACCTTTGGGACAAACCTCCCTTTTTGATGTGTAAAAAGCCCCCGTGGGAAAGGCTCTCCTACCATCCCTTCCCATGCTATTCCACACTGAAACTCTCCCTATTGCTTCGCATTATCTAGAGTGTGGGTTAGGGAGAAAATGCTGTCTGACTTTTGTATTCCAAACCTGCACCAAAGTGATTTTAACCTTTATAGGACCTTTTGTTTAGGACCATGAAGTCACTTGGTGTCTGAATGAAGAAGCAGACCACTTAGGCCCTCAAACAGCTGATCCCTAATTAGAGAGTGATTGTCCACACATATGGGATGAAGGGAGGATGCTGGGTGCAGGAACTGAGAGCAGGGGCTGACCTCACCTCCTGCTCTTCTGATCATGAGCTACCAGCAGCCCAAAAAGACACAACTTGAGAGCAACTCATCTGAAGGAATCTGTAGCTGCTCCCACAGAGCCAATTGCTTGGTGGATTCATCCTACAGGCTAGGCCTCCTTGGGATAGATGGGGTACAGGCAGAAATAACTGATTGTGTCTAGGTTTTTCCCCAGAAATTCTCCAAGGCTACGATGAAAGCAGCTCTGGGCCACCAGAATACCTTGATAAGGACTCAGGCTTACATCACTGCCCACTTCACCTTTCACTCTGTATTTAAATAGAAGAAATATGTGGCTTAGTGTGTGTGTTTGGGGTGGCTGTGACAGCCAAGCTGCCTTGGGGAACACTTGTGTCTCTTTAACTGGTCATGCTGCTTCTCTTTGTTGGATGAGAAGCAAGGAAATAACTGAGCTGAGCTGCAGCCCAGGCTGTGCACTTGCTCTCTGCCATCAGCAGCTTAGAGTAAATGAGAAACCTGTTTTGTAAGAAACACGCTTTGTGTTTTGACTCAGCCCACATGAAGGAGATGTGGCTGTAGAGTGAGAGCCCAAGCTGAAGTGGTGCATCCAGCCAGCTCTCATTTGCAGGTCATGTCACCCGTGTGTTCTGAGTGCTCAGACAGCACAAAAGGCTGCAGTTCTCAAACGGAAGAATTTCACCATAATTCATTAATCTTTTGGCACAGACTTTTTAAGTGTTTTTTTCTCTGGGTGTTGTTTTTCATGTTTTGTCTCCTCATTAAAAGCTGCAGTTGTCCAACCAGCTCTCAGCAGCTCTGACCTATGACTCATCTAACCACTGACAGGCTGTTTTGGAACAACTCACAAAAAGCTGAAAAGCATTAAACTCTTCAGCTAATACATAAATAGAAGAGAGGGTCAGTTTGCAAGCCATTTGTTAATAGACTAAAGGGCTCCCTTCCCACAAAAATAATTTAAAACATGATTTATCCACCTTCTTCCAGAACAAGTCATTCTTTCCACAGGCTCCTTGGTGCAAGTATCTCCTGTAGAGGCTAGCCTGGCTAGAGCTGTCAAGGACAACCTTTCTGCAGGCTTTGGATCATTCCTGGTTTCTTCCTAGCTGGCTATGGCAGCCTGGCCTCTGGAGAAATCCAAGGACTTTTCTGTGTTCTTTCCATTGGTTCAGCAGTGGAGCCCAATGGACACTGAGGTGTTGGGCATTTTCTGTCTCTGCAGGAGTTTCTGATGGCTTGTGGTGGTGATCCTGGCTGAGCAAGCTGATAAAGCAGAAGGCAAGTCCAGCTGATGTGGTGAGGTGCAAACTGCAGCACACTTTGTAGGGATGGGTGGGAGCAGCCTGGGAGCACACGTGGCATTGTGTCCCTGGGCACAGCTGGGCTTGGCTTCTTCCATGGACACCCTTTTGTGTGTAATTGCATGAACTCTTCCTGCTCTCACGAGAGTTTTCTTTCAGAGGTCAATCCTGTTGTTAGAACCACAGAGGATATCCTACCGGATTACTAATCAGCTCCCACCCTGAAAGATCCATACTGTATACAGCAATGTATTTTGAAATGAAATACAAATCTAAAGAAAGCAAACAGCATTTAAAATAAATGCATTACCTTTTTGTTTTAAACAGTAAAGGAATTTATAAAGATTCATTCTTTTTCACACATGGTTGTGCTTTAAAAGGCATCAGAAGGACAGAGCTAAGTTTCACAGCCAGAAGAAAGTCACTGGCATCCTCTACAAATCAAGGTTTGCTTTATTCTCCTCTCCTGAGCCAGGTGCTCCAAAGGGTTACCACTAGCAGTGAAACCTTTCCAATTGGGAAAACAGCAGTACAGGAAAAGGTGCAAACGGAGAGAACAGACAGAACTTTGTGACTCTGAAAACGTGATGACCAAAGCCAGAGCATTGTACATAAAGCTATGCTAGGGCCTGAAAATGGTTTTCAGGCTGTTGTTACCACAGGAAATCTGCAGCTTGGTTTGCTGAGCTCCCTAGGCTCAGTGGGAAGATGTTCAATGCTGAGCTTTTACCAGAGTGCCATGAAGTGAAGCAACAGCAACTTCCTTAACAAAATGAAGCCTTTGCTGAATGGTGCTCTGAGGGACATGAGGCTTCCTCCTCACACCTGCCCTGTGTGGCATCTGACAAACAGTAGTGAGCTGTTAGCAGTTATTGACATTTGTCAGCTCTGGGCTGTTCCAGCAGGAAAAGGGAAATGGCAGCAATCATGCCCAATTTAGTTTCTGATGATGTCAGGACGTGGTGGACTCACACACACATGATGAAGCTCCCAGAAAAGGTTTGCAGATGTGCAGCAGGCACTCAGCTATGACAGTGATGCTGCCAATGGTGCAGATGGATCAACGAACGATTAAGCTATCAAAAGGCATCAGGCAATGCACTGACAGCAGCACAATTGCTAGCACCTGTTCCCCCAGCCCTGCACCCGGGTCTGGAATGGATTACCCTGCCTGCTGCTGGACACATTCCACCTCTCCTTGCCCTGATGGACTCCAGCAGCATCTCTGCTAAAGATCACGCAACTACCATAAGGACCAGGGAAAAGAAGGAGACAATCTGCTGCCTGTTTCCCTTTGGTAAAAGGTTTCAATTGCTAGGGTGATTCAACAGGAACTCAGTGGCTTCAACAAGACCTTACTGCTGCTCCTCTGCAGAATCCAGGTACTGACTGACAGCCACAGTTAGACATCATCCTGATGGAATCCATCCACTGGAATCCAGAGACAGACCTGGCCTTGGTCTCCTGAAGATATTATTGTACAAACATCAGTAAGGCAAGTGAGCCACAGCAATGGGACAGACGTTAACTGAAGGACATGGTCAGATTACGCAGATAAAGTGACATCTAAGAAGGCCTTAGAATACTGGGCCATGGTTCTAGGAAATTTTTTGTTACAGGTTAGAAAGATGAACCCACTATTAGTGTATGAAGAATTTCCTTTATGCTATGCCACAGGTAAAACAAAGAAAAATGCACTATTCCAGCTGGAGTGCACTTATTTGTGTGTTAAGTATTGGACTAGAACCTGGGCCACCAGCTCTCATATAGGCAAAATTAGTGGTGAAGTCACTGGCTTTAGAGGTTTAAGGGAGTATAAAGTTAATGGAAAATGAGTGACCCTCCTGATAGGGAAATCGATGCATTGTACAGCACCAGGGAAAGCATATATTTGTGTTTGTAAGTGTACATATGTGCCTGTTATCTGGGTATCTATTTCCTACAAGGGACTGAGGCAGCAAAGGAGCAGATGAGCTCCTGAAGGTCGCCAGGCCACACAGAGCAGCAGGTGTGGAAGAGCTTCATGTGCTCAGGTTAATGCTAGGTGCAGGACCATGGCACTTACCCACCTTAGGGCTGATTTCATCCACAATGTTGGTGACAGAAGGGACAGAGGCATTTCAAAAGGGTGATTATTTCTGTCCAGTCCCATACAAAATAGCTTGGTGAGTACAATCTTGTGATTGTGAGCATGCACAGTGCTCCACTTCTTCTGAGGACAAAAAAAGCTGTTTACCTTGGGGCTATTTGAGCAGAAAGAGCACTGTTTCAGTGTGTTAGAGAACAGTCAAATGAATCACTCATCTGTGGCCACAAGCAGTACAGATGTGTTGTAATCACTGCTTAATAATTGCTTTCAGACCAAACAGTGTTCAAGAGATTACCACATTTATAAGATGCTCTGAATAAAAGCACAGGACATCTTGTACAGATTGGTTTGGGAAAGCAGGCTGTTATTGATAGGGACAGGAAATTTGTGTTGTGATATGGATGCACAGCAAGACAGAATCTACATTTTAAGCACGAGAGGACTATAAATCATCTCATGACTGTTATCTCATTAGCTAAGCCTTCCTTCAACACAGCCTTTGATTTAGAAAGCCCCTGTAAAGCTGTTTGTGTCACTTCTGGGTCCTGCCCTGTTCCTCCTGGAGGAAGTGTATCATTTCCCAGGTCTGCTGTGAACATCAGCTGAATTACTTCCCTTCACTGTCTGGAAGTGACTCACCATAGCTCAGAATCCAATCAAACATACTGCACATGCTCCTTTCTGTGAGACTCCTGGTGGCTTTGGGGACTAACCAGCTCCAAAAGCATCCACACAGTGACCAGAGGGGCAGCAGGTTTCAGCTCTGTGACCATCAGGTCAGGTTTGGTTTGGTTCCCTTCCCCTCTCCCTGCTCTTTGGAACAGGTGGTATTTCTGTTAGCAGCAGCTGGCTGGTGGGTCCCTCCAGCTGGACATCTCCTCTGCATTCAGCTCCACCACACCTGCTCCAGACAGCAAACAAGAAGAGTTTTATCTTCTGTATCTGGAGGAAAAGGAGAGGCTCTGTGGGCTGAGGTGGAGGTGGGAGGAAGAGGAGGGTGAAAAGTCCTGGACCAATCACACCTCTCTCAACTGTAATATTCTGTGATGTTTGCAGAGTCCATCTGGTCTTGTACTGGAGGAAAAAAAGAGTGACGTGCCAGGGCTTTTTCTTCTGCTCTGTTACACTACTCTCTTTAACACAGTTATTTCATTATCTCTTGCTATCATTTGATCAGATTTATCTCCCATTCAAGCTTCCTTTCCCTTGACATAGGCAGTGACATGAGAGTGCATGCCTCACCAGGCTTTGACTGCTCAGAGTTAAGAAATGGCAGAATAGGCTCATGAAAGATTAATGACTTCCTGCAAGCATCTTTGTACCTGGGGACAAGCAATTACACAAATATGTCCAAAAGAAAACAGGAAAGGATATTAACCTGCATTGGCCAGGTATTTCTTGGCAGACAGCAAGCTTAGCTTGTTACCCTGGCAGCATATGTAGAGCTAAGGCAACTTCTGTCTTGACTCCATGTATCATATTTTGTTTGTACAGCAGCAGCAATGTTGTCCTTGCAAGAAAAACTGATACTCAACAGGTATTGTCCTTGATGCTTGATTGTACTTCAGTTCCTGCTGATGTGCTGGGTAGCTCTCTGCTCAGAATTAACACTTAAGGAGTGAGAACAAGATCATGTATTTCTTCAGAAGCTATTTCATGCTTATCTGTTCTTATTTTCTCTACTATCTTTTATTTCCTTGTTTTCTTTCTTGTGCAGGGATTTTTTCATACAATTTGCTTTGGGCTCAGGAGGAGAGTTAGGGCAAGAAGCTTTAAGATTGCTTAAATGTTAAATAATCTCTACCCTAATTCTCTAACTACTGGTAGGCTTTGAGAGGCTCTCTGCCACAGCCTTGGGGAGGCTGCAAGCCAAAGACCCTCCTGTTCCCCTCAAAAGAGCACTGGCACTGCAGCATGGGCTGGTTGCATCTTCCCTGTTTATCCCACTGGCAAGTTGAAATTCCATGACAATCCTGATGACAAGATCCTGTGAAGGACCAGAGCTGAATGTCCAAAGCCAGCAGAGTGGAGCCTTTTTACCACTGTCTGGCCTTGCCTCACCATCCTTTTCCCAGTAACACCAGTAAATCAGGACTTAGTGGTTTCAAGACAAGCACATTGCTTGGGGACCCAGGTTTCTTTAATTCTGTGTTTCTCCAGTGAACTGTACTCTGAAACCTCTCCTTTGAAGAAGGTCCTGTCCATGCCTTGCAGATAGGTGCAATATAGCCTATTGCAAGTGGATGAGGAAAAGATCTTCAGATTCTCATGCCTTCACAGATCACTCCTCCCTGGCAGCGTGGCCCTGGCCCACAGCAACACTTGTGCTGAGCCCTGACTGACTGCATGGAGGCCTGTCAGCAATGGGATTTAACATTCTGACCTAGCATTTAATGTATTAATCCTAATTTGATGCTGATACTAAGAATCTCTGCTGTATTAAATCAACCTAGGTTAATTCCCAATCACATCTCTCCCACCCACTCTCAATAGGTCCACTGTCTGCTCTCCCAGAGCTGACCACCCACCTCCATGAGAATCTGCAGTGCATTAGAAGATCTGTCATTGCTGGAGGAGGCAGGCAGCTAGGAGATGGCCTGTCATTCCTTCCACACAATACACACCCTTTGTCTGCTATCTCCTAAGCTAACCTGACATAAGTTAGCCTCCTGGTCAATGGTATCTTTATTCTCTCCCCAGGAATGCTTTGCTCACCAGCGTTATTAAGGAATTTCTGGACAATGTTCCGTGGCTGTGCAATCATCCAAGCTTCTATTAAAAAGCCATCTGGGTAATTAATAGCACATTTGTTCTCAGCCTCCTCCCAATTTGTCCATTAGTGGAATAAAAGCACAGGACAAAGGCTAATGTGGCTCAGTTCTCTTTTACAAGAATTCTTCAGGAAGTTGGAAACACATGACAATTTTCCAAGGATGCAGATGTTTATGGGTGCTCCATGAGAGTGGTGAAAGGGCACAAACCAAGGGCTCTTGGTCAGCCTTCTCCCCAGCCCATGGAGGGCTGACCATGGCCTGGGGTGCAGGCTCTGCTGCCCAGGGTGGGGAGGCTGTGGGAATGTCTCCTTCATCTCAACTCAGTGACAGCTGATAAAACTGATTCCAAGAGCCACATCAGGGCATTACATCAAACCCATCACAGATGACTTTCATGCTATTCCACCTGATATTTGAAGGCTTTTCTGAGGTTTCTTTTTAATGTCTCCTCTTGAAAGCAGGATCACAGCCTCAGGCTGCACTCTCTGAGGTTCTTTTATTCTTTCCCTTTCATTTGCTCTTCCTCTTTCTTCTCCCTTGAAAGCACCTGAAGAAGAAACACTAAGATATCAAAAGTTTGTTGTTAAAATTAAGAAGTACTCCACTTGAGCTTGGAGTTTTAGTCCTTTTATACTTTTTTGAACTTCTGTAAGGAGGAGACCTACTATTAATTTGCATCTGTTGGCACAAAGAAAAAGCCAAGCCTGCATCTTTCGAACTGAGGTGGGAGGAAGTGTTGCTGAGTAGCTGCTCCCCAGCAGCAGGGACCTCTCTTGCACCACAGACAAACTGTGCTAATGAAAAGTTGGACTGTGGGTGGAACCTGATATTCTTTAGAAAAGCATCTGCTTACTGTGGAAAAGCAAAACCAAACAAACTAACAAAAATATTTTGTTTCTTGGGGTTGAAAAATGAAATTTCTGAAAGCCAAGACTTATTTATTGTCCTATATTACCTCAGAAACTCGTGGGGATTGTGTTTCTGGGTTTTTATTTGTCTCAGTGGGCTGTGCCCTGCAGGGAGCAATGCAGCTCCCCAAGGAATCACCATATGACATTGCCACGGCTCCCCATCCCATGGGAGATGGCAGGGCAGATGCTGGGTTCAGCTTTACAGGTGCAGTCCAGTGCAGACAGCACTGCCACACTGCTTGGGAGCCACCAGCCTCCACTTTGGATGACTCTGGTGTTCATTTTCAGAGGTGAGGGTGCTGGTTTGGGTTCTTGGGAGGTTTCTTCTAGCAGATCCCCTGCTAGGTGCATCTACTCACTGTCATTCCAGCTTTCTTGCATCGCGCTTTCCTTTCTTCCTGACTTTCTGACAAACGAAGGCTGCCTTCTATAAAACTTAAAAGCATCCCAAGCTGAACTGTTCCTGACCTGTACTTGACCTGTTCAGCCTCATCTGCTCCTGACAGGCTTTTCAACAGCGGGTTCACAGAACTCTCTTTTTGCTTTACTCCTGGATAAAGCCATTAGGCTGTTTTTAGTTTCTCTGAGCTTTATGTTTCACTGCTTCTGCTTACTCTCCCCTGCCAGCTCAACATGTAAGAAAGGTCCAGAGCACGTTGTATTTACTAATGGTAGCAGAGTGCATTTCCAACTGGTGTGAGTGTGCTGAGAGCCTGCTGAGAGCTTTCCATACCTGGAGGAATAGGACAGTTTAGGGAAAAGCCTCCAGTCCCTTCACAGAAACATGGATATATGCACAGAAATCTGCATATGGTGAACTTCAAAGGCTCCCTGGAGCCCTCAGTCATGTGTTAGAGGAGCTGGAACTGAGAGGGAAGAAATCCCACCATTTCCTCTCATGCTTTTCTCTTTATCTTTCTCAAAACAAAGTGTTTCATAGTCAACATAATTTCATCTTAAGTAGTTCCATTTTCAGTATTTTGAGTCCATTTCTCTGATATTAAGTGTATCCTGTGAGGTGCTGAATATTTGCTGAGAGCAACTGGAGTAGGAGTCGAACACTAAGCATTTCCTGGAGAGCTTTCCAGTGACAGAATTGTAAGTGCAATTAAAGTCCTTTTTCTTCACTGTCCTGTTCACCATAAAGAAACATGTCAAGATAAGATGATTAAGCTTTACTTTCCATTGATTATAATATGTACTTCAGTGTCTGAAAGCCATACATGAAGAAATAAAGAGGTCCATGCATCTACTGCTCCAAGGAATTTCACCTATTTGGATGAAGTTCCTTCAAGGTTATCTGTTTCCACAGATTTGTTTGGAAAGGCAGAGGGAGAGGGTGGGTGAGGTTAAATGCTAGGGTACTTCAAGAGGTGTGATTATAGTTTTGGATGCTAGTCTCGTGTCTAAGGTTTCCCCTAATAGTTTGCACAAGCTTTGCATAAATCACTCAAGAAGTGAGCTGGGTCCTGGGGTGAGCTGCAGAAGGGAGGCACAGCTCTGAGCATGTGCTGCTCTAACAGCAGTTTCAAAGGAGAAGCATGACTGCAGCCAGGAGAGCAAAAGGATATTTTGCATATCTGAGCAAGTTTATCTTCTGTAGCTAAAGGGATTCAGAAAACCTGTTAGAGATAGAATATGGAATTGAGTAGTCTCAGTATGAAAGAGGTTATAAATCTTGGGGAAGAAATGCTCCTTTTCTGCTGTGACTTGAACAGTATATCTGTCTGAAGCCTCAGTATGGATTACCATCATGTACTGGGCTGCTCATAACAGAGTTCACTACATAGCATGAATCACAGAAGTAATGTTTCAGGTCGTGGCTGTCACTGTCCTTCAGCCAGAAAGATCTCTCTGTGCTAAATGTGTGACATTCTGGAGAATGATCAATCAGTCAAGCTTAAACCTAGGGCCCCAGAAGACATAGAGACTCTCTTAGAACAAAATTGTAAGCAATAAAGCAATGAGGAACACTAATAATAATAATAATAACAGTACTAGAAGGCTGAGAAGCAGTAAGAACAGATTGCCAAGAGAAGGCTGAGCCAAGACTCACCCCAAATCCAATTTTCTTCCTTGCTAGATAAGTGCTGTGATGGATAGGCAGGGAACAATAGCAGTGACAGATTTTGCCTCTAGGAAAGTTTTTAAAAACACAATCTCCATGATTGGAGATGCAGAATTGCCTGAAAACCTCTGCCCAAACAGTAGTTATTTCTGATGTTCTGTTATGATACAAGCAGGACTCCAGAAGGACATCTTCAGCCACTCTCTCTTAACACTTCTAGTGTGGACTTGGCTGGTAGAGAAAACCTTTATAGAAGAGGCAAACAGCCAAAGTCTGTGAAGGGTCCCTGGCAGACTAGAGGAAAGGACCAGCATTTAAAATACCTTTGAACAACTGAGAAAGCAAGAAATCGGTTAACTGGATTAATTGAATTCCATGGAGAACAGTGCAAGGAAAAGAAAGAATAAGACCTCTTCAATGTGTAGAATAACTGGTTCAGATAGTAATAAGTAAACAAAGTAAGAGCCAAAGGGAAATGTGCTTCTGGATTTTGGTGTCAAAACCATTCTAGCTAGAACTTTGTTGGCTTTTGTTAGACTTCATCTGTCTCAGTGTTTCCATATTGACAAAGCTCCTTTCAAACAGTGTAGATCAACAGTGTAGAGACAGCCCCAAACGGCAAAAACAAAAGAGCTTTGTAGAACATAGCTCACAGGAGAGATTCAGTTAATTAGTAAAGATTCATCTAGGAGATATGAAAAGATTAACCACATCTATAGAAGCCCAAGTGTCACCTGCCAGGGATGGATGGCCTTGATGTAACCTTGAACTTGCCTTGGGGTCAAGGTTGGCGCAGACACTGCTTTGAGCCCTCTCCATTTCTGAGTCATGGAGATGGACTCAGTTCAATCTGAAGCAACATTTGTCATGCTTTCTTTCTTCATGCTTTCTGAGCTGGTGACTCAGGAAGCTGGGGCAGCTCCATTCATGCATTAGAGCTAATGGATGTTTACACAAGGAGTGATGTCTTTGCACTTGAGGTATTCCAAACCTGACAACATCAGAAAAGGGCCTCAGTGGCACTGAGGGAATTCGGATGCATGTCTGTGTCTTGTGGAAGCAGTCACATCTGCCCTAGCAAGCCAAAGCCATAAGCTAAGGCTGCTCTTTAGCCATACTCAGTCCATTCAGGGCTGCAGGATGTGCCAGAATTTCAGTGCATGAGAACACCATTCTTGGTGAGCAGCCTGATGCACAGAGTCTAGCAGGTGGTCCAGCCGTGGCAAGACTCGACGCTTGTGGAGTTGTGGAGGCATGGGCTGAGGTGTCTGCTTAGAGTTTCTGCAGACACTGAGATGTGGCTGCTGCTCAGAGGTGAGGACACTGCCATGTAGGCTACTGGATGGGTGGAGACATTGTGGGCCCCTCAAAGTTAGGTGAGAAGTGCCTGTGGGGTGAGTTGATAGGAGCTGCAGAAGCTCTGCAAAACCCACTGCTGCCAGCGTGTCCCTGGCTTCTGTTTCTGTGTTCAGGCATCAGGATCTCCAGTACAATGAACCTGATGTTTATCAAGGATGAAGGAAGGTATTTGTTGGGTTCTGGGTCTGACATTTGGCTTCGAGTCCTCAAGGCAGTCTTGGGAGAAGCTTCTCTGAATGATGGGTTGTGTGATGAAGACCATGTAACTCCTTAATACCTCATTTGTGAGGGTGGAGAAGACAGGGTAAAGAACACAAAAGGAACAGATCTGTGACCTGATTCTTAAAGTGATCTCCATGCCTGTTGTCACTGCATGTCCTGATGGATGGACAAAAGCAGCCTTGTCCACTCTAGTTCTGATAAAGGCACAATACAGCATTTGTGTGGCTGCAGGAGATGCAGGCTGTGATTGCTGATCTTACTACATTGATACTTTCTTATTTTTAATTAAAAAATCCAAGAGCAACAACCAAAACACAACCACGTGGCCCTGCATGCAGAGGCCTGGTGTACAATTATCTTTGCACACCCTAGGCTACTCTTGGCTTTCAGTCTCTTTCAAGATTTACCTTTTACTTACAATTTTTCAAGATTTACCATTTGCTTCCAATATTTTCCAGGCTTTTACTTACAGTTTCCAGCTGGCTCCCTACTGTCACTTCAAGTCTTTAAAATTATGCTGCTTATGTCCTCCACATCCCAACCCCTTCCAAACGGCACAAAACAGATGCTTCCCTTTGAAAAGAAGTTTGTTACAAGAGAATAAAGTTCAGAATCAAGGGAATTAGGTAAGCTGTGCAATTACCAGAAGATCCATGCTCCAGTGCAACTGGAAAGCACCATCTGGGACATTTCAGACTCTAACAGCTCTGCACAAATCCACTTGTTGAAAGAAGCAGAGGCTGTGAGGACATTTAATCATCTCACTTTCTTAAATAAAAGGAAGTCCCTGAGCTCCTTTAGACTATCAGCTTTGGGCATAATTAGCCCGGTGATGATAACATGTTTCACAAAAACTGGGGGTTTTTTGGAGACATTTCAAGTATCTGAGGAACAGATCTATCACATGATGTTGTCTCTTGCCACCATCACTCAGTGACTTCAGCAGAGGCAATTTCACCTTAGCTAGCCTGAGAGTTAGCAGAGGCAAAGCACAAGACTGATCAGAGTGATCTGAAGATGCTTCAAATAGTCCATTGGAGCCATGGTTTGGATTCTGGGCTCTCATCATGGCACTGTGCTAACATGGTCCTGTGGAAAGGCTTTTTTGCCCCGTTTCCTGTAGACATCTGCATTGCTATAGTGGCAAAACTTCAAAGGGCAGAGGCATTATCTGATCTGTCTCTTTACCCACAGATGATCAATATCCTTCTAGAAGAAGCCACCGAATATCAACTGAGGTCTAAACTCCCTGTTGCATTTCTGTGCAGCAAGGACAGTAGCTGGCATGGTTGCTCATATCTTTTAGTGGCTGCAGGTAAAAGGGAATTTACAGAAACAGTTAGGTAGCCTGGATGCCCCTGTCAGGTGTGAAACATGAATCTAAAGCATATGAGCAGCTAGAGCAGAGGAGCTGGTGACACAATGCCTGTCTTTGTTCCAAGCACAAGCCAGTCTCACTGGAACCTGAAGTTTTGCCATCTCTCTGACTTTAATCAGACCAGCAGATGTGAATGGGCTGGCATGGCTTTGTTCAGGGGAGGATATGTGCTGCTTCTGTGCAAAAGGACTTAAAAGAGAAAGCAAAGCACAGATGTCCTGAGCTCGGAGCCCTGGGACCAGATAATGAGCTACACTCGAGCTGCTCGTGTGCATGTCCCTCACAAGATGTCCAGAAACTGAGGAGTCTCCTTTCTGCCTGTTGCACAAGCCATGCTGTTGTGTGATTGCTCTCAGAGCTCTGTCCCAAAAAACTCAGCCACAGCCAGCACCTGTTCCTCTCTCCCTACCAGTGTCTGTAAAAGCACAGTCTACTGTGGAAGCCAATAAATAGAGAGTATTTTAAGTCAAAATAGCAATGTTGCCTGCCCTCTGTTACTCAGTAAGATTCTCTCCCTACAGTGGGACCTTCAAAAAACAGCTGAAACGTTAGCCACTCAGCATCACTGAAAGGGCAAGAAATTGTCATTAGCACTTCTTGCTTGTTTTGGAAAAATGGAATCTGTGTGTCAGAGAAGGAGATGTCAGGAGATTCCTTCTTTAGGCAATAATGATAACTTTGGCAAAATGATATCCTTTTCTGCTGCTGCTTTATTTCTGCTTTTTAATCCTGTATACCATTGTGTACTGCTACATATAAGAAGAGCTGGGGGAGTGAAGTGTGACATGATGAAAGAGTCCTGACTCAGCACAGGGCATGCAAGCCATCTCAACTCAAGTGTTCAGTCATTAATTATCACAAGACTAGACAAGTCCATTACTTGCTTGCAAACAAGAGAAAAAATAGCAGGAATCAGGGAGAAAAGGGAGAAAAAGATTAAAAATGCAGTTCCAGCAGAACCAAAAGGGACATCACTCACTTGGCAGTTCACATGAGGGAAGGGCAAAAGGGTTGAGGTATCAACTGAGATCATGTTCTGGGACATGGTTTCCTTGGATTTTTCCTGTCTCAGCTGTAAGTAGCATGACCTGACAGATTCTAGATGAGCAATTCTGTTGTCCCAGCATCAACCCTTAAAGTGAGATCTGGAATGGATTCTGAGCAGGGAACACTGCATGGTCTGCACTGGCCTCCCTGGCATGAACACTGTACCAGCATTGGGTACCTGGCATGGACACTGCACCACTCAATAGAACTAGAGCAGCAGGACTAAAGGATGAGCTGTTGCTGGGGACATCCCTTTGATCCAGACCCAAGACAAAGATGTTTTCGATAGACAGGCACAGTTATTTTTGGAGGCTGCCATTCTTACTAAACTATGCAACAACCAAAAGAGCACATGCATCATCCTTTGTTTGCATATTTAGGGTTTAATGTCACTTCTGGTATCAAAGTATTTGACTTGTCAAGCTAACCGAATAGAAAATTAACAGAAGTTCCAGCTCTGGCTGTGGCTCTGCCTCTGAAGTACCAACAACTTGGTGCAAACCACAGCAAACCACCACCAGTCACTCCTCATTAGAGAGAGCAGACATGTGAGCTGCAGAAGTCCTTCATCTTGTGGTGCTGCCTGGAAAGCAGAGACCATGATTTGTGGGACAGCCCTGACAAACTGAAGCTTGTGGAACCTACCACTGCATGTTTGAGACTTAGTTCAGAAGAATGAAAAACGGAGAAGATTACAGCCCTCCACCCCCTAAGTCTGGCTCTTCTTCTGTCATCTATATCAAAAGAGAAAAGAGGGAATGTGAAGGGACAGTTTTCTTGGCAGTCTCATCTTGGCTTCTGCCATGCTGTAGTTTGAATTTTAGGTTGGGTTCTGTGCTAGGAGACTCCATCTGTACTTTCTGCTCTAATGAATATTGTTCCTTCTTGAGCATGTTTTACCATCCTCTCTTTGCTCCCACTTAGATGCACTCATCAGTGAGGTAAATCAAGTGCAGAGATCTCTGGGGCAGCAGCATTTTTGTCCACATTTCTCATTAGTGTTCAGATGCTTATCAGCTGATTCTGGCAGCTGAAGGCATGGCTGAGGCAGGGGAGGTCACTGTGGCTTCAGCTGCCTTCAGCCCAGCTGCCCTCTTCTGACAGAGCTTTCCTGTTTGTTTTCCACTCTGCATTGTAGGGGCTGGTGTCCAGAAAGCCAGGCTGAGAGAGCCTGCAGAGCTCTGGCCCTGCTGCCTCAGAAATCATGCACACTCAGAGCTGCTGCACCAGCCACTTCCACAGTGAACCTTGCTGAGGGACAGAAGAACACAAAAAGAAAAGTGAAAGCCAAGTTCCCATGGAATAATGCATCCCCAGGGGCACTAGACAGACATCAACCTGGAGTTTGGGAATTTGGAAAGGCAGATGCCACCTTCAGAGGCAGAAGAAGCAGAGAAGGTGAGCTCTGGAGCAGCCAGGCTTTGGGAAGGCTGGGGTGAGGTAATCCAGAGCTGTTCCTATGGCAATCTGCAATGATTCTAGCTGGTTGCTCTCTGAAGCCACAGCTGGTGATGGATTAATGGAGTATTTTCTCAAAGGTTATTTTGAGCCATTTCTGTTCTTTCTGCACAGGCTGAAAACTAAACCATTCAGCTAGCACATGCACTGAACTCCTTCACACAGGCACACCAACTCCTCCTCTAGATGGTGAAAAATGCACCACAAATCCTACCTATTAGGCAAAGCCACTGCCAAAATGCTTGATAATTGTGCTGGTAACTTCACAGCCTCCCTCCAAACAGCAACAGAGATGTGTGTAGGGTGAGAGCAAATCTATGTTTGAAGGGCATGTGGCTCCTCAGCAATTTTCTTGCTTTTCAGCTCCCTGCTTTGGAACCTGCCATACTGCAGATCTAGAGGAATGGCTTTATATCTCTGAATTGAGATTTGCTGTTATCTTAGGGCTGTTTCATGCTGGAGCAGTTTCCTTAACCAGCATTATGAGCTGTCTTGGTTTCTTCCATTAAGGCAGAAAATCTCAGCCCTGAGATGATTAATTGTCTCCTTTTTGAGTGAAGTGGGACTTCAGGGACAAGAGCTGCTGCTGGGTAGGCTTCGTGCTTTGCATCTATCTAGATCAGAACAGAAACATCAGTGCCCCATGAATGGTGGTGGATATGTGGGCTGGGAAAAATGAGGGGGGAGGTTTTTTTTCTAACAACATCTAAGCCAGTTATGCCAAAATTAAATAGAGAAGGACAAAACCATCAGGAAAATTGCAGCAATTTAAAGTACAGTATTTTACTGCAAGTCCAGGGGATGATAGGAGTGCAGTGACATTTATCAACAGCTACAACAGAGAGTTCCAACCAAAAGAAAAGGAACAATCTGCTTTCTGCCCTTGGCATGATAATTTGCCTTTTACCTTCTGCATTTTCATATATTAGTTTGAGAAGCAGAGGACTAAAACAATCAGCAACAGATGTTCTGCACAATCAGTGTGGTGCATGAATTCAGTTAGCATGCAAATTGTGATCCCTGGGCTGCTGGAGCACAGGCAGCCTGGCTCTGCACACACAGCTAGGAGGGGCATGATTGAAATGTCTGGAGTCAATCACATGTTCAATCACCATCCCTTTTTTATCTTGGCCTCCATGACTGGTAGCTATTATGACAAAGATTTGAAATGTGCATGACACACAGTGGCACCCAGGAGCCAGAGAGGTGGTCTGGGCTCCATCAGAGCCATCAAAGCTTTGTCGCCTGCTTCCCTCTGCTCCCCCTCACCACAGTAAATTTCAATGCACACAATATGATTTAGAAGGGAGGGTGTTGTACTGTTGTTCTTGGGCTGGAGTGTTATAAACTGCATCTCAGTTTTTCAGTGAAATCAGTAGACTGTCTCCCTTCCTGAACACGAGCATGTGGTCTGCTCAGAAATGGGACAGTGCAGGGGAACAGAGCCTCCTGACCTGCCTGCACACAAATGCTGGGTGAAGCCTCAGAAAAGTGTTGGTGTCCCAAAAAACACTTACTAAAACCATTCTGAAAATCAAGGGTCATGCTCTCCCTGGAGTACCAAGACAACACCCATGCCTCTTCTGTTACGGAAGTGACAGAGAGTTTCACACACAGGGCAGAGCAAAGATGGCAAGCAAAAAAGGGCTAGGCCATGGCCCTGCCTGCTGTGCTGCCCCAGGCCAGCTGCTGCAGACAGCATCTGTCTGCTCCTGGCAGCTCCATGGCACTGGAAGGCTGCAGCCCAGCAAGGCTGAGTGCCTTAGGAAGAGAGGTAGCACACGCCAGGGGATCAGATGCAATTTGTATCTTTTACCATGGAAACATTGTGTCCTGATTAAAGCTTAATTGGCCCAAACACTGGCTGCACAGACCTCTCGGCTGCAATGAACAACTGTTTAGAATGCAGGGCTCTTGATTAGAACAGTGTGGAGCCCAGAGATGGTGACTGTACCACCACCAACAGCACTAACACTGGAACAAGAAGGAATGAAGAAATGTTCCCAAGTACCCAAACGGAAGAGCGGTGGCAGTGATTCTGAGCTTGGTCGCTTCAAGTCATAAAATGATTTTTTTTCTTTATTAAAACAAAGGCAATTAAGCACTCTTTTGGGGGGTTTCAGATTGGTTAGTCAGCTGGCCTGGACTGTTAAAGGGAATTAAGATCCTTAAAGAGAGCAGCCATTTGAATTCATGTCCTCCTAACAGTTAAGAACCTATGAAAACTGACCCATGGAGCAATAGGACTGTGATGTCCCTGTTTCATATTGTGTGCTAGGAGGGGTCCAGGGGAGGATGTCTGAGCATTCAGGGTGATTTATTTACCCTGGAGACATCTATTTCCATTCTGAGTTTTGCAGAGAGCCTCCTACCAATGGAGGCACATTTTAGGTTCAGATTTTCTGCTTGTACAACTAAAGCACATTAAACCTCACATCTGTCCTTGGGTAATGAGGGACAAAGTGTGCACTGAGCCCTGACACAACCAGGCTAGTTTATCTTCACAAAGTATTATTGGAGGCTGCTCTTGCTTATGTGGCTATCTCAGTGAGTGCCCTTCCTGCAGGATTTATTCTTTCTTCTTTCTTTCTCCCTAAAATGAAAACATTTTAGGGGTCTGTCTTCCAAATTCTTTAATATCATCACATAAAAAAACTATGCCAAGAAATATATATTGTCCACTATTCTGAATAGCAAACCTGGCAATATTTATCACCTGATACAGCTGTTATTCTGTCTGTCTGTTCTTGCACATATAAACTAGCCATAAAAACCCAGTGAATTCTCTAAGGCCGATGGAAGGTTTTAAGGCCTGCTTGCCCTTCAGTACACTTACAAAAATAGTTACTTCTAAAGTGCAAAATACAAAAATCCTTCTTAAAACATGGTCCCCAAACCCACAACTGACAAGGTGATAGTGACAAGCAGAACAAAGTGAGGATAAAGGTTAGTGAGATTAAATATTGCAGAAGAAAAAGGCAGGGGCAGAAGTGTTTGTAAGTGCCAAAAATTCTGCCAAGCACCACAGTATCCTTCAGCAGTGCTGGGCTGGAACAATTTCCTCTTGTAGCACATCATGCTTTTCCAGGCCACCTGTAAGCCTTGAGTAAAGCACACAACAGCTTCTCAGTGAAACTGAGCAATTCCCTGGAAGCATCTTCAGTTGCTTCTCTCTTCCTCTCCCCTTGCTGCTGCCCCGTGGAGAACAGGGAAATGAAGTCAATGCAGAGCCATGCTTCCCAGCAGGTTGGCTGGCAATGGAGATCAGACTTTAGAGACCTGTCACCTGCACTTCTTTTTGTATGCTCACAGAGTTATTTACTGCACTCATGGCAATAGTTGCCATATGGAGCCCCCAAAATCACAGTAAAATCAGACTGCCCTAAAGCTGTTGCTGTGAAAGATGGGCTGGGTGCTGGGATAGTGATGAGCAGCAAAACTTCCTATCTACTAATGTGTTTTAGTTTGAATTAAACTATCATTCAACATTTATGGTAGAAAAAGGATTATTTGTGCTGATTGTGGGCTTGGTGATCTCTGAGGTCTTTTCCAACCATTATGATTCTTCCTACTGTTCCTTTCCCTGTTGTTTGGGTCAAAAGAAAATACATTTGACTTGAAAACTTTACTATAGGCGTATAGCTATTTGATATTAAATTAAATGAGGTTATTTGGGGAATGTGCATTATTGCATGTGGAACTAGGAGCAAAGGATCTGAACTCTGCTTCTGCAGGAAGAAAATGGAACTGGGAGTTCTGATACAAAGCACTAATGCATCAATAATTCTGACAACTACCAAGGCAGATTTTACTTCTTGGATAGACTCTGCATGTTGTGCTAAAGCAATTTCCCCCCACGCTCTACATTGTCACTTGAGGCATCCTTATTACTTCTCCAGGTATTAAAGGGGTGAGATATGTTTTCATTTCATTAATCTTCTCTCAGGGGGCAGTGATGAGTTCATCCAACTCTCAAGGCTGAAAATTCTTTTCAATTAAAGAATCCTCTCCCCAGCTGCTAGTGGCATTAGCAGCACCCATCCTGTCTGCAACAACAAATATTGGGATATTCCACGAATTACCCTATAAATCACTGGACACAGAATGATCTGCAGGATTAAAACAAACAAAAAAGGCTAGCAGAAGTGAAGATGGTGAGGCTCTGGCCCATATGGTTTATTGTCCCTCTGATGTATCAGTTTCATCACTGTCTGGGCAATTGAATTGGATGTTAAGGTGAAACAGAGTGAAAAATTTAACAGAGCTATTCACTGCAAATCTTATCCAAAACATTAGGATCACAAAGGTGATAATAGAAGTGGTTTAAACTCAGGGAAAATTCTATGTTAGAGGGGATTAAAGAGAGCATTTATAGAACAGGATGGATTTCTTCCAGCCTCCATGTGCAGGAGGCATGCAATGCGTGAATAATTCATCCAGAAACTCTATCGCGGAGTTGTATCAGTTTCCACAGTAAAACCTGGCTGTGGAGGAGGAAAATACATCAACATCTGTGACAGGCCCTAGGAAGAGACAGTTGCAAAGCCTTTCAGGCACCAGGAGCAAACCAAAATACAATAAATTCACTAAGTGTCAAATTTGTGTTGGCTGAGTAATGAGCCCATATGTCTGGTTGCTGTGGCACTGCAGGAGCAGCTCCCCCTGCCCCTCCCAGCCCTCCACAGCTCCACTGTGACTGGTGGCAGGGGAAGTGATCCAGCTACTGTTTTCCACCTGGAAGATGGATGGAGATCCACAGATAGATCTGACTGGTGGCTCTTCTTTGGATTCATGCTCAGCCATGTCGGTCCATGCCTATCCCAAGCCAGTGGTCACCTCCAGTCCAACACCCACTCCATAATTTACTGTCTGATGAGATGGAGGCATCTAGCCCCAGAAGGATGGCTCACATTCCAGAATTTGCTTTTCTCAGCCCAAAGGGTCTGAAATACAGATGGAAACTGCAGTGGCTGGTGGCACAGCATTGCTACCCTGCAGGAGAGGCTCCTTCTTGGATGCAGGGACCTTCCCTGCCATGCAGAAAGCCAATAAATCCTGGTCTGGTGCTTGTGCCCCAGAAAAAGGTGCTGACTGCACTGTTCCTACTGCCTGATCCCTGCTGGCAACTGCCAGACAAATAAAACAGGAGGAAGGGGAGAGGCAGGAAAGGAGGGGGAGTAGCAAGTTTTCTGTGTTAAATTGGATTTGCTCTGCATTGAAAAGCAGGGACAGAGAGGGCTCAGTCTGTCCCTGAGATGTCTGTGATGACAGGGTAAGTCAACCCAGATGATATTTGACTCAGATGCTTGGAAAAGCACCTGAACATCTCTCCAAGATCTGCTTCAAACCTTAGTTCTATGAACTGCCTTACAAGCTGCCAACTGGCCTTTTATTTCAGAAGGACCCAGTTTTATCATCAAAAGCATCCCCACTCTGCCACTGCATTTGCTGTTCCTCCTCCCACAGGCAGCCTGCCCTCGCTGCTGCAACTCTGTGCTTCATAAGACCCCTGGTTTAAGAAAAAGTAAATATAATCCATAAATCCCTAAAAACACTTGCTCTGGAGAAATGGAAACAAAGTAGAAACAAAAAGCATAAGAAACACCTCCAAGAAGAAGTGAACTCCAGTGAGGGTTGTTGAGTTGCAGACATCTGTCATCTTTGCTCTTATGAGCACAAGAATCAATGACAAGTCTGTCAATAAAAGGAGGGGGAAAATGAAACCATGCCTTTAAAAGAGAGGGGAAATACATCTAATATCTGCTGTGTGTATAGATAACCTACAGGCTGTCATGCTAACACACACATGGAAATGAAAACCAGAGTGCCCTCTGAGGAAGTCATGGAAATGGAGAGGACAAAGTCATACAGCTCTACCTGCTACTTCCCTGCCCACTTGATCTGCTGCTTTCTCTTATCTCTCTCCCACCTCAGTTTATACAGGAAATTTCTCATTTTTTCTCCCAGTGCTTCTGCTCACCCTGAGATGATGGAGGATAGTCAGCTGCTCCCAGACACCTGGCTCTCTTCTCTCTCCTCCTTGGCTTGCTTTCCAGAGAAGGTTAAAGCCTCAACTGCAAAGACAGCATCAAGGTCCATCTGTGTCTACAGCACTGGGTCCTCAGCAGAGTAGCACACACCACATTTCAAGTAGCCAAAGCTGAAGAAAAAGCAATGCTATTATCTATGTATGAAAACTCTCAGAAGAACTAAAGAAGATCTTCTCTTCTAAACTATTGCTGTTTACTTAGTTTGAGCATAGTCATGAAGGTGGAGCTGGTATGAGGGAACTCACTGCCCTCTAGAAGAGCAGAAACAGTTGGAGATATATGGGGAAGGTATCTGTGAAAGTGACCTTTAGCCCTTGTGCAGAGTGCTCTTTGATGCACAAACCTCAAGGAGAGAGAAGCAGGATCTCTGCTGATTAAACTCCCCTTAGCAGGAACAGGGAGACCAGAGAGTTAAAAAAAAGCAAGTCTGAGAGGTGGTTATTAAGAGGTGCTTTGGAGGGAAGAGTTGCCTGAAAGACTGAAGAAACCTCAGGTTAATGACTGACAAGCTCACTCTGCTATATTTAGCTGAGGAAAATCTCTAACAGATCCACTACAATTGCCTATTTATTTATTTGTTTCAGAACAGATGTAGTCTGACCTCCCCCAGCACAGCAGCAGGCTGAGCTGAGCTGGATCGGAACTGTTCCAGGGCTTTAGGCAGTTAGGGAGAGCTCAGGAGACACCCTGGGAATTTCACAGTGCTGAGATGAAGCTGTGTGAAAGTGCCTCTACATCTCCACAAGTATTTCCAAACTCAGGATCTCAGGAGACCCATTTTGCACTTCAAACTGACACAGAAAATTCTGTGAGCATGGCATTTGGAGCAAATGTGATCCATTTTCTTCAGGGGGCTGCACAGAAGGAGAAGCCACTACAGACATCCTCCTGGCCCCACTAGCTGAGTATCAGATTTGGGAAAGCTCTTAACTACTGCATCCCCAAACCTGCTGTAACAAACCAGATGCAGCAGCAGCTTTCTGGGAGCTGCATGATTTCCTTCGCTCCCTGTCAAATTCCAGAGCTGCTGCAGCCAGCCCTCTGCAGTTTGACTGCACTCACTCTTTGGTTTTGTGCATGCAAACACCTTTGCAAAGAGAGCTAATGGTTGGACTGGGGACCTTGAAGTTAGCTCCAGTTCACTGCTGTCTTGCCTGAAGCTCTGTTGTCTGGTGGAAGCTCTGCATAAATAAACAAGTGACACTAGCAGTAGGCTGAGTGGCAGCTTTACCATGGCTTGTCCATGGTGAACAATGCAAAACCAGTTGTTTAAATCTCTCCTCACCTGCAGCTCTCACCAGCTCCAAGATGGTGTTTGTTAGAACATACAACAGTACTATAACACCAAACATATCTATTGAGCTCCTGGCTGCCCTGTTAGCCAGTCTGAAACATTTAAAATCAATACCCAAAGAATTAATAAGCTGAACACCTTCCCCTCCAAATTTTTACTTAGGTATTGTTTGCACTCTCAAAGCAATCCAAATATCTTTGAAGACTCTTCTAAAAATTAGACTTTATTTTTGGTTCTCAGTAGCTGTTGGAGCCTTTGATGCAGAGTTGCTCTCTGTTGTACCTGTAGCAAGAGCAGAAAGCCTGTGTGAAGCAGAAATCACCTCTGGACATCAAACCTGCAGCCTCAAAAAACACTAAATGAATTTCTTTTTCTATATACATCCTTCCTGCACAGCAAAATACTTAAAGTGATGCCAGAAACATAAAAAAGATGAGCTACCTCATAAACTCCTGGCTGCCAATGCCTGCCCTGGAGTCACAAGTCTATTGTTTACCTTTTCTTTTGAAGCGTGGGAAAAAAATATATCAAAGTATTCCAGGCTGCCAGAACCTTGCACACACAGACACTGGCATTGTGACAGCAAGCCCAGATGAGAAAAGATGTCTAGGCTTAAATATCACACTCTCCCCTGAGCTGCTATCCTGCTTCAAGCTAGGGAGGATAAAATCTTGCCCAGCAATGGCAGCACTGTGTGACTAACCTGCTCCTCCTTCCGTGAACCTGCTGGGCCTGATATTGCCTGGCATTCCTTCAGCCAGACTGCAATGGGAAAAGACCTGGAATGGGATGGTTAGCTTCCCTGTCTGTGTTTGGCTCTTCCTCATGGTTTGCTGTTGTCCAGTGGAGGAGAGAGCCCCAGTCTGCAGTGCAGCAGAGGAGGTGAGTCATGTTCTAGGGCCATGCAAGGATTTGCCAAATGGGCATAGATCTGTTCTGTGTGGGAAGGTGTAGCACAACTCATCATCACCTGCATATCTCTGCTAGCTGAAATCCTAGCTATAACTACGTCATTTTTTCACAAAGACATTCCCTTTTTCTCTGACCTTCCAAGTACTGCTTTTTGTTCTCTACACATCTCCCAACTGCCTCTTGTCTGTGCCCGGGTAAATACAGGCAAAACTCTCTGCTTCCAGCCAGTACCTTTTGCTCACACAGAGCTTGTGTCTGTCAGACACTACAGATCCCCATGGGGATGCCAGGCCTGTCCTCCAGCCCTCCTGCAGTGTCAGAAGAGCTAACTACGCAGTTGAAGGGAACAGTGTGAGTAACAGCCAAAGCAGCCAGGCTCCTTGAAACAAAGGTGCAGTAGTTGTTGCAGTCCAGAAGTATTTAGCAGAAGCAGCAAAAGACTCTCTGAACAAAAATGGCCAAAGGACCCTTTCCTGGCTCAGGAATTTGTTTGAGCTCACTGAGTTAATAGCTCAGAGTGATTGAGCTGTAGCAAAACCACTTCATTCCTGAGACAACAGGAATTCTGAGATAAATTCTGGAAAGGAATCCAGGATTTTTGTAGGGAAGCTGCTGTGGTGCTGAGGAGCAAGAAGCGTTGTAGGAAATGTCTCTGAAATCAAAGTGTCTGTGAAAATTGCCTGCAGATGTTATGAATTGCCTTTGGTGTTCTGCTTGCCAAGAAGGAAAACTGGAAGCACAGTAGCTGTAAAATGAAGGCATGAAAGGCTGATCAGTGTGATATATCTATAGGAGAAAAAAAATGCTCTTTTTATGATTGGTATCATCTGTTCATGTAAATTCTGCAGCTGATATCAGAGACAGAACAAGTTACCTCCTGACTCAGGGTAGCCCTTCTGCAGATGTGCTATGCTCCACCATTCCCTCAGATAGAGAAGTTAAAGGAGTTCCCATCAGCATCTCTGGCCCTCCCCAAAACATCAATCTACTCTGTTAGAACTGCAGTCAAACCTCTTCCCAAATCTTCACACTGCTCCACCACTTTCTTTGATGTTTTGTTTTTTTTCCTCTTTACTTTTATTAAGTCCTGTAGGCTCGAGAAAGGCTGTACCTCATCCTTTGAGCCATCTTGGGCTGGAAATAATAGCCAAGTGGTGAAAATTTCAGAAGAAGGAATTACAGAAGCCTGGGATTGTGCCTGTTTTCCAGCAATGTTCCTACCACTTATCCAGAGAGTCAAACACACTGGAAAAGTCTATGATGCTGTAAGCCAAATCTGAACAAATGGCATCAGCACTAAGAAAGGTCACCTGCCATCCAAATTTTATTATTATTTTAGAAGGAAACCTTCTACAGAGCTGCAAGTAAGACAAAGGCTTCTGGAGCCCCTGGTATGCTCCAAAATGACATGTACACTCTTACACATCTCCTCTTTTTTATTGAATCCTGATTACATAATGGCATCTTTAAACTTACATCAGTGTGTGCTCAAAATCAGACTTTCTAAAGATATTTATCTTTCTGATAACTCTTCTAATTTCTTTGTGTTGTGGCTATAGCCTAAGAATCAATTTCTGCTTTTATAAGGTGTAACCTTCAGCTGCAGTTTGAATCCAATGATACAAAATCTATCATAAAGTGATTTTCCTTCCACAGAGGAAAAGGTAAGTCACTCCTAAACTCCAGCCATGGCTAAATTATCTGATGTTGGCAGTGGTTCAGAGACAATCTACCAACAAAATTATAATCACTGTGCCTTCAGTTTCCATAGGTCTGGCCAGACAAGGTTTTTCTTCCAGACATTATCCCATTTCATCTTCTTTCCTTTGTCTTCATCCTTTCACTCTCTTCTTCTGACTTACTTTCTCACGCTCCTCTCTCAGTCATTTTCTCAATCTCCACTTTGATTTCCCATTCCAGTTATCACCCAGCTGTTAATAACACTAGGTGCAAGAGAATTCCAAGTGAATCAGATTTGGCTCAGGTTTTAGCATTTTTTTTTCTCCTCTGAATCAGACTGAGATAGGAATTGGAGTCTGCAGTAGAGATACTAAAACCTGAATGAATGAATTCTGGCCCCTACACCTCTGTTTTGGCATCTAAACAGAAGTGGTTATTCAGTGACTGTGACTATCTGCAGCTGAAGTGTTAGGTGTTGTAGTTAGCTATTTGTTTATAAAATGGTTTTAACTGCAAAGTTTAAACCTTTATGGTGCATGCAATCTTCTGCAGGTGAACCACTAATCCTGTCTAGAAATAAAGTTTTAAGTGCCACATTCCAGTCCTGGGAAGTCTTTTATTCCAGCCCTGGAGTGGATTACAGGAGCAGAGAAGAGCATCATCCCCTTTTCAGACATTTATAGTCGTCTGATCTTCCTTTCCTTTCCACCAATGTAGTAAAGAATTTCTGAAACCACTCCACTGGGGTTTAGAAATTCCAGTACTGCTATTTGAGGTTAAAATGAGGCTGTATCTTCAGTTAAGAGTCAGATACTGCTTGAAGAAACCTCCCTGGCAGTCTGATTATCCCCAACACAGATATGCTCCAGAGCAAGGCTGCTGCAGCCTCCTGGGGTGCTGGGCCCATCCTGGCCTGGGTCTGAGCACTGAGCCAAAGCAGAGCACAGGGGGAGGTGACCAAACTTTAACCACCTCTGGAGTTTGGTTCTTTTCCATACAGATTTTAGGTCTCCCCTTTGTTATTTGTTATAACAACACAAGAGTTCAAAAGTTGCCAGAATCTACTTAATAGTAATCCTCATTCCAGAGACTGTGCAGAAGTTTGTGAAGAGAACTCTTGGTCTCTCTAATCCATCCTTTTTCTCTGGACTGCTCTTCATTAGCCATGCCCCAGAGTGCTCTCCACTCACTACTCTTCAGCTCCATGCTGTTTGAATCTTCATCTTTTGTTAGACTTTTCAATAACCTGATTATGTTTTTAAGTGAAAAATCTCTCACTAAACCCCAACATAAACCTCCCCCTCATTTCTCAGGTCAAGTCACAGTGGAAATGAGACAATGGCCATTAGCCTTTCTTATGTGACGTTTGTCACACTGAAGTTCTCCTGTCAGCACCATTTCTCAGACCACAGGCACTCAAGCTCTGCAAAACAACCATGGCTGTAGTGTGGCCAGAGGCAATGGGAGAAGGGAGCTTCAATAAGCATCTTCAGGGAAGCTTTTACACTTGGAATTTTCTTTAACTCAATGTTAATGATTTAGTCATTGATGATGTTATTCTTTTAGACCAGCTAGAGGAGTATGGACAACAAACCCACACCTGGTACCAGTGGCTGTGGGGCTTCATAGTGCTGTTTGTAAACAGGGAGTCTTCCTTCCTAGATCCAATCTCTCTCTCTGAACTAGGGGTCAAGGTATAAGCAGGGAAAAAAAGAAAGCAAATTGCTTTTTTTCTCCCATTAAAAGTGATTAAGAACTTCCTTATGCAATTTAAGTGACATATCCATGGTGGCATGTGAAAGATTGTCTCCCCACAATGCATTTTTCTTTGTAAACATCCTGTCAGCATGCTTGAATGAGTTCTGAATTGTATTATCTCTGCCTCAAGGGGGAAAAGTCACTTGTCTTCACGATCCTGTGGTTTAGGATGCTCTGAAGGCTGATCTGGCAGCATCCTCCCAGCATCCTGTCCTGTGCAGGGCTTCAAGGTCTTAGGAGGGTAGTTAGCTATCTTGGAAGATCTATCTGTGACTTTCTCCATCTTAACAACACTAAGCTGCTAAGATAGGAGACTGGTGTAACTAGACCAGCAGAGAGGTTTAAGAGCTGCCCAAGAAAATGCTGTGTGGGTTCAGAAGCCCATGAGAACTGTGGTGAGGCTTTAGTGATTCTGACTGACTTAAGATGACTCATCTTGATGAACAACATCCCTAGTGCCTTGTCCTTTTGTGGATTGTTATTAAAAAGAGTAATAGGAAATCAAAATAACAACTCTTTGTTGCTTAATACTTAAATGTGAGGAATGGAATTACAAGTCTAATTACTATTCTAGCCACAGTCTGAGTGCTGCCTGAGGAACCAGCAAATGCTGTGCTTTAATCCTACTGTCCTATGGATTTGTTAGTGACTCTGATATGCTCCATTCATAAAATACATTTTAATGTTCCTACTAGTAAACCAGGACTATTTTCTAATGGTTATCAATTGATTTGATCATATTCCAAATACAGATTAGGAGATGATCTTCCTCCAGAGTCTTCACTATCTCTTTTGATAGGTCTCCCTTGCTCTTATTTATGTAGCCATAAAATCACACACAGAGACTGCACTATACAGATTTTTCTTCCTGTTACTCTATATTATATTCTCTTCATTATTACAAACATCCCTTCCTCAGATGACTCTCAAGAGAATGTGAACTCTGTGCTGTGATCTCCAGGGCTTGCATTATACATTTGCCAGGAGTTTTCATTATTGATAGACTTTCCTGGAGCACCTCTGAGCTGACTGACATGCGTTTGAGAGCTCTGCATGCCTAAATGGCCCTGACCTTCAGCATCAGCTCAAGATTCATGGCCTCAAGTGAGCTGGATAAATCAAACACAATATTTTTATCATGAAGACTCAAAAGTTGATAAGTTGACAGCAGAAAAGATATAATAAAACCATATTGAGAACTGTGTGTCTAGAACAGTCTGCTTTTATCCCCAGTTCATAGTATTATCCTATTGTTTCAATTAAAGCAAAACGATTTATTCACTAGTATTAATTATATTGTGTTTAAAGTCAGATTTGCATAGAAAGTTTTCTTAAACATTATTTCCATGACTATTTGAACAGTCAAACTACCATCACAGGCTTTTTATGGCAGCATTCACCTTTGCCAGCTATAACCTGCCAGTCAGTCCAGCTGTAAGATGAGACTCTGGCAGGGGTAGGTGTTGCATTTGGTTTATCTCAAGGATTCCTTCAGATTTTTCCCTAGACTTTCTGCTGAAGGTTTTTTCTTTTTACCCTGTCCTGAACCTCTTCTGAGCTGCTTGCTGTAAGCTCTTTGTTCCTCTGTCCCTGGCATCTGGAGAAGCAGGACAGAAGAGGAGAGGAGAATCCCAGCCCCGAGCATGTTCTCAGAAACACAAGTCCATCTTTTCATTTTCAGTACAATCAGTGCTCCTTTTCTAATAGATTAGGCAAAGGGTACTCTGCCTAGACTTATATCTGTCAAGGGACTGCAGAAAGCCCGTGGATAAACCTGCCCAGGGGTATTTGTGTATGTTAGCTCTCTGAATTTTCCTTTGAAAGCAAATCACCCCCTCAAATGCAAAGAAGAAGGTTGCCTCTGATGTGCCACCTTAGGAACCTAATTGAAGTCATTTGAATATATGCCTGGAAGTATCTTTTTCCACTGACTACAGAAAAAGTCCAGGGTAATGGTCTGGGATAAATTATTCACTGAAGTAAGGCTCCTGAACTCAGTGTGACTGTCTCTTAACTTACTTAGAGTGCTAAAGGTGTGCAGCCAGCAGCCAGGGATGCAGAAACATAATCACCCACACCTGGGCAAAGAGTGGAAAAAGTAAGCCAAAATATTTACAAAGGGATGTTTCTATTCTTGATAAAAATTCTTTTGAAACTATTTGGAAGACTTTTCCTACTGGAAAAAATCTCTTCATACTCCCTAGAGAAGGACATTGCTCAGGGAAACTGTACGTATTTCCACTTAATCAGAACAGGAATATGGCTTGGAGTTGGCCTAAGGCAGAACGACACCTCAGAAGGTTTTGTGGATTTTTGAATGTCTGGAAAGCTTTCAAAGGGCACAGCAACCTGAGAAGAACTAGGGTGAAACTAAAGCAAAACAGAAGTACTGAGCGAGGACAGTTCCAGCTCCTTCCCAGAGGTGTTTGTGGTGAATGACACTTCTGTGTGTGGTCACGCAGGGTGAGAGGCCATGGCTCGGAGGCTCAGGCCAAGTAGTCAGGGTGCAAAGCAAATGTGAGACACAAGCACCATCCACAGGCCTGTGCCCAGGAAAAACTGGGAACTGTCACCTTTTCTGCACACTGTGGGCCAAGGGACAGACCTGAGGTTGCCAGGTGGGACAGGACATCAAACGGTTTGCTCTGCTCTTGTTCCAGTGCAGAATAATCTACCAGACCTGTTTGGCTGACCCTGGAAAAAAGCCAAGGGTTTGTCCCATGGGGAAGGAGTTCTAGGCATAGAAGATGAGGCCTCGAATAATGTAATTAGCTGAATTTATCTGCACCATTGACAGGACAGCAGTGTTTATTACTAATGAATACCCTGCTAGTGAATCATTGATAACAGGAGTATTAGCTACCATGCTTATGAATGCTTTATTGTGGAAAGGTGGAAAGTTCATTGAAGCTGCTGGATTTCATGGGCCAGTTGTTTGCTTCAGTTTTGACCCTTTTCGATCCACTATTCTGGATTAGGCTTGGGAACAAAAGGAAAGAAGATGAGTTGAGTTTTGAAGAAAATTGTGTGACAAGGGCAATGTCTTGGATACCTTCACTAGGTCTTGTTTGCACCACACTTCCAGGTAAGTGCTGTGGGCACAGAAATCTAGGAATAACAGTGACTAAGAACCAAAGCAGCAAGGAGCAGCTCTGGCAGGCAGTATGCCGCAAGAAGAGCCTTTGCCCAGCCAGAGGAGAAGCAGGTGCTTTCAGAAGGGATTTGCAAAGGTCCAGAGACAGACACAGAGGTGTGGGAGCGTGATGTGAGATGGCTCCAGGAGCCTGCCTCGCTGCACAGGCCACATCCCCAGCCTCACCAAAGTCTTCCTCCTAAAACCTGGATCTACTTAGGCAGCTGCAGGAGTGGGAAGCAGGATTTTGAGCATGGACACTCTGTGGATGGGCTGTAGATGTCCTATGAGAGTAGTAGCCATGGTAGGATGAATAGACATTGTATGAATACCATCTTAAAAAGAGTTGTCTCCAACAGATGTATTTTATAAATCGTATTTGTATATAGATTTTTATCATATAAAAATTATATATAGGTATTTATATAGATTGTATAAATACCAACTTAAAAAGAGGAGTTGTCTCCAACAGCCACTTAACCGAGGGAAAATCTCCCTTTGATGGGGATGCCCCAGGCACAAAATGAATAACTCTGAGCAAGATGACTTGGAGCAGCTTTTGGTTTACCAGCCCCACATCTTTTGTTAAATTTCCAATGGAAAAGCAAACAACTCTGTCATGAAGGCAGAATTTATGTTTCAGTTTGTGCATTGTTTTGCTGTTTTTTTTCCCCTGAGATTCACCAGTTGAAACCCAAATTACATTTATTTTGGGGTAAACATTTTATGAGTTTACAGCTACATTTTGTTCTGAACTCCTAAGTATGGATCTGATTCATGTGAGCAGGACTGTGTCTCTGCTGCAAACTCACCACCCAAAAGGACAAACCGGTCAGGATGTTTCATGACCTTGACCTTCACCTCTGACCTCCCTTTATTGGTCTGCAGGACCAAACCCCAAATAAATGTGCTCAGTCTTGTTTGGCCTTTTCAGCTCACAGCCTGCACAGCCCTTTTGCATCAGCTTTTCCTCCTCTTTCTTACTCCAGGTTAGGCACGTAAACTATAGGAATTGGCTGGCCCTTGATGCTCTGGGTTGCATGGAACTATTTTGACACAGGGGTCAGTTTTTTAACCATAGTGGACCAAAAATCACACAGTATTCATGATTTTTGAAACAGTTCCTCCTGTAGAGACCATCCTCTGGGATAAACAGCTGGAGCTGCAAGGGGACATGTGGTGCACAGTTCTGCATAGATTACGTATTAGTTTAGCAAATGTTACTTGTAAACTAGATTATTTCTGTGTGTGCTCTCCTGGGTTCTCTTTCTTTCCTGAATTACAATATCTTGGAGGGGACTGCAGGTGATTCCCAGTTCCAAAGGCAGTGGCAGAGGGTAGAATAGTTCTCCTGGAAGGCACACCTCCATCTTTTCCCTGTGTGCAGTACATCAGACAGAGCTTTACAGTCTGGGTCACAGCTGATAAAAATGGGAGCCTTCCCCTCCTGATTTGCTAGCACTTGCTATGATTTTCCCCAGCAGACTGTTCCTGTGTGAATGTGCAATAAAAAGCCCCAAATCTCCAATCTCCATATCTGATTGGATATCCATATCTTTCAGGCTACGGGGCCTGAAAGCCAGCAAGGCTCTGCACAGACCACTTCCCTGTATCCACTGCATGATGGCTCAGATTTCAGGGTCAATGCTCTAATTATCCCAAACTTGAGAAGTATGCTAAAAAAAATGGGGTTTGCCAAAGAGAGAAGGAAACGGAAATGCCTTTTCCAGTGTGAACAGACATGTCTGTGCCACAAAGACAATTAGGGTTGGTTTCAACAGGGTTGTCAACTGCTACTGTCAACCCTGGGAGGGCTTAATCATTGTGACTGTGATATGTCCTTCGTATGGGAGGTGCTATTAAAGTGTTGTATTTCCTTCCAAATGCTTCTAGCAGTCTCCTTGCTTAGGGTGACTGCCCTTGGGTTACACAGTCAGTAGCTGGGAGCAAGCAGAGCATCTACCAGCAAGTATTCAGATATTCAGTGGGTATTTTTTGCTACTTGGGTCATGGAAAGGTTTGAGAAATGAAGGCTGTGTGTTCCCAGTTTTTCCCTTGCTTTCCTTCCAGACTTCTTGCCTTCCCAGTCTCAGTTTTTGCTTCTCCAAGTTCTTCTCCCCCAATGCCAGACATTTCCACTCCATGGACACAGATGAGCTTTTCAGCATGTGCACAGTAAATCCAATACCTCTGTGTCACATTAGATGAACTGCACATGTGCATGTGCTGTGTGTACAGTACATGTGGAGAGAGGCTGATGCTGGGTAAAACAGTGTTTTCCAGCAGGCAGCACTTCACAGACCAAGCAGACATATTTCTTCATGGCCATGACTGCACTACGCCTTCCTCCTCCTCCTCCTCTCCCGCTGTCCACAGAGGGACAATTCTCAACAGAGGGGTTTCCTTTCTCGACCCCCATGGGGGACAGTGTGGTGTGTGATGAGTTCCTGTTATGAGCTTGGAGGAAAACCTGGGTGTCTGAACAGGAGCTTCAGAAAAATCTGGAGCCAACAGCACTCCTGAAATATCTGAAAATCTGGATCCCAAAGGTGTTTTTCTATCATGCTCAGGAATGTGCTTTGAACAAATAGCTGAGCTCTGCTTCTGTAGAGGCTGGTTAAGAATGCAATGACTCTCCAGCTCACTTTTCTCCTCGCATACTTAGCTCCACTGATAGCACACTTTTCACTCAAAGCTGACATCGCCTGATTTATTCTTGTTTATTTGTTGAACAGTCCCTCTATTCTTTGTTCCTCTCTTCACCTTTTAATCATCCCTCAGCAACTGAGAACGTGGGATAATATGTGAGCTGAACTCTCAAACTCATCATATTCAAATGGGTTTGAGTTTGGGGAAAATCCCTTGGTCCAGGCCATCCAAGGAGGCTGCTCTGCAGAAGTGCCTGAAGTTACCAGAATAATTGTTTTCATCTTATCTCTGCTGTCACTCTCCAGTGATCTCTCACTGCCTGTCCTGACACAGGTAGAGCAGTGTGATGTGGGCAAGGCCATGGCTGGCATTCCTGTGTCCTTCCATATAGCAGAAGAAGTGGAGCACAGCACAAGTGCCTTCAGTCTGAATCCACACGCTTGCTGCGAGCTCTCCCGTGCTCTGGCAGTGGAATCTCTCATATTCTCTCATACTCAGACTTCCCTCTTCAGCATATAGACATTTTTATTGGATCACAAGAGTGATGAAATGCTGAGACCATCTTCTCCATATCTGACACACATCAGGAGGCCAAATTTTTACTCCTATGAGCAGTTCAATTAATTTCAGTGAGATCATTTTTATGGTCTGAGTGGATAAATATCAGCAAAAAATGAGACTTGAGCTTTTTGTTGCATTTGTTCTGAATGAATGTGACATAGCTGCAAAAGTGGGAAGTGAAGCCAGGCAAACTGTGAAGTACCACAACAGGCACTATCAGGGAAATCCTGGTTCCAATGGAATGAATGGGAAACCTGATGTACAAGGCAAGCATCAGAACTATGGTGAATAACCACAGGAATCCTCAGGCATATGCTCTCAGTTAAACACTTCAGAAATTTTACTTCTTACGTAAAATCTAATATTAAGAATACTTGTGCTAGTTTAGAAGTCAAATAATTTGCAGAGCTCTTCATTTCAGCAGATCCTCTTTCATGTGATGGGTTTTATTATCTGTGGTGGAAGACTATAATTTGTTTCCACTGCAGAACATAATTGTGCTCTGTGTGAAGTGCTGTAGGTGAATTGGGAGGATGTGATATTTTTTCTAATTAAAGCCAGGCTTCTGCCTAATTACATCTGAGTAAGGATCTCAAAACTGGATCTGACAGATTTTGTGTAATAATTTTATTGTGGCAAATAAATTAGATTCAGTCTTGTGAAGCTACACTCACTGCAAGATGGGGAACCAGGACCATGCCAAGACAACTTCATCTTCAGCTGGAAACTCCACGGGAAACTTGGGAGTCTGGGGAATACTCTGAAACAGCCTTTGAGTGCCTGTGTCCAGCCTGAGCTGGGAGCTGGCATGGTGGGGCAGAGCTGCTCCCAGATATTCCAGCTATATCCCTGCTCTTCAGCTGAGGCTTCTGCAGCAGAGCCCTGAGGGCTGGATTCAGAAAAACATCTGAGATTCATATGTGTTGGACCCCATAGAAATTTAAAATGAAATAAAAAGACTGCCATGCTTGTTACAGATCAGAGTGTTCTGAGAAGTGTTTGAGCTCTCCTTCCAATAACCAACCAGAAAATATTTACAGTCATTTTCAGTTCCCCATAGTCTAAACAAATTTACTCATTAAAGACAAGAGAGCAATCAAAACAAACATAGCCAACCATGAGAAGCAAATGCAAAAATCTGCCAGGCATTTGTGGAAATGCTTTGGATTTGACTATAGCTAAATTGGTGGGGAATTGTTTTCCCTCAGGATAACTGATGTGGTTTTACATAAAGGCTTTAATAAAATAGGTGACATTAGTGACATGCAAAAGAATGTGTCAGGGATGTTGTTGTCACCCAAGAGTACTGGGAGGAAAAAGCAACAGGAACGCAGATTTTCTTGGATCAAATACACTCTGTGCCACCTCTTGTGAGAGGAAATCCAGAGCTAGAGTGATAAATGCTCAGCTACTTACAGAAATAAGTAACACACATTGTTTTCTAATAGTCTACTTTTCCTACACCACACACACAGCTGTGTCTGAGCCTGAGCACACCATGAGCAGACTGTGAAGGTTTCCAGTGATCTTCATTCTGTAAAACACAAGTTTTATCAGCAGCAGAAAATCCATTTCTCCAGGAATAAATATCTGGATGTTTTCTTACAGCTTTGTTAGTAATTTTGCCTGTGCGTGGATTGTAATGTATTTCTCTGGTTCGTAGCAGAGAGAGAATGTTGTTGTCACATCAGGGTCATTAAGTGGGATCTCATTATTTGTTACTGGACCAAAGTATCAGCAGCTGAAGGAAGTAATGGTATGAAAAGTGCTAGGCAATTTAGGCTCCTGACTGTTCTGCCCAGCAGGGAAGAGGGCATTTTTATCGCAAGACTGATATGTTTCCTAAATAAAAATCACATCTCTTATTTTATAAATAAGGAACAGATCAAAGCATAGAACAGGTTCTCTGTATTTCTCTCTCTTCCTTTCTCAGTGTTGGGCTGAAGAGGTTTTATCTCTGGGGATGAGTTAGGAGCCCTATTTGTGTGGGGTGGGATTCCCTGCCATTTCCTGTCTGCAGGAGCAGCAGACCTTACAGACCAGGCAGACCTGCAAGGACAGAGACTAATTACCTCCATTTGTCATGCTTCCAGGCACCCTTTCAGGTATTCTGATTGAAATCTCCTACTTGTCAGTGCTTCAGGAATCATCAGTTCACAGGACCACCTCAGAAAAGCAGAGGCTTTGGTATCGGTTATTATTCTGGCTGCCAAGGCACTTAGTTATTGTTACACAGAGGGACTAAACAGGTGTCAATTGCCAATAAAACTTGAGTCTTTAGTATTGCCTTAAGAAATCCTAAATTCAACCATAATTTCAGCTTTGGGGTTCCTGTTCCCTTATTTCACTGGGATGGGAAAGGACAGACAGGCACCCTGCTGCTACTGAACTGCTTCCCTTTGGGGTGGGAGGCAGCATGGGCTCAGCACCAGGACACATCCTGAGAATCCCACCTGGGGAGCACTGAGTGCATGGCTCTGGCCAGCAGCAAGGCCAAAGATCCCAGAGAGCCAGGCTGTCACCCATGGCTTGATTTAAATTCATAATCTGGGCAATTAGCTGTGCCTGGTGGGTAATCCACAGCTATTTCCCTGTCACCCAGGGGGCTGGGATGAAAAGCTACACAATGATTTCTTCAGGCCAGCAAATAATAGCCTGGAGCCATGTGAATATCTGCAGAGATTGTGTTTCAGGGCACAGATTATGTCACTAATCATTAATGGGCTACCTTTAGATATCACAAGAAAATTTTCCACTGTAGAGAAGAACTAGCAAGGTTAAGACTTAGTGTTGGGAAATGATCAAGAAAAAAAATAGTCAGTAACCACCTGTAAACTCTCCTAGTTTGCAGGTGAGATAGCTGAAAACCACTTGTTGGATGAAAAAAAGACCAGCTATGAAAGAGCTCCACTCAAATTTTACAGTGTGAGAAATAAAGCACAGGTCTGTGTGACCAACTGCACCCTTCAGCAATGCCAGACAGGTCCAAAAGATGAAATGGACTTGGCCTGGCTCTATGAGCTGTGTTATTTATCAAACACATCTGGTTTTTTGCTGAGAACCCTTTTTCAGTTTGTTCATCAAATTACAATTAAGTCATAGAGAAGAAATATCTAAAAGCTGTTAAAATCAACCAAAGCTGTTAAATACCTGCTCTGAGGTGCTTTGGTTCTCCAGCTGAGCAGCCACCGACTGTAAGCAGGTGACAATTCAGTACAGATGTGGGGAACTCAGGGTGATCTGAACAACTTGATTTGGGCTTGTGCAGGCATGAAAACATATTAACTCAAGAAGGGGCAGACTGACTTCTCCCATGGAAGGAGGTCACTGAGGTGAAGGTACATCAAAGCCTGGGCAGCATATGGAGCACAGGAGCTGGGGCTGCTCCTGAGCCAAGGGTGAAGCAAGCAGCAAAATGCTCTCCTGGACTTGTGCTTTACCTCACATGGATTTTTAAGGCATGATTCCAGAGACATGGTCCATTTTTTAAGCACTAAACAGTACTTCATGTTATTGCAGGCCAGTGTAATGAGATGGGTTCACTTTATACACCAAATTAAAACATGAATCTGTCCTCAGTTTTCAGCTGAAGCTGACATTTCCCCTGCTCTCTTTGTGTATGAATTGCAAAGTGGCAGCCTGAGGGGAGGTTGCTGTGTTTATAAATGGTCTATATTCTGTTTTATGTGTGCAGGCAGCAGCTATGGCCTCCACTTGTGGGCCTGAGGGGCAGGCAGTGGTTTCCTGCAGCAGGGAGCCATGGTTCCTGCCTGTGGGCAGGTACACAAAGCTCCCTTTAAGTGGCTGGAGGGGAGCAGTGAGATGAAACATGCCCTCTGACAGCTAACAGAGCTGTCCCTCAAGGCTGCTTTCCCCCAACATGGCATTTGTTTACACACAGCTAAAGCTTTTAGTGTTTTTGGGCCTATGAGAGGATTTGGCTGGTAGCCCTGCTGTTGATTGCCATATTCCCTAGCTAGAAATGTCAGTTACCACTTTGCTTTCTTCTTCCCTTCATTAAACTTTGTGTATATTTTCTCAGTCTTTCCCAGGAATTGGTGATGACATCTCCATTTGCATATCACTGTAGTTCTTCCAGGGGATGGGAGCACACACAGAGCCTGCAGCTCTTACCCTGCTGAGGTTTGGGGGACCGGGAGCCACATCACATCATCGGAATATTATTTGTAGCATCTTGTGCGTAGAAAAACCTAGTGAAAACACATGAGCTGTTCAGCTGGAACTGAATATGCACACAGATTGCTTTTCCTTCATGACCTACCACTGAGCATGTTCTATGCAGAGGACAGGAAGATATTTCTGGAAACCTATCACAGTGTAACTAACTGGAAGGATCTCACTGTTGAAATTTTTCATCCCACCCTTTTATTACCATGTGGCACTGAAAGGTCAGCATGGCCACACCACTGATATCTCAGACTTGCCATTGAAGAGCTCCCCTGGGGTCATTGCTTCACACTGCCTGCCTGGGAAGCTACCACAGACTTTGCTTCTCTCCTGTGCCAGCGTACAGGGGAGAAATGCTCTCCCCCTTTTCTTGGGAAAAAGCACCTTCATAACATACAGGACACTCTGCTGTGCAGGACCAAGGCTCAAGCCCACAGAATCACAGCTGGATAATGTGGCTCAGCTGCTGCTGACCTATGTCTGGTGGTTTCCATCCCAGATTGCTCTCTCCAGCCATTTTTTCCCCACTGTGGTTCATTCACAAACTCAAAGCAAAGCTTAGTGACAAGCAGCTCCACCAGCAGAACTGGGGTGGCAATAGCCTCGACAAGCAGGGTAGGAACAAGCAGCTGGGCAGCAGAGGCAGTTGTCTAATTTGCCTACTACAGCTTTTTAGCTTTGGCTTGTTGCAGCAATGATCTGGCAGGGAGCTCAGCTCAGGCTGCAAACCGTCCAGGAGCTACTCAAAACCTCATGCTCTATCCCACAGCTTACCTGTGTAGCAATGAAATGTGTGTGACCTCACTCCCTGCCAGCCCCCAGTGGAGCTGCAGACAGCTTTGGCAAAGGCTCTGCCTGGGGAGGGCTGCCATTCAAGTACCAGGCTCACAGGAATCCCAGTGCAATTTGTGGCCAGTGCTTGGCTTTTATGTATGGTGAATTGGAAACTGGGATGGTTCCTCCTCACACTACAGGTTTCCTTTTATTCTTCTTTGTGAGAAGTTCCTCCCTTTCACCCTACAGACCTGGAAAGCGTTTCAAAGCCTGTTCTGTTGATCTGGTAGCTTCGTAACTCCTCAAGAAGTGGTGAATTTAAACAGTGACACTGTTCCCCACGCTCAATTCCTGAAGTGTATCTCAGAGACACTTAGGTTATTTCCACTTTGTATCACTTCTGGAATTTCAGAGATAACTTATTTGATTTTAGCTGGTAGAAGGCTGTGATTGCATTGCTAATAGTTCAACCAGACCAGCTGAACATCTTCCACAGCAGCAGGAAAACTGCAAGGGGAAAACTCTTCTGACAAAAGCCTTTACTGAAAATGCCCCACAGGAACTTGCACAAATTGCAAGTGGACTCTTGCTTCTTTCAAAGACACCCTGGGGTGGTTTGTTTGCTGGTTTTGTTTTGTTCTGTTTTTAAAGTAGTCCTTTTAAAAAAAGTTCTATACCTATATTTTCGTTGCCAGCTGCTCTGTGCATCCCAGGCTTTCCATCCTCCTCTTGTCCTCTGGCAGCTGAGAGAAGTCTCTGCTAGACAGGGCAGGCAGCACAGCACAGCTGCTCTCGGCTTCGGTTTCATCAGCACTTCCTGCAGCTCTCTGCTGTCCCTGGGACTCTCAGCTCTCCTCCTCCCCTCCCTCCAGCTCACTCCCCCTCATTTATACTCAATAGGGTCGTATACGGCAAGGTACATCAGCTCTGGTGCCTTCTCTGAACAGTTTTCTAAAGAACTAGTGCTCTGAGAGCACACACAGATGAGTGTATCCAGTTTCACAAAAGGACACATAAATTGATGGGAAAGAGGGAAAACTCAGGCAATGGCCTCAGGGCCAGCAGGTAGCAGTGCTTGCACTGGGAGCTTGCACATCAGCGAATGATTTACATGGCCCAAAAGTGCAGTGAGAACATCAAGGAAGGGAAGGGACTGCCAAGATTCTGAAGCACAGAGACACCTTCTGTGACAAACCTGACAGTGCTGGTGTCACAGTTGGAGTTCATGATCTTAAAGGTCTCTTCCAACCAAAACGATTCCATGAGAATTCCAAAATGAGTTAGGTGCTGAAATTGGCCACACATCTCTCCGAGATGCTCTGCTGAGATAGCAAGTTGTGCAGGTTTCACAGTTTGCTTTGTGTCCTACAGTAAGCTGTTTGCATGGACATGCTAGCCCTGGAGAGGGATGTTGTACCTGATCTGCCTAGAGCAGAGTCTCTTCAGAGCAGATGCTCCTTCCTCATGACTGTGTATTATTAACCAATGGATATGGGTGGCTTGTCAGTGCTATATAAGAACACCAGTGCTGCTGATTTCACAGGAGCTTGGAGATGCTGAGGAATTTCCTCCTTTTACATTATTACCATTGTTCCTAAAATTTCACCTTTCAAGCTGGTTGATGTTGCAGTGCAGATGACAGGTCTGGGCAGGCAGCACTGCTTGTACAGTAGGACTAAGAGGGAAGCCCAGGCAAATCTCTGCCAGCTTATGAAGTTAAAACAATTTTGCATATAAAAAAGAAACCATAAATAATTAACACCAGGCAGGTGGGCTAGCTGGAAAGCTAAAATCCAAAGTAGGTCGCAAGGCAACAGGGGACTTGGCAGATGAAAGTGTAACTGAATGCATCGCCCAAGAACAGCCAAGTGAGAGCAGAGCCAGCTACCCTTATGAAAAAGTATGCCTGTGACAGTCATTTCTAGGATAAAACAAGCCAAGGGCAAATAACTGCACCTCTCAGAATAAGCATAATTGTATTTAGCTTCAGACTTTGTTTCTAAAAGAGTTTCTCATTAAAGACCAATCCTATTTGGTCAGATTAACAGCAAGATCAAAATCAGCCTTCATGGTTTAAGAAAATCAGCAGGGATGAGGTCTGGAGGGGTATCAAATACTGAAACAAAGAGGAGGGTGTGAAAATTTATGTTAAGTATAGGTGGGGCTTGGAGGAAGCCACAGACCCTGTTGAGTTATACAAAAGCAGAATCAGATCCCAGCGAAGTACAGAGCTGGCTCTGTACCAGCTACAGCATGGAGGACTGTTAGCAGGACAGGAGGAGCGGGTCCTGCTTGGAGGAGAGACATGGAGAAAGTGAGATCTGTGAGGTGAAAGGCTCTGCTCCTATACTGAAAATAAGGACTGATCAAATACGAGTAGAGTGTCTTAAAACTGACCATGAGTCATGTATGGGCTTTGGGAAACTTGAACAGCCAGATCACACTTTCAACTGGTGGCCCTTAGGGACAGAGAAATGATTCCCTCCCCTTCCTCTCCTGAAATGCAATCCCATGGCATACCTAAATGAGAGCTCAGGCTGATGGGGACTCACCCACAAGCTAGAGAAACAACTGATAGCTTTGGACTTTTAAAATCTAATGAGAGTTTGCCAGTGTGTCATCTAAGAGTCTGGACAAAGCCCCAGCTGATGCTGCTGTACAGGTAGTGTATCCCTCTCCCCTCACTGCACTGTGGCCAGAGTGTGTGCAGCTCTTCAGGAGAAAAACTTCAGCTGTGCTTTGAGAGCATGCTAAAAATACAGCCTGTAAGGTCAAGGGACTGCAGTTTGATGGAGTCCTTTGGCAAGCAGTTCAGGGAGGAGCTAATTGTAATCAGGAAAAGCAGCTCTTTAGCTTTAATCAGTCTCCTGGTGCCATTTAGAGATATTGCTATAAACACTGTTATGGTAATTCATAACAATTCTTGTTCATACTTTGCTAAGATTGTGACTGTTCGCTTTACACTGCAATGCTCACATTTAGTCACTCACATAAGTATAGCGTTACATACATGCCTAAAATGCAAAAGAAGCTCTACCCTACTGGTGCCAGGTGGAGCTCATTCAGTTTCATGAAACCCACACCTTGCAAATGTTTTTTAGTCCTATTTAAATATGTACTAAGAGATCAGGGTTCTCTCATAAAGCAAGTTTGGGGCATGGGACAATGTCTTCTGCTAGATCAAACTGGTGTACTTGAAGACCCAGCTGTCCTCATTTCTCTACTCCCAGCTGACTGGACCTTATTCCAGCCTTCAGCTCCACCTCATGTGGGATCACTCAGGGTAAATGTGGCCAGATAAACTTCAGAACTCATCAACATGGTTTGTGTGGAAGCAGATCAAAAACCACTCACCACACCGACTGCCAAGGCTGGGTTGACATAGTAAACCTCTGTTAGGGTAACATCTTCTGGCACCACGAGGTTTGCAAGGTAAATGTGTCATGCATAAGAGAAACGTGCCCAACCATAACAACTAGATCTTCCCTTAGGGAGACAGAGAGGAGAAACGATTTGTCACAAAAGGCACAAAGAACCTATTTCCTCTAGGAAACAGCAGCGGGGGGGGAGTTAAGACTAGGAGGCCATGAAAAGGGTGAAGTTAATGCCAGAAGCTGGAGTGGCAGCACGAGAATATATTTTGCAGCACTTAATGCATGAGAAGAGCTGTCAAGCTTCTGCAGCAGGCTGGAAACAGACCGTGCAGGAGCTAGCATCCATTTAACGATAAAAGGAGAGTTTAATCCCTGCTTCACATGTCCTCACTAATTAACTGCTCCTAAGACATTGCCCTGCTAAATTTTTCTCTGTGTCCCTCCAAAAGTCCTCAGTTCATAAAAAAAAAAATAACCTATTTAAAACCAAGATTGATCTGACAACTATGCATCTGGCACCTCTCTATCCAAGTTCTACTTTAAGCAAAATCCTATCCTTTCAGGCAGAACTCCTCTCTGGAGGGGAGCTTAACAGGCTGAGTTCTGCGGTTTTAGAGCTCCCATACCATCACTGATCTGCTGCAGGAAACTATCTACTCAGACCACTTGGGAGCCATCTCTAGTCTGTGCACAGAAGAATGCTGCTCTAATTTATACAGTCATCATAATCTCTATAGAAATACTTCTCACTGTCTTGAGGGAAACCCAGCTGAATCTCTAAGAACCTTTATTGCTTATATTAAAGTTATGCTCTTGGACAATTCTCATACCTGTTGACTTGGGCATTCAGTGGAAACCAAGCTATTAAAAAAAATACCCTGAGGTGATCTTTGTAAAACTTTTAATTATTGAGTTAAATAAAACATCAGGTGTCTTTTAATGAAATATCTCACTGCGTTGAGCCTGTCCCTTGGGTTTACCAGGTGTGTTCAGATAAACACCAAGAGACAGCTCTGTTATTGTCATTATTACATTTCTAGTGCCAGATAAGTGCCTGTTGTAGTCTAGAGAGACAGAGAGTCACTTAAGTATGCTTGGGCTATTTAGCAATGTAAATGAAAATCACAGGGAAGAGGCTCTAGGAGAGTGAAATGGAAGAGGGTCAGTGTTTGGCAAAACTGACAGTCTGCACTTCAAACTGACCTTGCACAGCTGCAGGGAGAGCCAGGAGCTTTAATAAGAAGGGTAATTAAGGTGTTCAGGAGGGTTGACATAGCCAAATCCTATTCTCTGACCACTTTCATAGAGATGCCACACATGAAGTACTCCCAAAGTAGGGGAAAGCAATTCCCAGGGGTGGACTGTTCCTCTGCCAGGATACAGTTGCTGGTCCTCAGGCACTGAGCCCAGGTACGCTGGGTATCCCATTATGGCTTTGTGCTGCATGAAGTCCAAGGGAAGAGGTGTCCAAAGTGGCCTGGGAATCCCATTATGAACTTGATGAGCTTTGCCCAGAGACCTCAGATGCTCCCATCCCTGTCAGGGCAGATACTGGCTGATGATGCTCACAGCCCTGAGCCCCAGCAGAGCAGAGGAGCACTGCAGACAGCCATGGCTTTGCAAAGCAGGAGCGCTCCTTGGAAGGCTGAGGTGCTGCTCTGTCTTTAACTAGCAGCAAGTGATGGGGGTAACAATCAGAGTGCCACTGGTTTGTAAGCTGGGAAGGAAGCAACAGGCACCTTGGTGATATGTGTGGTGCTGTTGGACTTGACCTGAAGCACAGCTTGGGTGAAACCAGAGTCATATATTTTGTGTATTCTATGCACTATGAAAATCAATAAAACAGATTGATCAATGAAATTTTAATGACTAACAACTGAGAGGCTGCAGCTGTTTCAGTTTAAGAAGCTTTTAATCTCTATTACCATAGCTCTTGAAGGACATCACTTACCAAGGCAGACACAGCACTGCAAATCCTGCTCAGTGCAGGTTGTGGTGAGCGAGGTGAGGCTGCTCAGTGAAACTCCTCTGCTGAAATCAAGGAGTCTTTCTGCAGGATTGGTTTCAAACACCCAGAGCTGTGGAACAATTCCATGACTGAACCAGTGCAGCCAAAGCTCTTCCCATGTCTGCCTAGGGGACGCACAGGAAAGTTAAGGCAAAGCAGCTCAAGGTGGGGAGTCACTGCACATAAATTACAGCATGCTAATCCCTTCCACAGATGCTCTCCTTTAGGCGTAAAATGGTTTAGGGTTATTGAAGTTCCATGCCACCCTTGGCAGAATTGATTTACATTTCCCATAGGAGGCTGGAGTTTGATGTTACAAAACAGCCAACAGTGATCCCAGCTGAGGAAAAATTTATCCAGTTATTAAACCAAAGTAAAACATGGTCAATTTCTTATTTTTCCCTAAAACTGCATCCAGATCAGTTCGCCAATCTTAGTGACAGTAATTCACAAGAGGAGCCTGCAAGCAGCTCTCCAACTTTGTTCTGGATATATTAAGGCTTCATGTCCATGTTTTACTTCAGACAGTCCCATTGTAACCAATATTGTTCAGTTCTGCCCTACTAGCACAGTAATTGCAAGTGAACATCCTCATTAGCTCATTAACTCTGCGACACCACAGCAAGAACTACTGAGCTGGTAGAGGAGGCAGTGAGCTCAATTCTCCACTCTGCTGTGGTTGGAGACACTGGAAAATGCTGGGACATCTGCCATTAGGGCGTTTGTGACTATCCAGGAGCATTAATCTCCAGTGCTAAAGAATGAGTGGACACAATTCCAGTGCATTTGAAAATGTTTGAAACTACTCAGAAATTCCCTTCACTAAGTCCAGGATTTTTTCCACACTAGCTGTACTGTTCTTTGACTAACACAGCGTCCAGCTCCCTAGCAGAACTCACCTTGATCTGTGTTATCATTCAGACTCCACCTGAGAACATCATTAATTTAGAGAAGCAATAGAGACTGAAATCAAATTCCATTCATGCTTCACTCTCCAATGTGGGTTTGAAAAGCCTTTCTTCTTCAGCCAGTCTTATGTTACATGCTGGATGGTCTGTGCTGTGACCGCCTCAAAAAAAAAAAAAAGGCTCATAAATACTTTTCACGTGTTATTTAAACTAGCAGGACTCCCTGGGGCACCAGGCTTTCATTTTTAAGAATCCTTTGTGTACTCCTGAAGCATTTCTGAACCAGTAGCAGAGGCAAAGGTGTATTTTAACCCAGGAAAGCCATGTTCTGCCACTATCAGACCACAAATTTCCTTACTCCATGCTGGTAAGAACAAAACATTTCTAGCAATTTCCATCTGATTTATGTGATGTCCTTCTAAAAATCATCAGTTTTTGAGTATGAGTGAAAATAGCTGAAGTGATTTGGCTTGACTAGATGCTTTCCAAAGCCATAAACCACATTCCTAGGATGCTGCCACCAGCACAAGCAGCAGCCAAAGAGCATCTCCCCTCACTGCTGCTCAGGAATGCTCTGGAGGAAGGAGACATGCCTGAAAGCTGCACCTGGAGAAGAGTGGGCCTGTGGTGGGCAGAGGGGAATCCAGAATTTCACCTGGTATAAGAGAAGTTTTGCTTCCCCTAGCTGTTAAATACAGATACCAGTAGAGTTAAGTTCTACTGCTTGCAGAAGAACCTGGGCTCACAGTGTGGGAAAACAACAAATACACAGCAACAGTGGCAGAATTTTACATTTAAGAAAATCAAATGTAAAGTAAGTTTTAAACCAAAAAGATTAGAAACAAAAAAACCTTGTATTTATTTTGCTACCTTTAATCCTATCCTATCCTTGTATTTTTAAAGACCTAGAATGGCTGTTACCTGCCAAGCATCCTCAACAACCAGTGAAGTACACTGAAGGGCTGAAATTCAAGTCTCAATCTCTCTGCTGAATTGTGGAAGCAGATTTAGCCTCAGTCTGCAGTTGTCCCTCATTTTTGGTTCAAAGTATGATTGAAGGGAGTCTACTTTCCATTTCCAGTTAGAAAAGAGTGGATTAAATTATTATTTTCCATCTGTGACAGCCAAAATCTCCCTCTACTTCATGTGTCTGAATGAACAGAACCCCCTGGACATCACCTACAAACATAATAAAGTGTAATTAACAGACTGATTTGACAGCAGCTTTCAAGGCTCATCTTCAGATTTGTTACACAGGGAAGCATCTACAATAGTCTATTCTTCTTTCACATAACAATTAGATCATCTCCAAATAAGATTATTTCTACAAAATTACTGGCAATTAGTTTGTCATCTGGATAGTAAAACCATCTGTCCAGAGCTATTCCCACCAGGAAACTGAGGTTTCAGAAATCCCATGTACTTCCACATTGCAGAACCACACCACAACTATTCAGCAGAAAGCCACTCTCTAAGAATGAAAGCAGTGTATGTGGAGCAGGCTCCTCCTGCCAGCATGTTCTCACAGCTTCAGAAGCCTGACCAGAGACAACACAACCCCCACAGCCCTGCCAGAGACCTGCATGAAGTCTGAACATCAGTCTGTATTCGGTACAGATGAAAGAGTAATTAGAAGCCTGTGGAAAATATTTCTATCTGAACAGTAACTTCTTCTGCACATTCCAGGTGCAGCATTCTCCATCTCCGAAGAGAAGAAAATCTATGATACACTGCCACGGAAGCATGAAACACTTTGTGTCTCAAAGCCCCCAATGTTTTAAATGGTGACGCCACTGAATATGGAGGAGGACATTGTACCCACTAGGAAAAGGTTAAAAGGGAAAGAACAGATCAGAGAAAATCAGAAAAAGTGGTCAAAAAAAGAAAAGTAAAAAAGAAAAAAAGAAAAAGGAGCCTGGGTCACCACCTGTGGCCCAGCCTAGGACTCAGACTGCTCAGCAGGAAGGAGGAAATAACACCAAACCACATTCCCAAGCAAAACAAGGTTCAAGAACCAAATGAAAGTCTTCAGAAAAAGCTCTTGCTGGGGGTGGACACAGCAATCATCAGATTTGCCTTGTTTCTAGTCCTGGTGGAAAAAAAAAAAAAGAACAAATATTAAGCAAAAATGCCAATAAGCTTTCAGGGTCTGCTACAGTTTCAGATCTGCACAGATGCCCACAGCCTTCAGATAAACCAATGGTTTCCAGAGAAGAGAAGGCTCCAGGGAGACCTTACTGCAGCCTTCCAGTTCTTCAAGGTGCCTGTAAGAAAGATGGGGACAAACTTTTTAACTACCTGTTATAGCAGGACAAGGAGTGATAGTTTTAAACTAAAAAAGGGAGATTTAGACTAGGCGTAAGGAAGAAATGCTTAACACTGAGGGTGGTGAGACACTGGCGTAAGTTGGCCAGAGAGGTAGTTGAGGATCCTCACTCCCAACCTCGAGGGCAGGACTGGCACACAAGACAATTGTTTAGTATGTTCACAAATCAATTTTATTAATTTAAAACAAAATTAATGAAGAAAAATTCTGTACACAATTGTGGACACCACACACTTTTTGTACAATAAGGTCCAGATAAACTGTTTGTGTTTTTTTCAGTCTGCAGGTGACTAAAAATTGAAAAGAGCCAAACAAAAAGAGAAAAAAAAAATCAACCCCCCTCACTGTCTGCTTTGCTAGAGGAAAAAAAAAAGGTTAATTGTAGTTCCAATTTCACAAACTACCCACAGTGTGCTTAGTGTAGAGACATGAGGACCGCGTGGATTCCAGCACTCACACTGGGAAAAGAAAAGCACATATGCATGTCTTGGTAGGATAAAAACCTCTCTGTTGCAATAAAGCAATCCACAAACAGGGAATTCTAGCAGCAATGCATTTCCCCCAGCAGAGAAGGGTGCTGTCTTGTAGCTGCACTGGTGCTCTGCAGCACTGCAGGTAGCTGTTTCAAGGCTGATAGTCTTAGCAAAAGAAAAAATGAAGAAAAGGTAGAGAATGAACTACAAAGCCAAAGCATTGGGCAAAGGGAATTAGTACAATTCAAGCCAAAAAGTCAGACTAACAGTTTAGCTGACAAGTAGCCTTCAAGATTGGGAAAGTCATAAGTCACAGACAGACAAGGTCTAGGTTTGTCCTATAAATAGGGACAGACAAATGCCGTTGTGAACTCTTTGGCTATTTCAATGTTTTCATTGTTGGCAATGAATGTTATATCTTGGGAAAATCTGACTCCTGGTGGAAGAAGATTAAAAAACTTGAGTGTATGGGAGTATTCTTGTTCAATTTCTCCAAAATACTCTGATTTCTAATTTCTATAAATAATGATGATGATCGTTTCCTTCATTTTTTAATGAGACAAACTGCTTGGTACCAAGGTTCCAGTTTAAGTCACCTTTTACATATTTGTGATCTTCCTGTGTTTCTTCAAGGAATGAATCTCCTCATTCATTTTCCAATACTCTAAAAAAGAGTTAATACGTTAACTTTAAGAGAGGAAGTGAGACAGCAAAGGACTCCTCTTCAGTTGTGTTCTATCTGTATTTCCTTCATAGGGGGAAAGAAATCAATCTTTTCATGACCAGAATATGTGAGAGAGGGAGAAGGCAGGGAGGCAGCTCAGAAGAACAAAACCCAGTTCCTATTGACACTTGACATCCATGCTTTTGGTCTTGACAAAGTAATCTAAAAAAATCCATTATCTACATATTTATACCCCACTTATTGATAAGGCACAGCACAACAGTTTGTGCACACGTGGCCTCATTCTTCGCCCACAAGGCATTACTATCTTTCAATAGCATTTACCTTAACAATATGTAAAAGAATCATTCATTATTACAAATTTACACAAAAAATTTATTCCTGTACACGATTGTCTCAGTGATGTACCTATTACTTTAAATTAGACATATTTAAACTACTCCGTAATGTGCTAAAAATCAAAAGTAGTTGCTGTACCGTAAGGCAAAGGCTTACAATAGCCTTTCATCCTATTATACATAGCCTCAGTTACATGATGTCAAAATAGAGTCTGTTCATAAATAAGATGTACAGAGTACCCTGGGCATGAGAAACCAAAAAAGTAAACCTTCTTTACAAGAATTCTGAAAAACCTCTCAGTTTTCATTGTGCAATCAAGTTTGCTGTGGTGAGGAAATGGTGGGAGAAGAGTCCAAAGAGAGTGTTTGCAGGTCTTTTTGTTTCTTCACAGGTACGAACCTTTTCTTTCAAACATCCTTATGGCTTCTTGTGGTTGGACTCGCAGTACCAGAGCCAGCAACTGTTCTGGAGACCACAGCGTGCTCCTCCACTGACTGCAAGGGTGAAGACCAATTGCAGCTGCACATCCACATGCTGAAGTCACCAAGACCTGCAGTCTGATGCTGACACAGGACACAAGCATCCCGTCCATGGGCAGGAGAAGGGTCTGAGCTTTCCAAGTGCTGCTGAGCTGCTACAAGTACTCCAGTTCCAAGGCATGGTGAAGGGCCATAAGGTCAGAGTGGCTCGAGATTCTCCAGAATGGCATAGCATGCTGTGAAGAGCACAGACAACATGTAAAGCCAAGCCCAAGCATGCTGGTATTTAGACCCTCCTGTTGTCTTTCACAAGGGTAATGGAACACCGTGAGGAGAGAAAAAGCTCTTCAGCCTTGTTTATCTCCAACCCACCCCTCAGCATTCTTTCTCAGTAAGAGCAAATCTGTTGACCAACAGGAATAAGAGCAAAGATGTCAGGAGATCATTGGGAAGGGAAGGGGTTCTCATCTCCATTAGAAAAACAGATTCCAGCATGTTGCAGGAGAAAATATTATTTCTAGATAAAATTAAGAATACCCTATATGTGAAGCATGTGGGGAGTTTGAGGAAGGGAGCAGAACATGATTTAAAACAAAAAAAGAAAAGGAAGTGCAAGTGCTATTTACTATCAGAATGTGTTTGCTCCTTTTGGAACAATCCCTGGCAGGTGAGTTAACACAGCCATGGGGATGCAGAATGCCTCATGTGTTGCCCACATCAATTTTATCCCAGTCCTTTGTATAACATCAGTCATTGTTAGCACTAATTATTTTTTCCTACTAGCTGTAACAGAAATCTGTCTGGGACACAAATAGGTTTGCAAAGAGCCTGAATAAACCAAAACCACAAATGCCAGGGAAAAGCACACATTACCTCACCCATGAAGGGTAAAAATCTGATTAGGAAATATCTTTTTTTTTTTTTTTTTTAAAAACTCCAACCCAGGGATTATAGTGTCAGCAAGAACTTCTTCATTAAAAAAAAAAAAAAAAAGAGATAACCATCAGCTTTTGTCAGGAAAATATTCTATAAATCCCCTGGGAAGAGAGTTTCAATTCAGCAACGTTCTGAAGGCTAACTGGGCCAACTGTGTCCTGCCATCCTGAGGAGGCAAGCCACAACTATCACAGGAGCTTCTGAGTTCCCCAAGCGTTTTATCTACAACGTCTCAGCAAGGCTTTTCTTCATCCTTCTTCAGCGCTTTCCTGAGTAAATTCCTAATTCTACTGAAATTAGTGGAAAAAATCCATCTCTTCTGATGATCACTTCTGCACTGATCTCCTCCTTTCATTCAGGTCTTCTCCAATTTTAAGTTAGAGAACAATCTTGAAACTGATGTGAAACTGTTTCCAGCTGCATTTATATTCCATTTATTGCTCCTCTAAGATTTATGATTTTTCCTCCCCACTTCCCTCTGAGGCAGCAGAACCATTTTGGAGGCAAAGGGAGCAGCTGATGTGCCCAGGCTGTCCTGAATCACCTGATGTAAAATCCAGCTCCTCCTCTGTCTCCTCTCACAAAGCAGATATCCTTTGGAGCATTCTCCTAAGCACAAAACCTCAGGAATTGGGGTTTTTTCTGCTTTACACATTTTTCCAACTGTGTATCCAGAGACAAAGGCAGAGGATGAGCTCAAACAAAACAAACACAACTAAAGCAAACAAAAACCCACACAAAACAGAGGAAAGCCAAACCAAATGCCAGGGGAAGAGAATCTCTGGCAGAATCCCCAGGGACTGCTCTGCCCGGGGCTGTGTTCCTGCAGCGGCACTGGGACGCGGAGGCTCTGAGCCCCACACCACATCACACCTGTCCTGAGGGCAGAGCAGCTAACCACACGGGCATCACCTGAGCTGGGAGCAGCTCCTCACCCCACAAGGACTGCGTGGTTCTCGCTCTTTCAAGGACGAGGCAAATCCTGCTTTCAGTGTGAACAGAGACTTCTTTTTTGGTGGAGAAAGCAGCAGGACAAGATCATAGAAGCATTTTCCTTAATCAAATTAATAGTTTCTGCAGAAAGGCAGAGCTGCTGCTCTGTTTACTGACTTCTCTGGCTTTGCTGCAGCAGATAATTTAATCCAGAGCACCTAACGCGCTTTGAATCCAAACATTCCTTCCACCAAGAGCAAGCACACAAGGAATGGCACAAAGGAACTTTCTATACTGCCACTCCTCTCGGCAACTGGAAAGGCTTTTTCTTATGCTTTTCTGAATCATGTTTCCTGTTAAAAAAAGCCCTGAATTAGATAATGTTACCAAGAGAACTACTCCTGCCATTATCATATACAGCACTACCTCACTGAGCAACAAAAAAGGAACAAAGAGAAGAACTTCTCCTCCCCCCTGATCTTTAATATAATCACGTACAGCAGGAGAACATTTCCAGGCAGAGATGAAAGGGATTGCTGAGGGAGAAAGCAGCAAACTGTTCCTGTCCATCCACCAAAGGGATTTGTGAAACTGAGACTCTGCAAAGTGCCAGGACAAGCCAGGAACCTACCTGCAATGCTTCAGGGGCACAAACCCACAGTCCATGAAAGAAAACTAGTCACTGGTTGCTAAAGTGTCCTGTGGATTAATTAGTTTCACTACTATCATTTGGGAAGTTGCATTGGAAACAGACATGGAAGTACTACAGAGTTTTGTGGTAGAAAAGCAGCTGTGCAAAAGAATTTACCTGCACAAGGAAGCAAGAACAGAAATGTCCAGGCTCCTACTCTTCCTCCTATTGTTCAAAGAGCCACTATTATATGGCTCACTCCAAGAGAAGACTCTCTATCTGCTGTACCTGAGTGGAATAGCAAGGCTAGGAATGCTGCCTGTTATTTGTCAGTGGGAAGTATTTATGCTTTCCCTCATGGGTCATTTTGCTTTCAGAGTCTTGAAATCAACCCCCACTGAAAAAGGATCATTACCTTTTTTGCACCTTGTTCTTCTTCCACACCATCCCCTATAACAACATACACTACTTTTCTTCCAAACCTTTGAATTATTCGCTCAAAACAACTTTCCTTTCCTGTAAGAAAAGGATCAGACTATTCAGGATAGGTGGTGATGGGATGACATTGAATAAATCACTTTCTAGCCCAGATCTCCCCAGTACTGTAATAGAAGTTATGAGTGAATATTTGTTAACAGAGGTTTTAATTAATCTGTATTTAAAGTATTATCATTCAAAGTTTTAATTTACTTAAAGTCTTGACAGAGTACCATAACACACCTATCCAGGAAACAGTTTTAAATCCTCTATGGCTTTGCTTTCCAATTTCTACATAAAACTCTCAACCAAGGTTTTTAAAAGAACAAAACCAAACAAAATTAACCCATGATTTTTCTCAGCCATTTGAGCTTCCTTTGTTATAGATTCTTAAGAACACATGAAAAATGTTTTCATGGAGCCCACAGTTTTGTGGGAATCTGAGACAGAACAGATATGTCATAATCACATTAACAACTACAAGCACCGTTGCCATCTGCTCTGATGCATTTCCATACACTGGGAATAACATCTTTATATTGAACCAGAAAGCAGAAATAAACACTTGCCTGGCTGAAGCTTATTACAGCCTGTACGAAGGAACTTCAATAATTACATTCAGTAGCAAAACATCCCTGCTTCTGGTAAATGCCACCCTGAGCAGGCCCGATCTTGTCTGATCTCGGAAGTCAAGCAGGGTTGGGCCCAGTTAGTACTCGGATGGGAGACCACCTCGGAATACCGGGTTGCCGTAGGGTTTATAGCTGGGGATGTCCCTGCCCACTGCAGGGGGATTGGACTAGATGACCTCCAGAGGTCCCTTCCAACCCAAACCATTCTGTGATTCTGTGAAAATTTGCACCAGAGCCCATGAGAACAAATGGAGCCAAGGGTTACCTTCACAGAATTTCATCTGCTCATCCAAGAAGACTTCTGCACTTACAGTTGACCAAAAAGCCTTCTCAAATGCCACAGAGCCTCACAGTTTTGAGAAACAATGACAAAAAAGCAAATATATTTCCTCCTAACAGAGGCTGCATCAGCATGAACAGAGTTATGTGGAGCTTTCCTAACAAATATATGAAAAGCACATTTAGGATGCTTCAGCATGAAAAGTGTTTCAAGAGATCAGGTATTACTAAGCTCTGTATTTGCTGAAGTGAATACATATTAGGAAATAAATAGAGACTACAATATATTTTTTATTTAGAATACAGCTTCAAGTGTATCACAACATTCTAAAGTTAGCTCACCTATTTTAGTTGCACTGTAAATATTCTCTATGGGAAACACAACCCCTAGTCCATACAACAAGACTTTTGCCAGAGCTGGAATTAGCTGAGTGGTTGTTACAAGGATGTTCACACAGTTTGTCCTGTGGGAGAGAAAACATAAGCATTCTTTTTTTAACACACAAAAAACCAGAACAAGGAAAACCTTTTCCCTCTTACTAGAGCTCCTCACCGTTATTCTTGCCATTTAGAAAGAAAAGGGTTTTATTCCCCCTTACAGAAGCGCAAAGTTAGACATGCATGGTTAGACCAGACCACAGAATGAGAGGAAGGACCTCCAGGTGCAGCCCACCAGACCAGGCAGCCTCTTCTAGAGCATCAGCAGCATCCTGGAATGTCCTAACTACCCCTTACTCCTTGTACTCACCTTGAATGGATGAGGGTGAGCGCTTTCAGTGCAAGTGTTAACCAAGAATCCGTCAAAGCTTCAATTTCTGCTCTTAACTGTAACCAAGCCTCCCTCTTTGCTGGACCAAGAAGACCTGTGGAGTAGATATGGGCAAGTTTGCACAAAAGGAAGTAACGTTCAGTCATCTTCCTTTGCTTTGATTAGCTCTGAGGCAGTTTTCCACAAACTACACAGCTCACTGCACATCTCCACCTTCAAAAGGGAACAGAACCCAAAAGTTCTTCCCTTTTTCCGCCTTCCAGTTGGTGTTTGCTAGGTACCTCCCACGTTGTTCTTGTAGGTGTTGTAGATCTCTTTTACTCGTCGGTAGCGGAAAGCCAGCTTGCGCATCCAGTCCACTCCTCCGCGCACCCCCGTGGCGAGGCACAGGTTGGCACTGGTGGCAGCCGCGGGGAAGCCATCTGTGCCAAAGTTGTAGGTGCTGCTCAGAGACAAGAGATCTCCAGGTTAGCCAGGGCCACGTTCAGCCCCCAGCTTGGCTTGGCTGCCCAGGCTATGACAGCTACAGGAGAGCAGGCTGCCCTGAGCCTCAGCAGCTCACCACCTCCCCAGGCAGGAATGCACAACGCAATCTTTCATCTCTCTCATCCCTCTGTACCTTAAATCTTGGCCATTGTCATCTGAGGACACGTCGTCGATGTGGACCTGGTCACATTCCTATGGTGACAGAAAGTCTTTATGATCGGCTTGAGCTTGCAAATCTCAACAATAAAGCTATAAAAGCCCTATGAACAGTCTGCTGCTCAGGGATATTTCTAATTGTGGGAATCAGTAGATGGCACTCTTGCTAAAACAACTATTTTACTTGTTTTCAGCGTTAATTTCTCAGATTAAATGCACATCACCATCACTGGCTACTACTGTTAAACTGCTTTCCAAACACACATTCTGTTGTTTAGAAAGGAAAGTGGTTAAAAACAATTAGCATATATGTTCCATAAACATTCTGTAGCCTCTCAGGTATTTTAACCCATCACGCTGCTCCAAGCGACTCAGCCAGCACAGGAGTGTAACTGAAACCAGACATTTGGGTAAATGTAACATATTAGAAAAATTAAACCTGATGCTAACCGCCAATGAAATTATGACCTCTGATTGCTGCTGAGCCACACACCAACACAGCCTGAGGCCACCCTTTCAGAGCAGAGCAGACCAAAATCTGTTCCTAGTTTGCCATTCTTCCGAGAGTGGTGAGTTTCTCTCTCTCTCTCTCTCTTTGGTCCTACTGCATGAAAGCACTAAGCAAATCAAACCATCTTGCTTCAGCAACTTGTATGCAAAGTAACTCAGCACAACCATAATGAGCTTTATCCCTCACTACATTAAAAATCATAATACTTATTGTTTATCCACCAAAATCCCCATTAGAACGTTACTATTAATGATTTAACTTCTGGCAGGAAAACAAATAAACTTCTGCCACTCTAAATGAATCTCAATTCAATGCCTGAAACAATAATGGATTTCAATTATTTTAATAATTCCCCTTTTTCTCTCTTAATGTGAAGTCCTACAACCAACGTGATCTATTTTAAACAGGAAAATATTCCAAACCTTTACTTCTGGGTTACTGCTTTGCTCTCAACAAATTTTTCTCTCTCCATGGATTTGTGAGGAAAGGGGGGAAGATAGAAGTGGAAAGAAACTCAAACCAGCTGTTCCCTAACAGAATTAAAATCATGACCCTCAACCCTTTTTCTAAAACATCTATTTTCCAGCCAACCCTCTCCCAGCAAGCAGCAAGCTCCAAGGAGGAAAAGACTTTGACCCTGTAACCTTCTCCTCCTCTCCTGAGGTCAACAACCTCAGATAAGAAAAGAGCTGGAGAAGTCTCTTTGGCCTCACACGGTGGCTGTGGAGTCTAGATTTTTAAACACATACATCTATGAAAAATACCTCAGAAACTTTCCGAACACTTGGAAGAACAAGGTGTGGTCTGTTGCACTTTACAACATGTACTTTTACTGTAATATACATGCTTTTGTATTTTACACAGAGGCAGCTTGTGCCAGAGAGAGATGCAAGAGTGACAATGAGCACAGGAAACACAGCACTGCATTGGCTCATACTGAACCATCACAGAGTGAGCTTCCTCCTCAGGCAGACAAAAATGTATTAGATGTACAGACACAGATGAAACTACAAGTGTGAACACATGCTGGCAGGCTTTGGGAAAAAAAAAACAACAACAAACCAACTTCTTCAGCAAGTTGTGGTTTTTTGGTTTTGGTTTGTGGGTTTTTGTTTGTTCTTTTTTTTTTTCATTAAAACTGAACTGTCCATCCAAGAATCTAGGATTCTATGAAATGCATACCAAGTTAATGATTCAGACATGACCAGAGTGTAAGCTGACCAAGGGACACCCCTCTTGAATCCACAAGTCTCCTGTTTTAGTTATTCTTCCACTGATCAGTGACTTCCCAAAGAAAACTTGAGCTTGAGTTGTCAATGTAACATTGAAAATTACCAAGTCAGTAGCCTTCTCCCCCAGCTTGGAAGCAACTGGGACAAGCTGCTGGTGAAGAGCATCCAAAATATAAATCTGGGGAAAAGAAATCTTTTTCTTTTTTTTTTTTTAGTTATCACAAAACTAAAGGAAGGAGGAGATGATCAGCAGCTCACAGGAGTGGCTGAGAGAAGGAGTAACTCAGGAGACTTCCAAATTCAGCTCTCAAACAAGACAGAGGTAGGAAAGACTGTACCCTCTGCAGCTCATAACCTACAGGAAGAGAGAACCCTGGCACATCACAGACATTCTCCCCTTTTTTTTCTACCATCCCCTTGATGGGTAGAAAGTGAGATCTGAAATGATACATTAGAAACAGAAATCATGGTATTGAAAGAAAGGGGATTTTGGAGTGAAAAATACTGGGGGAAAAAATTGGTGGGGTAAAGGTAGAAAAACTGTGCCAGAAAAGCAAGTAAAACGAAGAAAAGTTCATGAACACCACAAATTTGAGGTAAAGTACTGAACATAATAGCAAGGGAACGGTGTTCTCCTTTGTCAGGAACAAAAGAAGAAAAAAAAGTCAAGTCAGGAAGGGAGTGAAGCAAAATGAAAGCACAAGAGATGTATGTTGTAATTTGGAAAGGATTAAAACCCAATGTGATTGACACCACATTACAAGCAGAACAGGTCACAAACAGTGCAGGGCTGTTTTGTTCCTCCTGAGTGGCAGGACATGGCTTTGAGGCTAAACGTGAGCAGCCTGAGTGCCAGCTATTTTTTGATGCTGTTGAGCCGAGCCAGACTTTGGGCTGATGAGTGATGGGGGCATGTTTGCAACCCCTGAACACAGGCAGGAAAAACATTCGATTAGCAATTGCTCTTTTAGCAGCGAAGTTATCTGAGAGCACCTCTTCAAAGGAGCTAATTACCTGCCTACCTTTAATTAATCTGGTCCAACCTTTCTTCAGAAATCCTTGTATTTGTTCTCACCTGCTTGCTGTGTGTGAAACATTTTGTTAATGAGCAAAGGCTACCTGAGACACTGTCCACTCCTCCACACTCCCACCCACTCACACACCCACCCATTCATCAACTCAATGTGCACCATAACCAGGGACATGCTACGATGCATTTGACACTGACCCACAGATGAAGTATGCACTTCCAACCAGGACATTTTTGCAAAGACATTTTAATAAAAATACACAGACTCATAAAATCCACCAGTACTTTCCCAAAAAGCTTCTGTGACAGGAGCCAACTGAGAGCTAAACAGCCATTCAAAAGAAAAGCAACCTGCTTTGTTTGCAGGCTTTAAGATTTTAAACTTGCAAAGATCCATCTGACATTTCTGTAGAGTTTCCACAGGAAATACAGCACAAGTATTGTCCTCCTAATTTCTCCAGCAAAGTGATACTGAAAGTCCCTGCAGAAACACTACCAATCCGTGTTATTTATGGATATGCAGAGGTGTTTTATTATGATAGAATCTGTCTAGCAGTAAGCTCCAAAGCAGAACATTAAATTGTTGGATTCTCTTTTAAAAAAGGCTGAATTGACAAGCACAGAGCAAAACATCCTGTGGCTCATATACAGAGATTATGCAGCAAGCTGTGCTTTGCTCCTAAATGTGTTGACCTTGCAACTTCAGTGTACCCAGTTTGAAATCTTCATGAGGGACTGACTGCAAGTGATGACATGTTTGCACTGAAGGTTTGGATTTCGGACAGGCAGGCTGAGATGCACCTCTGCATTCTGGGATCAATCCCTGGGATGCAAAATGCACATGGTACAGTTCAGGGATAATACTTTCAGAAGGACAAAGCACCTCAGATGTCTAAAGCCTGTTCTTACACAGGTCTATCTAAAGGGCACTAATTTTAATGAAACCATTGACAAAGAGCTACTAAAATAGACAAAAACTTCAAAAGAGATGACTTATGGTGCCACATGGAGCAACTGAGACTTGTTTCTACTTTCCCTTCCACCAGCTCTGCTTTAGGGGTTGAAGCCGCAGCAGGTATCTGCTTGTAGGAGCTCTGTAAAACTGCTGCGATCATTTGCTAAGCGAAAATACGTCTCCAGTGAAATACAGTAGGAAAACAACAATCCCAAATGAATGACTAGATGAGTCTAGCCCAGGACTTGTACATGGAAAGCTTGTGTCTTCTCCCTCCTCCATTCCCAAAGCATTTGCTAACTCCTTCCTGCTAACTTTTCCTCCTTCACTTTTCTGTTTTTGTATGACAAGCCAAAAATTCCCAGAGATGCTCCACAGTCATCACTCACAGCTCTTAAAATGCCTGGACCTATGTAGTCTTCTGGAATCATTCCTTTAAACTAGCTTGGCCTCTTTATAAAAAGATGCATATGTAAAGCATTAAGTTATGGCAGAAATGTTCTGCAAATATTTATCTTTCTTTGCTCCTTCGCTACCACTCGTCAAGCTGTGCACTTCTGCCATAATTATGTAAAATATACCTCACCACTCAATTTACTGTAGGAAAATTAATAGTAACAAAAAAAAGAGCTGAAGGCTGTCACAAGAGTTCCTCTTATCTGTGCCAGCACTAGCAGAGTGATGTCATGGCTAGCACACTGATCTGCCACATTGCTGTGCTAAACTCAGAAAAGTAAATCTAGTAAGTCTGCTGTCTGAATAAACACTGAGTGTAAGGTAACTCTGGAGAAGTTTGCTCATTATGAAATGGAATAACATGAACAACATTATGAGCATAAGCTCAGAGGATGCTGAGGTATTACAGTCCCAAATTTGCTGATTATAGCTAAAATACATTTCCACATTTGGTTAATTGTCTTAATTTACCGTGAGAAAACTAACACCACACTGCCAACTAACTGCTTCAATACCTTAGTCTGCAAAGTTGAACCAGCAGGAGGACAAAACCCAAGCCCAACCACCACCCTTCAGAACAAGCCATTTTCATTCTGCCTTTACATCAGCATGCCCATTGAGACAGGCTGGAAGCTGGCCAGCTCGCAGGAAATGATTGCTGGGATCCTCTGTTTCTCTCCTATCTGTCATTACACAATTATATCTACTGCTTTGTTTTCCCTGCTGAACAGTAGGGAAATCTGCTCATGTGCATGTGAGAACAGACCTGGCAAAACAAATTAAAGCTGCAATCCTTTATGCATCAGAAAAAAAACTTAATTAAAAAAATCCTCTGGTGTCCACTGCTGTGGATTTTATGGGGGTCTTTATGCCAGCACTACCTCTGATGATGTCTTTTCCAGAAATAAGTTATACATCTTTTAAGATGCATCTCCTTTCAGATTATTACCTGCTCCACAAATACTCTTTACTTGTCTAAGACATCACAAGAGGCTTCTTCAGGAAACATAAGCTTACGGATTGCCAGGGAATGTTTTTCCAAGCAATAACTGCATATTACAAAGATGGTTTGTGAATGATCATTTTTTATTATAAATCTGTTCATTTCTCCATTGTTTTACTTATAGCTGTGATTATCTTCCTGGAAGATACAAAGCAGATTGCTTCATCTAGAGTCTACACTAATTTTAGCAAAATAACATGCAAGGATCCCAACATTATTCAACAATGGTCATTCAACTTGACAAGTAAATCCCCGTTTTTCACTTGACTAGAGGACAGCAACATCTCTAGCATACACAGAGCTTACTAACTGACACTCCACAGGACAACAGCACACATGATCTTTCTAGGTCCCTTCCAACCCCTGACATACTGTGATCTGCATCCTCTGTATGGTCTGCATCAATGCTCCTCCACTGTACCTCTGCACTCACTAGCTACACAAAGCCCTCTGCACTTCCCTCAGGCTAAGGCAGCAAGGGCTGAAGCTCCCCAGCCAGCCTGGGGATGGCCAGAGCCTGTGAAAGAGCAGGGGCTGTCGTTCGCAGGTTCCCAGGCTGGCACTCCAGGGGCAGGACCTGTCATCTCTGTCTAGCTGCACTTTGTGACCCGAACATTTTCTCCTCTTTCCCACCACAATTATTTGGCGCTGGAGAAAAAAAAAAGGTACAGATTACCTGTGGGTCAGGCACAGGATATGAAGAACAAAGAGTTCTTGAAATCCGCTTCATTCTGTCTGACCGTTTGTGGATGAACAGTCAAGGAATTAAAGCAGGCTGTGAAGCTTTCAGAACACTCCCTTTTTCAACTTAAGAATACAAAGAGAAGCTTATAGTGTTAAAAAAAAAAATCACAACAAAACCCCCAACCCCCTACTCTTTACTGTTAAAATAGCACAGCAAACAAACAAAAACCTGTAAAGCTATTAGCTATATAAACTATCAGCTATTTTATAAACACTGAGGACTAAAACCAAAATGATTTAACAAACTGATTCCGTGGCCAGTGCCTGAGGAGTGCTCTCCCACACCAGAGACATAAATGGCCCACAACACACAATGGATGCCATTCTTGGCTAAAACAAAAAGTCATTAAAATCTTATTTTGCTTGCTCACACGAACAAGTGCATTTGGATCAAATATGATACTCCTAAAGTAAACGGTGTTTGTTCCAAAATAAATACAGATCTTATTCTGCAACTTGTGTTTATTGAAGTAGCTGCACTAAAATCAAGGTTTACATTCTCATTTCAGCTGCACCTTGTAACTGGAAGAATCCAATTTAAAATAAAACATGACCTAAAGAATTATCTGTATAGCAACTAAAACAGGACAATTACATTTCCACAGCAAAAGAAAACTCTGTTTTGGTAGCTCTTTTTACCTCCTAAGTACCATGCAGCAGGTATTTCAGGAGCTGACAGTGTCTCAGTATATACTACCCATACACTGAAATCTTTCTACTGAAAAGAAAGAGCAAAAGGTGAATTCATACCTCTTAGCAGAGGGTCAGCAGAGCTCAGGACAGTCACAGTAAGTGCAGTCCTCCAGCCCCAGACCTTTCTGGCTTGCTTTAGGGGTAGGTTTATTGTTCAGGCTCCAGCTCAAGACACTCCCTATTGTTCCGAACATGTTTGAACACTCCAGTTGTTCAGACAAGATTAAACACAAAACTGTCCTAGTTCAGTAATGCGGGATGTGACTCAGGGAAGAGTTTCAGAAGCCTCTCTAACAATCAGTTCTTACAACTGACAAAATAATGTGTTACTCTATTTCTGTGTATTCTGCAGGAAAAGAGAAGGGAAGAGGAGGGTGTCCAAGAAAAGGTTTTACCCGTAGATAGAAATGGCTAAATAGGACTCAAGTGCATCTGCTGAAAGAGCCTGTGTCACTCCTGGGAAGGACAGTGTTAAGTTCCAAATGTCAAATCCACTCTCTTTTAGAAGTTCAGCACTTGACATTGTAAATACCTTCTTTACAACATGATTCATATTATCTGCAGACATAGACTTTCGAAAGAAAAATCCTCTATGACTAATGAAAGCCAGTTAAAATAAAATATGAATGTGCTTAAAGAAGTAACAAAAGCTAGGAACCTGGGCAGCATGTCACGAATTACTCCCAAATATATTAACTTGAAAGGATACTTTTATGACCATATATGTTTTACTGCAGCTATACACTACAGCTTGTTCAAACATATTTAAATTTTAAACAATTTCAAAATTAAACTCACGAAAGGAATGATTTTTCCATAAAAGCCTGAAAGCAGTGTCTCCTGCCTCAGGAAATGAGAGGTTCACACCGACATTCTCACCAAAAGATGTAAGCTCTCTCTCAGTCGGCCATGGACCAATTCATTTAAGCTTGCTGTGCCTCGGTGCTGCTGATGATCTGCTAAGTGCCTGTGTGCAAAGGAAAACTGCAATGCTTTGGGCTAGCAAGCCTCCCATCCTTCTAACTATCTGCTAACGGGACCAGACTGGGATTAAAGTCCTCTCTGCTAGTCTCGCCAGTGCAGACAGCCAAAGCTCCTGTGGGCAGCCTGAAGACTTGTGCACACCTCGTGTTGTTATCCTTCCTTTTCTGCCCCACAGCATCGTGGTGGGGCAGATGCTGCCCCTGTGCCTGCGCTCAGTGTCAGAAGCAAGGAATGAGCTGAGCCTTGCCCACCTGGAGCAGAGGACAACTATCCCCCGTTAAGCTGAAGGGAATGGCAGGTGGAGAGGCAAGAGCTTCCATGCTCCTCACAGCCTCTCCTTAGGGAAAGGGAGGGAGGGGAGATAAAGTGATCAAGTGATGCTATAGGCCTCCCATGCATTCCAGCTGAGCCCTGCCTGTGCCAAGAGCACTCTCACTCTCTCTAGAAAGGAAATCATTTAGGGTCTATTTCCAGTGGCACCTAGGATGAAGGTGCTCATCACTGCACACAGTTAAGGAAAGAACTTATGTAGTTAATAAGCTGCATAAGCCTACAGGAATGATCTTCTCAAGTAAGCTAAGGAGGTATTTGTTATTCTTCCCAACTCATGCTCACACCCCACAGCAGCTCGTTCCACAACCACCCAGGCATCACACACTGTGGATGGGTCAAATCTTTCATCAGCTGGTTTTGCACACAGCAGCAAAGCCACAGTTCTGCCTATGAATGTCTTTGTTTTGCCTTTCTACCCTGTTTGCATTTACCTATAGCTACACGTACAGCCTAATTCAGTCCTGTGTTCATGAAGTGGGGCTTCACCAGCTTTCCACAAGTCACCCCTGGTTGTAGCATCATTTAGATGAGAAACTAATTCCAGTCACTCCCTCATACACCTAACAGGGAAAATTCCTTACCATGATTTGTATTTCCTTTCCTTTTTTTCCTTCCTTCCTGCTGTGAAACTGAGCTGTTCTTGGATTGCTACTGTGGAAAACCAAAGGCAAATAAATGGGCTTTGTGTCTCAGCCTGAACATGCTAAGATAGCTGCCTGTGATGCCTCCTGGGAGTCCACAGCTGCTGATGGGTTCATTATAAAGTGAACTTTCCTATCCTCTGCAGGACATTCAAAATCAGGTTTGCATCTACAGATAAAAGTAGTGCTGTAAAAAGAGTTTTACCAAAGCTTTTGGAATAACCACATTTGGCTGTCCCAGAGCTCTCTGCCGCTGAAGGAGCTATCGGCAGTTGACTCTTGGGCTCCTCACAAAGCACACTAAGCATGGTCTGGTCAGCAAGCTGCTGTCACAGACACCACACGCATCAGGAGGAGGTACATGTATTAACTGTTAATACCAACAAATTTTATGAACATAATTCATTCTCCATCATTCTTTTGTTCTAATAATATTATTTCAAAAACCATGAAGTAGTAAAGAATGGACAAGTGATAATAAGAATAAATATGATTATAATTAATTATAGAAGAATGTTAAAATCTAATCAAAGGAGACAATCTTCTCAATTGTTTACATTCACACCTACCAATATTTTATGTTATCTCAAGGATAATGGCATAACTTCACACTAATTTTACTGATTTCTGAAGCATATCATCACAGCCATGCCACTGGAAGCCTAGAATTCTCCCTTGCTTTACGGCCAAGAGAAACTGGAGCTATTAAAGAATAGACACCATCCCAAGTAACCCGTTTAGGAACAGCAGTACCTAGAGGAGCAAGGCTGACTTACTGTTGTTCTGATTTCTTCTTTTTCAATGGCTTACCCCATCATTCTGTAAACATCATTTGTCACCAACTCCAACCAGAGTTCTCTGTAACTACTTTCTGCCTTTCCTTCAGATCTCTTATCCCTGCTGAGAGAATCTACTAAGGAAGAATTTTTCATACTGACACCAACTGTAGTCTTGCTGTGAATAACCACATTCCCATAAAAATCATTCCATTTATTGCAAAGTTGTTGGCAGACCACAGGAATAATAGTCAACTCAGGAAACCTTTTATCCTGAAATCACACAGCTTAACCCTTTGCATCACCATAGGAAGTTCATACATAAAAGCTGTATTACCATACTGCTAATTTCATGCTTTACTGGAACCTTTTTTGTTGTTGGCAAGTTTTTTTTAATTGTTTTTTTCACAGTACTGTGGTTTTTAACCAAAAAACCCCCAAACAGAACTTCCTGAATTGGAATCAAGAAAGCAGTATTTCTTTTTTTTTTAATATATAATGCTGCATTTAAAACTAAAGATTCTTTCCTAAATGAAATGACGTATTTAGCATAGATGCTCCAGTGTGGTTTTGATCATAAGCTAAACATTCAGAGTCATGTAAAAGTTTTGTTCACTCTTTACTTTTCCTACCCTCCTATAGGAAGGAAATGTGTATGAATTTACAAGATAACAGAACAACTGGGAAAAAACATACTTGCTTCATGATTTTTTGGGTAAGATACTTCTGTAACTCATTATATTTGCTTTGTTAAACACCAAACTAGTGGGGATTAGATCCAGGAAACAGACATTAGCTTTGTTAGTCAGTCCTCTTGACAGTCTGGGAGTCAGAGGTGGCTTGTATTCAAATTTCTGTCTGAATTCATTAAAGTGATGGAACAGAAAAAAGGCAGTGTGTGTTTTCACTGTCTTTTTGGTTTTGTTCCTCAGCCCTTATTAGCAGGTAATTATGGCTTGATTTATGCTTTATTCATTTGACCAAGGCCATAATGGGAGTTTTGGACTTGTAAACACACCTGTAAGAAAAATACATACACTTTGTTCCAATAAATGAATTGAAATACTTGACTTGTATTTTTATACTTTTCAGTCAGAGAAAATCCTTGGAGAACCTCTTAAGCGGTGTTGTAACTGCTGCTGCAGTTGGCTCTGCCTCCTGCCTGCCATTCCCCTGGGAATCTGGACTCCACCTTCACAAGGAGAGTTACAGAGAGAGAGAGAGCAGAGAGAGGAGAGCCTTTGGCTGTCTGATTTCCAGCAGCGCAGAAAGGACAGAAGGATCAGAGCTGATCCTTCTCCTGGCAGGACTGCTTCAGGCTGAGCTCTGCTCCTGTCAGTGACCATGAACTATCATCTCCCGACTGCAGGTAACCTTCAGAGGTGGCCTGACTGACCTATTGTGACTGGACAAGGATCTTGGGAAAGAAAATAAAACGAATACTCCATTTCCTTCCACACCTCATTGTTTCTTTTGTTAAATTCTCCATTTACATTTTTTAACCCCCTCACTAAATCCTATAGCTTTAACAGCACTCATTAAGGACACTTCAGTCCCCTACAGAATCACTCAGCTCCTTGACCATATCTAGAGACAAACTTTAAAAGTACGATCAACAGCAGGCAAATTTTGCTTTAAAACAGACAAAACCAAAAGCAATACTGCAAAAAGTAAAGGGAACAATCCCCTCCCCCTTTCTTTAAAGTTCCATTAGAGCATCGAACTGGATGAAATTCAGATAGAGGCCTTATTGTAACCACAGTGAAACAGTAGAAACCTCCTGAGACCCTGAAACTCAAACATTTTGGGAACCAACTTCAAGCGCTACTTTCGTGCTTTTAAAGGAAAACGAGTGAGAGGCACTGCTTAAATTTTTCTCCCTGTAGCAACATTTTAATAGAATTCCTACAAAACCCCCAGCACAAACAGTCTGTGTAAAATACATATGCGTTTTCTTAAAACTTTACCTACAGCCACAGCACTCACACAGAACCACACACCACAGGACAGCTCTCAAGGTACCAGAAAACTTGTGACTAACATTGTAAATTCAGGCTAAAATTAAACCTAGGCTGAAGAGGTTGATACCAACTACCCACCACATACATTGCTAAGATGCTTACACTGGTTTCAAATCTTTGAACTTAGGTGAGGATTGGCTAATATGCTGTTATCCTGCAGGATGGGATGAGAGGATAACACTTAGCTTTTCTTAGCCTTCCTAAAATGTTGTACTTTTACAACATTTTCAGAGACTAATCTGCTTAGAACACCAAATGCAAATCTTAGGTTTGTGGTTTAAGATTGTACCCAAAACAACGAGGACAGAATTCTTTCTAAAAGTGATTATTCTGTTTTATGTTCTGGGTTTTGCATTGCAAGAGTCTAGTGAGGCCCAAAAAGAAAAGGTTTGCCTCAAAGTGGTGGAATCACCACAAAACAACTGCATGATGTGAACAGAAAGGGAGGACTGGGAAAGAGATTTGAGTGTAAATTAATGTTGATCTCAGCTGGAATAACTTGCACTCTTCAGCACTTGCAGCTGCACCAGGGACTGGACTGGCTGTATGACACTTTACACATCTGTCAGTTCCATCAGAGACCAAAACACAACATCTACTGCTCAGGAATGTTATCTGAATTTGTGGAACCTTTTAGATTTTTAGGTTACAAAACTAATAATGGATTACTTAGAAAACTTATGAGCATGTTCTGAGCGAGTCATAACTACAGCACTCACTGACATTTCTCGTAGAAGACAGGCTTTTGTTCTGTGGTATTCATATTTAAAGAACATGTTAAAAACATTTTGTTCACATCAGTTCAACGAAACATTAAGAGCCAAAGAGGAGCCTTTCTAGGTACAAAAACCGAGCAACCTTTTCTCTCTAGTGATCCTGTTTTCACAATCCTCCTCCTCCACTGCCTATGTCTCTGCAGCTCCCCCAGCTCCCATCCACCGACTGTGACCTCCATAAAACGTAGTTAACGTTTAAATCTGGGAAACACCATACCTATCACCCCTGCCCAAAGTTAGTTCTATGACATTTCCACAAGGTGTGAGAGAATAAATGATGGACTTCCACACCACTAATAGTGGCCAACCTGCTCTCCCAGCTTGCTCTGGAGCTTGCTCAAAAGCCTGCACTTAAGAGCTGGCTTGCATCCAAGCAGTTCACTTCTTAGATTAGTTGACTCTAGGACCAGATGTGCTAAAATGCTTTCAGAAAGAGGAGTATTTTGCCCTGCAGTGGTCATGGTTCTCTGAGATGTGCAGAAACCTGCACACAGCAAGTCTGCCCAATGTCATTCACTAATGTGTATAATGTCCATGATCCCAGAGCATGCCTCAGAGTGCTACTGTGCTCCAAGTTACCAGCCTGTGGCATATTAAAGTATTGACATCTGAGGGGGAATAGTCCCCTTTCTCTTCCAGATTAAAGGAACAGAACATATGGCTGTATTGCTTCAAAGGCATTCCTACAGGTCACTGCGCGGCACGCTGGGGACATCGCCACTGGAGGACCTGGGAGGAAAGTCACTTAGTCTCCTGTGGTGTTACTGAGGCCTACAAAGGAGAAAATTCTCAAGCTGATGAAAAGAAGAATATATGCCCCTGTCATGAAGGAAAAGGTCTCACTGAGGCCCAGGAGTGATTTATACTGTGCATTTGCTTCCAGCAGCAGGGAGGCAGCCTTGTTTCACCTGCAAGAACTGAAGGCAGAGGCAAAGAGGGACTCAGGCTGGAGAGGCTTTGCTCCATGGCCAGGTTTCACGGCTGCTGTGCTGGGGTTTGGCTCTTCTCAATTAGGCCTGAGCTCTCACTACAATCTCCCTGGAGCCATCCCCTTAATGCCTGGTGTTAGTACAGAAAGTATCACCATCTGCTTCAGTGCACTGAACTAGGATTTGAAAATAAGATGTTCATAATCATTCACTACCAGCAAATATTCCTTTAACATACCTAGTTCTAATATTCACCTGATATGCTACAGAAACTAATAAACTAACCTTTTAAGAGAGTCAGCATAAATAGCTAAGTATATACCACCTTTAAAGATGCAGACAGGTAGATGTCACATTTCAGTCCTATCAGCAAGTTGCTGATTTCCATTAAACACTGGAGCATACCTCCTAAAATTGCTAATGTGTAATTGCTCCATACATAGACCATTAAAGCATTAGACCTTATTATTCCTGTCACAACATTATCAGCATGTAAAATCACACATTCTTTTCTGATGACATAACTCCAATTCTCTTAAGGGCACTATATCAATGTAGTTATTTCCTCCTGCACACAATTAAAATCCTACTATGGAGCAAAGTAAGAGACATAAATGAGAATTTTCAGTGCAGAAAACCTAAACTTCCTACTGTGAAGTCTGAATGCAGAGTCTGGAATCTAAATCTTGATAACTCTGCGCTATTTTCTACTGTTTGGCCTAGTGTACTTCTGTAATTCCATTACGAAATTACTCTTAATGCAAGAAAACATTGTTTATGACGGTACTCAGATCAAATTATACATTAGCAGACACTAACATTTTCCTTTTTAACTTTTTTAACTCCTTTAACATACTAAAGAAATGCTCCTTCAAGATCTGAAACTATTTGCTATTATATCCATTTGGAATTAGCTATTCCAAATAAATCTCTGCAAAGTGAAGGAAGTAATTGCTTGTCCTCAAAGCAATAAACTAAGAACAAGTTCCCAGGGAGGAGGCAGTAACTGTAGCTCTGTGTGCAGCTCACCCATTCACAAACAGACTTCAGAGCTAGACAATGAGGTCTGCATTTTCTAATGGTGTTTGAGAAATGCCAATTACAAACACAAATAGTAATAATTACTATTAAAGAGCAACAGTTACCTGACTGTATCCCCTACTAAATCAGGATGGGCCCAGTAGTTTGCAGTTGATATGCACTGGCATCAATTCACTTTACAGACTAAAAAATTGCTCTGAAGTTTAGAATTTAACCTAATAACATTACATAAATCCCTGGCTTTGAAAAGCCAGCTGGGTCACACACAAATCAAGCAGTGCTGTGGAGATCACTGCTGCAGCTCTGCCCTGTGCATTCAAAATGTTAAATCAGCGTCCAGCAGCTTATAACAGAATAGAGTATTTTCCCTCGGCCTGGATGACAAGAGCTGTTCTGATTGCAGCCTTCTAGAGCATGTCAGATAAAAAGAAGATTTTTATTAAAGATATTAACTTCTGGTATCTGGAAAAATGTGCATCATGGGCCACAGCTCTGACAGAGGACTGCCAGCCTGTTCACCAGCCTTGGCATACCAGGAATGGATCCCTTCAAGCTTGGGTGAGCTGGGGAACATCAGCTTTCAGGTTCCACTGGACCAGCAGACATTCCTGCTTTGTGGGTGAGACATGCTCCAAATCCAGCTTTGCCCGTCTTCATACTATTTCTGGGCAAGGATGCCCAACCTCTGTGGCTCACTGGCAATGCTGCCTGCAAACTTCTCGATTCTTAAGAGCCCAGATGCTTGTGCATATGAGTTGGAAAGCTTGGGCCCAAGCAGGGTCACCACTAGATCTTCCAGACTTGGTCCTCCATCAGCAAGAACAGATGCTCTAAGCCTGAGGCACAGCCAAGCCAAAGTGCCCGCAGTTTTCGTGGAAGCCTGTCAAGCTGTAGGGCAGTCTGAACTTCCAAACCACCAAGCAGGGACTTCCAGTTCTTGAGATGGATGTAAGGAATTTGCCCCAAGGTCACATGCCTTGGGAACCAGGCAGGCCCTGCTAATAATGGTGATGCTCCCAACAACGACAAACTGTTGCTCCAAGAGGACATGGTCCTTCAAAACACCATGTGTCTTGTGACATTTCACATTACCTGACACTTCAGTGAATAAACTGCTGTGCTGTACTGTTAAGGCTGGAACATGCCAATTAGCAGAAGGTAATCTACAATCCTTAAGATGCAGCTGATTAACTTTCATTAAAGTCAGTGACACTGACAATCATGGATGAAGAAGTAGCCACAAGTCTACTGAGTATCTGGCTATGCACAACAAACGAAAACAGACTGAACTTCATTGATAAGCTACAGTAGTGCTTTCCTCTTTCTGCTCTGGATAAAAAGAAATGTAACCAGAAATCAGAAACAGATTTGGAAAAGATCTAGCATTGTTTTACTTTTCTACAGATCTGAAAATTCAGCCCTAAGTATGTGATTCACCAAAGATGTTTCTTATATGCAAAACAATCACATCTTTACATGCAGCTACCTTAATGAGAGAAAACACTACTTTATCACTATCATCTATTTTATTGTAAGTATAAAAAAATAAATACTCCACTAAGGAATGGAAGAAAAAAAATAAAGCACATTTAAATAATTTCATTACATTCTAAGATGCCAAATCATCTGTGAGTGGTTTCTTTTTAGATGAAAAGAAATCAAAATATAGGACAGATGTTGGACAAACCACATTTAAGGTCTATCACACACTGGCATTTTTCAAATGATTTTGGCTCATCTATTAAATAAGGTGTATTTTGCTTGATTTTGAAAAGGGAAACATCAGGAAATATTTAAAGGCCAATTGCTGCCAATTAACTTTGATCAGCAAAAGTTGCATTTGAATCTTTTAGATTCTTTTGCCTGTCTGGAATAACACACTATTCTAAAACCCAGCAAAACAACAACTTGATGATTAATGTGTGTTGGCAGCCCCACCACAAGCTTGCTTAACAGTTGAATTTTAAATAAACAGCTGTCTTCATTAAGATGGGAAAGAAATCTGATTGATTTCATGGGTTTGTGTTCTTAAAATATGATCAGAAATTGCTTTTTTCCCTTTTAAGATGAAACAGTCAGGCATGATGGTGACAGTGTCTTTCAGCAGTTGGGGCAGTTTTAGAACAATCTCACAACCACTGCCAAGCCAGAGACTGCGTAGGCTGAAAAAGCCTTTGGCAGGCCAACACCAGCTCCTTGCTGCTCTCACAGAGGAGAGGCAACCCCAGCATGGAACACCCCAAACCTGCCGTGTCGACCCCACAATGGAAGACCCTGAACCTGCCATGGTGACCCCACGATGGAACACCCCAAACGTGCTGTATTTAAACTCCATCTAAACTATTGCAACCTCTGAACACCAGTGCAGACACTAATGACTAAATTATATAGATACTTCCTAAACATTTCCACAGTATATCTGTGAAACCAATCCCTCTAAACACATACAAAGAGACAAACATTTAATCACCTCTATGTGTTTTAAAAGAATGAATACTTACTTCCAAATCATTAAAGAACAGATGCGTGTCCGCCAGATTGAAAATCATCTCCTCCATTCGCAGTCCAAGAGACACAGAGGTGGGTGGATCCTTAAAGCAGAAAGGAAGCAAGTACCCATCAATACCAGGCCTGAGATACATGCCAGAGTACAAACTGCTTTTCAAAAGAGATTATCTGATGTATCAAATACAACATCTGCTTTTCTTCACTCTAATCCTGCACTATACTTACTTACCAGGAACACCCAAAAATGAGACTTTAGCCCACGTGACACCATGATTCTACAGTGGCACCCCTGTGGTCAGCCTTGTGCATCCCTGGCACAGGCTCCCTGCCCTCTGTGCAGAAAGGGCAAAGCCATTTCACCCAAAACTTCTCCAGATCTTACAACCTTTTACAAGTTTTATGATTAGCTAGGGGCATGACAACACTACTGTTACTAATAACAAACTCACTGGTCACAAGTGAAAGGACTCGGTCCTGGGAATACCTAGCAAGTTTAAAGCAAATCAACATGAATGTTTTATTTGCAAATAGCAATTGTATTTAAAACCACTCCTTTACTTGCCATAAAACCATGCTTTAATGATGTTTTGACTCTGGCCCACCCATGCAGAGTGAACAAATCTATTGTTTGTCATTAATACATAACACACTTCAACTCCTCTACAGAAATTACCATAACAACTTATTCCTTACTGAGCTAATAAACTCAAAAAGCATGTTCAGCATTGTGGCTACCAAATGCATCACAGATGTTTGTCTTGTTTCCATTTTTGTGTGTTTTATACATTTTTCAATCTGAAAAATTGAAAAGAAAGGCTAATATACACATTTGATATAGAGTTTCTCATTTATAATGCCAAGTATATCCCAAGTGCACAGAAGCATAAATTTGAAAGAACATGTTGTATTATCTCATGACACTCTTCATTAACAACCTTAGTTTGTTAGGAATTATATTTGAAATAGAACTGCAGAAGTTACAACCTATATTTTACTTTAAGTTAATATTCTGAACCTGATGACAACTCAGTTAAAAACCAAGAGATGCAGTCCCTAGTTTCTTTTTCCACCTTTCAATCAAATTAATAGGTGTTTCAACATGATCTCTGAACTTTCAAACATTTTTCTGTAACTACTGGTTAAAATGCAAAATGTGTCAGCAGCAAAGAGCTGGAGAAGAATGGTGATCTGGCAGCCTGTTTGCCTTTCGGAAATGTCAAAACCCAAGTAAAACTAACAAAAAAAAAAAAAAGAACTTTGGAAGAAACATTTCAAAACAAAACTACATTGAACAGATAAAGCACCTGTTCTTGAACTCACATACATTAAGAGTAAATAAGTTTTCTAGGACCAAAAGAAATAGTCCTTATAAAAGGGAAAAAAATTCATCATGCTATTTTGATGAACTTTGCCCTTAAAAATAAGCCTTGTATTTAAACTGGCACCACCAAAAAAGAATATTTGGTTTCATAATTCAAATGGAAAGATTTTAAAATATGAACACAAGTATTCTGTCTCTCCATTTTAATATTGCTCTGTTTGTAGACCAACAGCTTCCTTCACTTCTGTAGGCACATGAGGTGGAAAGCAGGTGGCCTCTCCGTAGCTCGTCCTTCTCCCTCTGACATTCCTGCTTATCTTGGTGCCAGGCAATTGCCAGCTTAACCGTGTAGAACTAATCCCATTCTGAGCTTCCATCCATAAACAGGAACATCATTTTGCAAAGCAGAGTAAAGGAGCGGACAGAGTATGACACTGGTTATGAACCCATGGGGTTAGTTTTAAACAAATGGTTGTGAATACGTAAGTTTCAATATACACACAACAAACATTTTTATTAAGCTTTTATTCACACTTCTGAGTGGAAAATGGCTTTTAGTAAAGCTTTCTGTGAACCACTTCAAGTTATTTTTAAATGGCACACAAAACAGAATGGGAATTTCTCTAAAGTAATAAGAAAATAATGCCATTTATGAGGTTAATTTAATTAGGAAAAAAACAAACAAACAAGAAAATCATTGGCACCCACTGAAAATGTCAGATTTAATACCATAAAAGCTAGGAGAAGAAACGAAGCAGGCTGCTTTTTAAAGAAACCTTAGTTCCTTGACTAAACACAATCTTTTCCTATAGAAAGTTCCACTCAGCATGAAAACTGTGTTAGGATGCAGCTCTGGACAGCCGCAGATGTCACAGAAGCAAAAGCCTTATCTGTGTTAAGGTTTAAAACGCATCTGCTCTAGCGGAAAGCAGAAAAGCCTTGGTTATGGCACTGAAGCACATGAAACTCAATGTCAGACATCACAATGTGGGCTGGAAACTGAAAAAAAAAAAAAAGAGAAGGCTAGAACAAGGTTCTTTTCAAAAATAATGCCACACAGAACCTTCTTTAGCAGTTTTAAGCCACTAATTGCTAACTAATTATGGCGAGGTGTCAGACAATAAGGAGAGGAAAGCTCACAGCCTCTCCCTGTTGGCTGGGATTTGCAGTTCAGTTGGAGTGTCTTTTCAGGTACGATCAAAACCAGGTACAAATCTCTGAGGGAGGCACAGTTCAACTAAAGAAAAGAAATACCAATGTCAGACTGCTTCAGCAGGCCTCTTATTCTGAACACTGATACTGGAGCCAAAACATTGTCTGTGTGTCATTTCTAACTTCTACCCACTTGATTTCTTTGTTTTGTGGAGAAACAAGAATCTGAAAAACAGGAAAGTTCACTTTGGGTACAAGGCTTATTTTCCACTTAAGCCTACAGGTCACAAATGAAAGGTTAAGCGAAACCAGGATTTGTTTTTCCTCAATCTCCAAAATACATTAAACTACATTAAAATAGCTTATAATTTAAAGGAAAATTCCTTTAAGGTCTCTGAATATAAATGCTTCCATGGAGAATGGAAATGTACACCCAGACCGCAATATTCCAGTTCCAGTACTGAGATGGATTTCTACCTGCTCCAAGATACTAAAGAAGAGCTCCACCTTGTTCCAAATTCCAAAATTTAATCAGTTGACATCTGCCTCAAAACACAGAAGTTTTGAGGTGTCAGAAGCACTCATTCCTGTTAAAGTAACTGGTAACTTCAGATTGACCAATAGATCTATCTCTGTACATACTGAAAAAAATAATCAACAAGCAAATGGAAGTGGTTTTGTTTGTTTCTCTTCTGGAAAGACAAATCTCATTCCTCTACTAGTTCCATACATTTCCATGAATCACCCTTAAATAAAAATGTTTCAGTTTATACCATGACTGCACTAAAAGAGAACATGATGTTAGATCACTCAAAAAGCAGAATAAGGTGAAAAGAACTAATGTTCTGCTCTTTCTTGTGTACCAACCATAACCCAGCAAAGAGTACTGGATATCTCCATCAGGTTCCTGACACTTACCCTTCCGTATCTGTTAGCATAGGACCCTGTAAGCAAGGAATGGAAAATGATGATTGTCTCATCCAAATCCCAAATGAACACTCTCTGCAAAAAAGAGAATGAAGTCAATGTGTTCCTCTGGAGCTGAGCCTTGAGATGGAAAGTTAAAACTTGAATCGGTAAGTGCACAAATGAGAAAATTGAATTGAAATGGGTATGGATTAAAACCCAAGTTTCCTTGCCATTTATGTTCAGAACTCACACTTTTTTTACAGACTAGGGTAATACAATTTGTGAGGTTTTTACTACAATTGCTATTATACCAAATTATTCTATTAGAGTAGAATTACAGTTACTGTCACAAACTCACTGAAATTAAGGTTGTAGAATGCATTATTTTAGAGCCAGATGAGATACAGAAACTGAAATAAATGAAGAGAAGCCTTTGAAAATTAAATCTTTGGGTCTTGAATTCCATATGTCTTACAAAACAAAGTTTATATAACTGCTCTTGAAAAATACCTCTGAAAACAAAATAAAGCAAACTTCTGCTAAACACGTAAATTCCCCTAATCTGTGTTCATTTTTAATGGATTTTAGGCACCTGAAGAATGGAAATGATGAATTTAGATGTTGCATGTGTAAGGATTTATGGCATCAATAAATAATTCTTCTGCTTACAGCCAAAGGAAAATACATGTTTTACATTTGTCCTCTGACCACACACAAAATGATATTTCAATGAAAAATAAAGTGTTCAAACACAAGCATTTTAAATCCTGGTGAGATTGTATTTCCAATGATGGCAAACGGTCTAAACTTTTGGAAAGGAAAAGCAATGCAGTGTGGACACTCCTAGCTGTGGTGTGTCACCGGAGATGTGTGCTCAACACAGAGCATGGGCCACTGGGAGGAATGTGAACATAGCAGGAGAGAACAAAAACCACCATTGTGCTACAAGTGTCTCCTGTCCAAATGCAAACCTCTCTGACTTGGAAAAAGCTTGCCTTTTTTTAATTTAATCAAAAGAAGAAAGAACCCTCCAGTATTTTTCAGAGAAAGAAGGTTCTCTTCCGTGGAGAAGGTTCTTTAGAAGAAAAATTCTATCTTCTACCAAAATACTGTTAGAAAAAAAGGGGGAGCTCCACTGCCACTTTGTTTTTTATATGTAAATAATAATTCACTGTGCAAAATAAAGCTAAAAATAAGAGTCTGTAACAGGTCAAAGACATCTAATATAATGTACCTCTAAGTCAGAGTCAGGAGGTGGTGAAGGATTATTGTTTCTTCTGCCACGTCCACGTGATTTCCCATCTGAACCACGACGCAATCTATCTGAATCTGAATCTTTGATGGGGGTGGATGGGCTGTGGATTGTGCTGTACTCTGCTGTAGTGGAAAAAAAAAAAAAGGCATTTTTACCTTCCAGGTTAAACTTCAAAACATTCAACTTATTTGCTTTTTACATGTATTTGTATCAATATTACTTTTCTTTGTAATGAGCCTAGACCACAGCACTCCAGTTGGAGCAGATAGATACACTTCTAAAAAGTCATCCTGTTAAGGTCAGAGGTGAGATTAAGGAGGGGACTCTGGTCATCTGTGTAACAGCAGATAGTCACAATTACTCTAAATAATAAGGGTTGCTAGTAATAAATAAGAAGTCTTAACAACTTTTCCCAGTCTTTTTGAAATGAGTTTATCTGCTATGCATTGTTTCTATTATTAAAATGCTCCATAAAAAAGAAAAGACAGAAAACAATGCACAAAAGCCTTGAATAAATTATAACCCAGTAAAATAAAGAGACCAGAATTTCTTCAACAAGTATATCAGCCAATGATGTTCTAATTATGTGCTCTGAAATTCAGATGTAAGGAAGATGTAAGTCTGCCTTGCTCTCATGGATTCCTCCAGGAAGTCTACTCTGCTTCTTGAAGAGCCCATGTGGTTACAAACAGAACTCCTCATCCTCCCAGGAGGCAGTGACACCCACCTGGTCACTTCTCAAAGCCCTGGCCAAATACTGCACAGGAACTGAATACACAGCATCGCTAAGAACTGGAGCTTCTGCACCCACTCAGGAGACCAGCCTGCTATGAACAGTGTGACAAGTGGCAGCAGCCAACAGGGGCAAGGGTGGCATTGCCTGCAAGAAACCTATTCCATGGATGTAAAGGGAAACATAGCCTGGGCTCTTTGGATTAAGGCTGCTCAGGAGGGCAGGCTCCACGTGCATGGCTGGGTTACCAGCTCTCTGTCCAATGGTCACTATCAGGTCCTCATAAGGAAACCCAGTGAAAGAATCCAGTGTCCAGCTGAGCCCTGAGCCTCCACAAGCCCAAGCCCTGACAAATTCTGGAGCAGGAAAAACAACAGTGGCTGAGTGCCCTCAGTGTGCCACTGATATCTAGAGCACTGAGAGCAGTCTGCAGGGAAAAGTAGAGAAGGAGCTGCCAACATTCCCCATCCCACATTTGTGCAGTTCATCATTCCTGCCTAAATGTACACCTCACACCTGCTCCTATTCAGATCACATCTCCATTTTTTGAGTTCTCCTGTCTCCAAAGAACTTGCAGCCCCTCTCAGCATGGTGTCATCTACATATCTAATAGGCAAACACATTCTGTGCCGTCATCCAAATGATTAATGAAAATGCTGGGCCCAAGGCAGACTCTGAGGAATGCTGCTGCAGCCATCCTTCTATTTTAACAGCGAGCTCTCACTGACTTCTCTCTGGACATGGTTTCCTAAACAGCTGTATATCATTCTGCACTAGTTTCTGCTAGACTACTTCAACCTAGTTTGCTTATAAGATCATTAAGTGAAAAGACTGAACCGTCAGGGCAGCCAAAGCCTTGCTAAAGCCAAGCTCCGTAGCCACAAAACACATTATAGCCATTATTCTACATTCAGTGACAGGAAGAGGTTAATTTGCTCAACCTAAGCTGACTTCATAGGTACCAGACACATTACAAAGTGAAATGATTATGTTTCTAAAGCACTGAATTGATTTTATCCTATTCTTGGACATCACAAACAAGGAAATACATGAGCAAACCCAGACCTCCACAAAATCATGATCAGAAAAGGGAGTGAGGATCAGCTCTCCACTGCCTGTTCCAGTTCTACAGTAAGATCACAGACTAGCAGCAACCAGGTTAAACACAAGGAGGAGTTCAAGTAAGGGGTAGGAGATTTGTGGCACATTTTGCCTTAAAATGCCAGGCTCCCAAAAGATTACAAAGACTCAAGAGGAGCCTGAAGCTATCCCTGGAAGAGAAGCCTTTGGGGTGGCATTAGCAAGTTGGCACTACGGGACCACACAAGTGGTCGCAATGACCCCAAGCTTTACTGCCTGCTTCTAGGAGGTCATTTCAGTTTAAGTCCAGCTCAATCTAGTGTCTTGAGCATCCTCAATAGGGGCTGGAAGATTTATGAGCAGTCCTGGAGGGCATCGTCCTGGTTAGTTTTGTCTGGAAGGACTCTAGCAGGATGCACTAGGGCCATGCTGCTGAGCCAAAGCTCCACATCAGAACAGACTCCTGTTCCAAATGAAAATGCCAGACAGGACAGTCTTCCATCATCTCATAAATAAGAATACTTTAATAACTAGTGAACAGAGAATACAGAATCACACAGACATGCCATTTGCTACACCATATTCTGTAATTCCTTTGTTTGTTACAGGAATCTCCCCTAAGTAATTGCTGCATTTTTTGATTGTTGATTTCAATACAGCAATAGTATCAAATGACAAGTCTGGGGAAAACTAGCTGTCCCAGAAATCCCAAAGTCAAGTTTATCTCTAGGTAAATCTGACTGGCCAGTGCGTGGGCTGAGCTCTTGCTGTTGACAAAGGCATCGCTAATTTCACCAGACTCTTTCCCTACTGCACTGAAAGGGTATGCAGAAAGAGTGAAACACACATTATCAAAGAAATCATGTCTCACGTCACAATGTAAATCACAGGGGTGAGATGAGTCTAGGATAGCTAGTGTAGCCAAAGGTCTCTGCAAGGAGGTACGTATCAATATTTTCCACTTAGATTGTGCCCAGGTTAATGGTTGCCCCTCAAATCTCACACTAAATTTTGAATAACGACCTTAAACCTTAAACATAATATACAGGTAGTTTGAACATGTCAGTCTCATGCTAGGATTTTCTCACTTTTGCATAAATAAAGGTAACCACAAAATTTCATGAGCACTACACAAACTTCCTCCTTCACTGCTCACACCAAACTGGACCAGGAGTAAACTGGAGCAGAATCACATAAGTTGTATGTCTGATTTATGGACACAGGGACTATCAACCTCTGTGAAATCAAAAGGTTTTGTTATGATTGAGGTGTAAGAAATTTTTAAGTTCCACAAAGGGAAGAGAAAAACTGAGCCTGGAAGATCTCAGGTTCTTCTGCAAGAATCCTTTGGACATATTTGATGCATGGCAAAAACTTGCCTATTGAACTGGGAACTGTGGGAAACCGTAAAAGGATTATTTTATATTTGTACAAGGAATTAGACATACTCTAAGTGAAATTATCTGAGCTTTCACAGTCCACAAAACACTACTGAAAATGTCACAAGAGCACATCATTACTATCTCTCCTTTCAGATATTTCTTACCAGACTCTTCTGTTTCAGTTACTGGCCCAAATACAGAGAAACCACCTAGACCTGTCCAAATTGTTCTGGTGCCTCTGTAAACTCTGAAGGCTGTTCTGTGCTTGTCCTGGCACAATTCAGACTGCACAGATTACATGGGGGTTTTAAGTATAGAAGATGTCTAGGCATATCAACATCCAGCCAGAACAGCTGCAATCCAGCAGCTGGAGCCCATCTCGCCAGGATGGCTCTGCTCTGCTCCCCACTGTCCTCACACACAGCTGTCCAGATGTGGTAATCAGCAGCCTAACATGACCAGATGTGGCAAAACATCCTACAGAAATTGGACTAATTTTACATAAAATTTGGTAAGTTTGCTCCTTTGTTTTGTTTTTTGACCCAGCTGTGAATTTCCTTCTCTCCAATATGCCTTTCACTCGTCCCCACTCCACCAGAATTCCCTCCCTCCATGCTGATCCCTCTTGTCTTTGTCCCAATCTTGCTCTGTCTTCCAAGCATACTGTGTATGAGCTCACCTGAGGCTTTGCAATTAGCCACAGCAAAACAAGTAAATAAATGACACTGCCCAAGGAGTAACGGGTTCACTGCTGCTCTTTGCTTCTGACAGAAGCAGAAAAGCAGCAGAGTCCTAGCAAATGACACTAAAGCTCACACTGCATGTGCAAGATCAGTCCCATCAGGTACTTCAGGAAAACTAAAACCAACCTCCCTCCACAACACTCCAAAACAAAACCTCCTGGTAACACTGTCCAATTATAGCTGCTTCTTACCACACCGTCAGAAACAGATCTGCAACTTTGGACTTTCTCTCTGGCAGATTTCAGACTTCTGCCATTTACTAAGCACTGACATGCTTCAACTGTTAAAAAATGTACTTTTTTTATAATGGGAAAAGTATTTTTCACCCTTATTTCCAAAACCAGCTCAAGCAGTTTGGCATAAATGTTCAAAACTATCTCAACTAGTAAAGGGCTGCCAAATTCCAGCAAGAAAGGTAAAACGACTAGGAAAAAGGACAAGCCACTGAAAATCTTCTCTTAAAATGGAAACACTTGTGCAATTTCAACTCCCCATTACAAGCATTATTATGTCCTCTGGAAGTGAAAAACACACAAAAGCTCTTTCAAGTGGACAGTTGGGCTATGGTCTGAAGGCCTCTTGATTTCAGTATTACTTAGGAAAAAAAATCAAAGGAGTTTTTCTTAATGAAGACAGAGCTTAAAAGCATCAGACTCTGCTTTAGTGTAGAGATCTTCCCATATCCGGCAGTTTTTCACACAAGCATTTTACAAATAAATACAAACAACTTGAAGCTTTAAAACTTTTTCTGATCTCAATTTTTCTTTAGTCTTTTTTGTTGGAGACTGTGTAGCATATACCACAGGCTCAGGATTAAGGAACAGTAAAAAACCAAATCAGCAACTACACTAACAAAAAAAACCAACCCAACCCTCTTTCAACTCACAGAGACATGCCTCCCAGGGACCATAAAATCCATGTAATTACCTGCTGCAGGATCTGTAACTGCCTGACTGGTGATGCCAGATGGTGGCTCCTGGAGCTGGTACGTGGCATTGGTGGAGGGTGTCGTTGGGCTGGTGCTGCTGTTGGTCATGTAGTGGGAAGGGTAGGGTGAGCTGTTGTAATACTGTGCATACTGGCCCTGGCCAAAACTGGGGTAAGAGGGGTATTCCTGCAAGACAGAAAAGCAACTGTATAGTCCATCAACATTTTGCTACTTTTTAGTATAAATTCCAAAATATAACTACAAACACATGTCAGAACTCAGCACACGTGCTGCCTGGGCTGGATGCTGTAGGACCTAAAACTGTGAGGCAGTAAAACAAAATCCAAATCACACAGAATTTAGTATATCTTTATTAGGCACACTGCTGAAGATGTGTGAATAGGAACATCAACCCCAGACAACTAGTTCTAATATTAGAAGGTGACAAACTGGGGAAAAAATATTTCTAAACTTCTACAAGCTATTTAAGGGCCACATTTGTTCAGTGGATGAGAAATCTGTTTCCCAAAGTGTCCTCAACTCTTATTTACAAATTTACCTGCTGTGAGCTATTAAATCCAGTAGAATTTGTGAGTGAATTATTTCCTGCATATATTCCTGACGATGTTGTAAAGCTGCTGCCTGGAATGAAATGAAAAATTATGTGAATTACTAAAGCATAGGATTGGAAAATAACTTCCATCATGTGATTATATCACAAGGATAGGGCATATCTGTAATATTTACCATATGCTGACCGATTTGCTTGTCATCAGCTCTGTAACAGGTTAACATACGGAAAGTGATAATTCATCCTTCCTACACTGTTTCATTATTGCAGTAAAAATCACAACTTGAAATTCAGACAGGGACTGGGGGCCCCTCAGGTCTGGTTGGATATTAGGCTTTCCCACCCCTCCAAGTAACACCAGCGTCGTGAAAGTAACCAAGGCTTCTTGACTGTGAGCCTCATCCCAAGAGTTGCTTTCTCCCCTCACTGAAGCCCTCTGGCTCCATCTTGCCTACCACCTTAGAGAACTGAGTCCTGTTGCCTCCCTGAGCCTCAGCCCCTTGCAGGAACAGCAGCCCTAGCTGCCTGCTCCGACAGCTCAGCCCCACCGCAAAGCCATCAGGATTTGTTAATCAATCAGACAGCCTTGGCCTACAAACCTTTTTCATTTTTTGATAGAGTCTACTGGGCATGACACAAAGGGAAAAGTACCTCTCTGAGAAGGGAGAGCCTTCCAAGACTGAATTTAGCTCAGAGACTGAATTTACTGTCTTCACCTCCCTCCCCTCCTTCACCAGCCACCAAAAATAGACAGATGGGGTTCTTGTTTAATACCTACATGAGAAGCTGTTCCACTGAGAGGGCAGCAACCCCCTTCAGCTGTTTCGCCCTCGCTGGTTGTAACCCAGGAGCGACACAGCCACCAGCTGAGATAGATGGATGCACAGAGTGAAGCTACACAAGCCACCAGAATGTCTGTAATGAGGCAATCTATTGAACTCCTCCAGCAGGGGAGCACCAGTCAGCGAGGAGCTCACATGAAAGCTCATGGGTTGTTCACCAAAACCTGCCCTAGTGCAAACACACACACAGAGCCTGGGAGTAAAACCTGCAGGTGAGCAAAGGAGGGGAGAAGGGATGGGAACACGCAGGGAGCCAGGAGCACAGAGGCACTGATCCTCTGATGTGCCCAATGCACCTCAGTTAACCACCAAATCCAGCAGCAGGTACTCACTGGGAAAAGTGACATTGCTTGTGACTCCAGAGAGGAATGCAGGCAGGGCTGCACACTCAGTACAGCCCCTGAAGGGCATCTGGGAGCTAGGTACTTTCTTAAAACACACCCCCACTCCCAACCCCAATAGGTATCCCAGCTACAAGAGGGCAGAAGGAAAAACATTTAAACGCTCTGGTTGCAGAATTTACTAAACACACACAGAGAGGTTAAGCCTCAAAGTAGATGTGAAGCATGTCCAACAGCAGTGGAAGTAAAAGATGAAGCCTGAAGTGCGATAATGACTGCAAACACTTCTCTTGTATTTGCTCCTAGTGCAAAAGCTCTGGGGTTGTTGATAGATGCTACTAATCCTGTGAACTAAAATCAGATTTCTTCAGCAGAAGAGTTTACATCCAAGTTTAGCAGATAGTACAGATAAACAGCACTAATGATAAAAACATGTTGTTTTAAATTTAAAATTGGAAAACAGATGTTATTTTTTTATTATAACAAACCCCAGAGCCAAAATCCAGCTGAAAAATATTTTAAATTGCAAAACTTTGAAATACTATTTTATTTCTAAGAGTGTTGTGGCTGGAAGAATTTAAGTCACTGTGTCTGCCTTTATTTCTGAGTGAGGCAGCAATGCATTCAAACACAGGTTTGATGGCTGCTTGGGTTGAACCATTCTGATAAAGATGTAAAAGGCTTCTTGTAAGAGATAAATAAAAAAACCCGAAACACCACACAAATCTTTCAACAGAAAGTGTGGCAAATAATTTGAGAGAGGAAATCAGAAAAGTAATTAGAGAGCAGCCAGCATCCCGCCCTCTCAGACAAAGACACACGGCCAGGCAGATCTCTCTTTCATCTCATGGTCAGCAGTGGCTCCTCTGGAGGAGGGGTAGGGGTCTCCTAGACCGTAACAAACATGAAGCAGGTTTCTCAGGAAGGGCTCTGCGGGCCACCCAGAACTACCAGCCTACAGTTGTTTTCAGAATGCTCCAATCTTGCCATTTGTTTGTTAAAGAGTGGGTCATGGCACGGCACAAAGCTGCTGTCCTTGCCCTGGCTGAGCAAACACAAAAATCAGAATCTTTACGAAACGCGCGAGATTTACTGCCCCAAGTTGGCCAGCTACACAGCTTTAAAACATGATAAAAGCTGTGAATTGCAGGTCAGAGGTCTATTTTGCCAAGAGCATGGACCCACATTAAAGCTGGGAACCCCAGTCAGCGTCAGAGGCCGGCCAGACCCTGCTGGGAGCAGGCAGCAGGATGCAGCCCTCCCGGTGCCTCGGCCACAGAGCTCCATTTGCTTTCTCAGCTCAGCCTCCTCGCCATGGGCTATGTCTATCATCAGGGTACAATGTATGTGGCAGAAGTTTAGAGCAGCTCTCCCGGGAAAGCCTAAGGCTGCCAGATGGGCTATTTAAAACTCAAGGTTTCTTCCGTTTGCTTACAGTGTTTAAAAATCCTTGGCAAACTCCCCCTTGTTGTCCTAGTAACTGCTCAGCCATCCAGCACAATATTTTTATACTGTATAATAATAACTGAATACCTTAATGTTTGCTTTTTTATGGATGAATTCCCAAAACAATTGGTTAGCATACTCTCAAACATCACAGTCTCGGTAACTAAAACAATGCTGGTGCTCATTACAGGTCTAGCACCCTTCCAGCTGTAGGATACTTGGGATACTCATGAAGAGAGTTACAAATGGAGCTCTTTCCTTGGCATTTCCCCCAAACCTTCTACACTTCATTTATCGTCACTGAGCAAATCTTAACTCTGCCAATATAGGAACAGCAGCCCATTCCCACAGCCATTAGTCATGTAAGTGGTCTTTCAACATCTTTGAAGCAACCTATATGAAAAAAACAGCCTAAGGAACATACTCATTAAAGGAAGGACAGGAGGGAACAGGGCAGCAGAACCACCTAGGTCCTCTTCCCACCCCCGCTGTAAGGATGATAAATCTGTAACAAATAAAAATCCAATTACCAGAATAACCTTAGCAAAGAGCCACAGGCAGCGATTTTCCTCCTCATTTTCAGCAGTTGGCAGTCTCTCCCCCCACTATTGTTTGGTGACTAATCACACTGTAATTTCAGCAGGGTCAGGAGAAGCACTGGCTTTAATTGGCTGCGCATGCACCAGGCAGCGTCTCCATCTCCACATGAAGGGAGATGCTCGCCCCAGGGAGAGGAACCAGAGTAACCCCCAAAGCTTTGGAGCACAAGGTAACTCCAACCAGGGAGCATGAGCAGGGAAACTGTTAGGCTGCTAGGAAATCCCCTTTCCTGCATGCAGGAACACCAGCAGGGCCCTTTTCTCCCCGTCCTGTAAAGCTCAGTTATGGGGTAGGTTGTGGGATCCATTATCTCCATTCAGCAGCTCAGCAGCTGCACGCAGCAGATGAACAGAAGAGCAGCTATTGCAAGCCATGACAAGGCTGAGGCCGCAGCCTGCCCATACACTGCTAGAGGGGAAAGGGAGAACAGACTTAGTTCCCTCTCTGGAGGTTTCTACACAAACAACTGAACAGCAGCAGCACTACCCCCATCTTCTGTCAAGAGAATCAATTAAAGAATAGTTTGAAGCCATGAATAGGATCTCCTTCCAAAATTAAATGAGGAAAGGGAAATGAATGTTCCTGTTTACTTTTAACATCTGTTCAGTCAAAAGGAAGAATTAAGTCAATTTGAAGTTGTTTCAAATTCAAAAGTTAGCCTAATGAAAACACTAAAAAGACGTATGTTCTTATGTATAGTATAGATATATGCTGTCAACATTTAAATGCAAGAAATACATTTCAGCAATGTGATTGTTTTCTGCTTAGCTTCTAACAACTCCACAACTACTTTAATTTGAAATGTTCTCCTTATGGTCTGTAAAGACTCTGTAGGAGATCAGCCCTTCCCCCATCCACACACTGTGCTATTAGGAAGCACAACATGAGTGACACACACACCATGCTGACCCCCCAGACTCTCCTACTTGGAGCTGTGGCTCCTCTGCCCAAGCCAGACCATCAGTGATCTGCTGCTTTTCATAGGTGGGCAGCTCTCAGTCCAAGCACGACACAGCTAGAGCAGAACCCAGGCTCAGACCTGGATGAAAATCAATGCCTCTTCCCCTCCTCTTGTTAGATCTTCACAACTGGGTCATCTTTAACACATTTCCTTCTGCAGAGAGTTTTTAGATCCTTGCCTTTCAATGTGCACTGCTGAAATACTCTCCAAGATCTTACAGTTCCATCTCTTGACAACCACCACCCTTTCACGAGCTTGACAATTGTGATCTTAAACTCATTTTACACATTGCGGGAAACAAAGCAATTCCCTTTGTGGCAGACCTCTATGTAATCCACTGACCAAGTCCCCAGCTTTGCTCTACTAATGCCAGAATTCACTGCTTACTCTTAAAATTTTCCATCAGGTACCCTCTCACATTATCCCATGCTGCTCCTCCTTCCCCCCATCAAATGAGTTTCCCATAGATGTCTGCAAAACTACTTCACTGTCCTCCCTAAAAATCCCTTTTTATTGATATCCTTCTACTCTGTATCTTACAGAAAACCTCCTACCTTTGCAGCTGTTAGATAACCAATATGGGGTGACCACATCTTACACTGCCTGAACAGTGTCAGCTTTATGGTTGTATCAGGCTCCCTTCTTGCCTCTGTGTTTAATTTTAGCCTCCAACTATATCTTCATTTGGCTTTGTAAGTTAGATCAAGATCCCAATCCATGACTGTGGCACAAAGGCACTACTGCAAGAGGAATTACAGACAACACAGACATGATTTTTCAGTAATTCTACTTCCTAGTGACCACGAATGATTAGTTCCTTATGAGATGGAATGTCATGTTGGGCTATCTGCAGAAAGCAAAACTAATAACTTGGTTATGGTTATATTTACTCCACTGAGTAGATGATCACCACTATTTGGCATGTAGATGGAAGCTTCCTACTACTCTTACGCTATCTTTCTCTTTATCAGAGTACACTACAAGTAAGCCGTATTTCAGATGTCAGATGGTCACTTCTGCCCTATGGAACTATTCAGCACACAGTTCAAAAGGGGATTAAAAAACCCCCAAATCCATCTTTTGTGTCTGGGCGAAGGACTGGATCAATATACTCTTAAACTGGATCAATATACCCTTAAAGCCATGGAACAAAAGCAAAGCCTCTTTCACTTGGTTCTCTGGAAGCACTTCTGCCTCAAGACATTTCATGGAGCACAGTTTAAATGGAGCAGGACAGTACTAAAGAGATGCTAAACTTCTCAAGAACGTGGTCCAGTTCTGCGAGCGATCTCTTACTTGCAACAGTTCTAAAATCTTCAACACACCTGATTTCAGCTGTCAAACTCAGAGATGAAAAGTCCTGCAGCAGGCATTAAAAATTAGTTATTTGCAGTAAACAAAGATATTTTAAAATAGCCCTTAAAGTGGTGAAAATCCAGAACTAGGCACACCCAGAGACTTCCCAGCACGGAAGGGGAAAGAGGAATTGGGAGGATAAACAGGCAAGTAAGGCTACAAAATATAACCGATAATACAAATACAAAGACTTACAGCTTTTAAATAGACTTCAAAGAAAGAGACTTCAATCATTCCTTTGCTACCTCCACAGCTGCAGGAGGTATCTTTATCTCCTTTTCCCTCCCCAAACACACTTAGGTGTCAAATTATATTTGACTCTTCCTAAATTCATAACCCTGACATGTTTTCCAGGACTTGCTTTGTCACATTCACTATGTATTGAACTATTACTATTCAGAGACACATTTTTACCGTAATAACACTACACCACCTCACTACTTAAAAATTAATGAAGTCACTAACTGAGGGATCTTCCAAACTGCTGAGAGCTTGCCCATTGCTGCTTGCAGCAAAGGCAATCCAATGGCAATAATATCAGAGGGAAGTGTTTAAGCATTCATTTTATCCAAAGAAAGTAAAGAAAAAGGAAAAAACCACTCCAAACCCATAGCATTAATTGTATCTAATTGATGGTAATAGCTGTTTATACAGACCTTGCATCTGGTAGCTGTAGGGAGCCTGTCCAGGTTGAGGTGTGCTGAAGCTGGCACCGTAGCTCAGAAATCCTGTCTGTCCAGGGGACTGAGACTGCGCCAATCCACCTTCTGTCTTGATGCCTGCCCACAATGCACCTAAATCAGTTAGTGACAGCAAATCTGTTTGTTCATATTCAAACAGGGATGGAAAAGAAAATCACTTCATTAACAGCATTTTTAACAAATGCATGAGAGAAGAGTACTGAGAGCATGCACAGCTGAGCAGGGCAAGGGCAGGCTAAAAGCACACAGAAAACTGGAGTTCACCAGGGAGAGGTTAAATTCAACTCTTTCCAATAACTGCAAAATAAATTTATACATGAACAGGAAGAAGCATTACTCCTTTTTCCTTCCCTGCCAGAGGCTAACTTTTCCATATATTCTTGACATTTCACTGAGGTAGATCAGCAAATTTATATGATTTTAACGCAGCACAGTGCAGCCAAGATCTCCTGCCATCCACCCAGTAATGGCGTAACTGAGATTTGCATCCTATAATATTCCTACATGGAAACGATGTGGCTCTGAGTGCAATGCCTTTCTAAGGAATGAGGAGTGGATAAAGAGAACTAGCAGCATTAACTGTAATGCTGATTTTCATAGCTAATTAAACATGATAAGAGGCAGACTCTTAACAAATAAACACCTAACAGACAGGAACTATTCCTGAAGCAATCTCCCAAACAGGAGAAAACACAGCATTCATCTGCACTGACAGGGAAATCCATTACACATCACATCACCCTCTCATTTCCAAATTCAGTAATAAAAGAATCCAAAGCCCACTTAAATGAATTACTTGCCTCCCAACTTCAGTGATTCTTTCCCCAATTTGTAAGGCAACAAGCAAGTAAATATCAGCAAGTGAAACACTGACAAAATGCACACAATTCAGCCTCTGTCTCTTAGTTTTAGTTATCAGGTTGTCCCAACGTGAACTATCATTTAAAAATAATTATAGTCAAAGCAATGAAAAAGTAATACAATACTCTTAGGTTCCACTGTGGCATTCAGTGACATTGCTCAGAAACCCTCCTTATTCAAACTGAATTAACTAAGTGTGAATTAGCAACATTCCTTTGAAAATGACTGTTAATCTAAGTACATTTCCTGCTTGGAGTTAGGTTTTGGGTTTTTTATAAACAATATTCAACAAGATCTGAAGGTAGGAAAGGTCTGAGAAGTTACTGTGTTTGCAAAACCTCAATATGTCCCTATATACAAAGGGCAGCATATTTTCTTCTGCCATTTAAATCATTATTTTTCAACTGCTGTCATTAATTACCTTTAATTCCTTCTGCCAGACCTGCTAACTGCCAGACTAACCCTGTTTGCTTGTTTTTCCCTGATGCTTCCTTGCTTCTTCTGTTTCATGTTACAATTAAACAATCCCAACGATGAATCTGACACCTTGCTTCCTAGGGGAAACTCCTGCTAGGGATGTTTTGGTATTGGGGATCGCTATTTGTTGTCTCTGGAAGGACTTCTGAAATGCTTCTTAAATATTGCTCAGAGAAAATCTGACTAGATGAAGCACTGCATTTTTGGTCTGATTCAGCTCTGCACCTCAGACAATGAAAGGCAGCAGCAGAAGGATGCCACTTGAGTGAAGACAACTTGGCACTGACACGCCCTTGTACAAATCTCCATCCTATGAAGAGCCTTTCATCCCCCAGGACTTACTCTTCCCACCCGCTCCCATCCAGAACTCCTTCACTCAAACCTCACTGCTCCCGTCTCCTCCTCCTCCTAAGTCTAATGTATGCAAAGGGAAAGAGGAAGGAACAGCAAGAAAACAGAAGGGGACTACCAGAATCTGGGAAGAGAAGTAGGTAAGCAAAGCCTTTACTAGATGCTGGTACCACACCGGGCAGGAGGAGGGAGCTTCAGGAAATTCTCCAGCCTCCTCAGGGGCTTTGCAGATGACCCAGAGCCAGGAGCCCCTGGGATGCAGCTGTCAGTGGCATTCCCCTCCACCCCCCTTCCTTCCTCCCTCCCCGGCCGCAGCGGCTGGAGTTGGGGAGTGCACACACAAAGAGGCCAGAGGTGTGTCCGAGACACAGCCTTCCCAAACTCTGCCCCGGAGAGAAAACCTGAGGGAGGCTGATATGGAAACTGAAAAACACTTTTTCTTCCAGTAAGTCTCAGAGTAAAGAAACAAAAAGAAAGAATTCTCCAACTGCAACTCTGAGTTTTTCCTTTCACCTGTCACAAGTCTCCTCTCTTTATACCTGCTGGAAGCTCTCTGCCTGGACGAGAGAAAAGCAAGGCAGATGGCAGGTGGGGTCTAAGCTGCAGACCAAAGAGAATGTCTCTAAACAAGGCTTCAGTTTTTGGCTGTTGCAAATAAACATCTCTGTGTTCCCCATGTAATCTATTTCAGTAACACAGATTGTATTATGTGCCTTAAACATGCAAAAATATAAATGGTCCCAAAACTGTTTAAAAGTTACTTGCTTTAAAAAATTACTCCTGCAAAGTACATCAGCAAGGATCACCTTAGCCATAGCCACAAGGCACTGTCCAAAAAGAACAAAGTGCATTAGGGTTTTTAGTGGTCAGAAGCAGCTCTGCAATGTAAAATGTGGGCAAAATTAACTCAAGTTCTAGGCACAAGGGATGAAAGCAGGGGCAAAAAAAAAAACAAACCCAAACCCCAAAATAAAACAAAAGAGCAGGCAGCATGTTAACCCCCAGCGAGCAGCTGCCAAGCAAAGCAGCTCTCAATTATAGCTCCAACAACAGTGAGACATCCAAACTCAAGCACTGAAATCAAGGCCTCGCTGCAGTCAGCGGGAGTTTGATAGTTAACTTCAGTGAGGTCAGGATTTCATCCAGAGGATGAAAAACAAAAGAAGTCACTGTCTGGGCTGCCCAAGCCACTGCAGCCAGCCAAGCATGAGCACAAGGTGTCCACAGGAGAAACAGGTCAAGAGCAGCATGGTGAGGAAAGAGGTCTCTGTTACCACACCCCTGATCCAGCTGGAGAGAGTAGACAAGCTCTCAGCAGCAACATGGGCTTGTGGTGGTGGAGGCAAGAATCTTCATCTCTATAGTCTTGAAAATGTAGTTTAAATTTCCTTAAAGCATTGTGCTCGTGTAAGTTTAAAATGTGTGGAATGGAACTGAAACTCATCTTCGTAACTATGGTTTTGGCAGTAAGTAGTCAAGGCTATATAGCCACAACAAGAATGCTTCCTTGAATCAGAGTTACTGATGATGCATTAATGAAACATTTTTTTATAGTACAGAGAAATAATCATCAGCAGCAGACAGTCTGGCAGAAAAATGCTCTCACCCACTGTATCTTGTTTTTAAATTTATTTTTTTTTTTTTAAATATTTGTTACTTAGTACTATCTCCATCATGCAGACAGAGCTTTAGTGGCCATTCACTCAATTTTCACCTCCAGAGAGCTTTAAAACACTGAACATCCAAAATTTTTTTGGTGGGGGTCTTTTTGCATCAGTTTTTCACCTGCTGGAAATCAGCACAGCTTGAATGATTTCCTCCAATTCCACTAGTATGAAGGCTGGGCCTTGATGCCCAAGAGCAGGTCCCCAGAAGATGTGCCTGTGTCATGGAAGTTCCTACATTTCTCTTGCCATTTCAATGCTGGGGTTTTATATCAGCCATAAAAGCCTAATAAATATCTCTCTCCCTGATCCCAAATCAGAGTCATCCTCTTGAGTAGCTTCTTAGCTCTTTAAGACATAAATTAAGCCTCACTCATTCCAATAGGGAGATGACCAGTCTTCCACAGGAGATGCTGGGAAGCACAGCTGTCCCACACAGCACTAACGCAAGGGACACGCAATGTTGATCTAAAAACCATTTCCCTCAGGAATAAAAGTTACAGGGAGGTGATTTCTTACCATAGGAAGGGATCCCATAGGGCTGGCCAGGCTGGGGGTAGGTGGCATAAGCTGTAGCTTGCTGCATCCCCGTTGTAAACTGTGTCTGCCCATACGCAGCCATCGCCTGGGAGGAAGGGGTGGGGAGGATATGTGGGTAGGGTCTGCTATTGATTACAAACAGAAAATAGGACAGACACTGCATTAGGCATGTGTGTGCTTATTTTTAGCCTTCTCACAAACCTCCTACTTCATTAACACAATGATAGGCTGTGCTAGACAACAAAAACGGTAAGACAAGGACAGAACAACAATAAAAATCAATTATAAATAAGTAAAGTAAGAACTTTACAAATATTTTTCAAATACTTTCTTAGCATTTAAAAAATATACTTTTTTTTCCCCTAGAAGCTGCTGTGGTCTAAATTATGGCTTACAGAGGGACCCAATTATTATTTTAAATGAGGTTAAAATCTACCTATTTCAGTTATTATTACTACTATGATTATTATTATTTTTAAAAGATATCATACTTGGAAGGGTAAATCTGTGGTGGGGAGAACTGGTGTGTTTGTCTTGGGCTGAAACCACTGCTTCCAATTGCTGCACCAAGGAGAAAAGAAAGCACACAGAAGTGTAAATACACACACCGAAGATAAATACTGTTTTTCCTAATAGAATTTCAGAATATTAACAAGATTTTAATTAAATTCAAATATCATTGATACCTTAGATGGAAAACAGTATTTTATCAGAACTATACAAGAATGCTTAACATTGACATCTGGATTACAAATCTCAAATATTAAATTGTCCCTTTGTACAACTCCTGAGCAATAGTTTATTCTTTGCTTGCACACAGACATTTTCAATGCAAACAACCTATTTCCCTGTGGAAATTTATCCCTTCATATTTTCAAAGGATTATTGATATCTCAAGTGCAATATTTTATTAACTTTTAGGATTTTTAAGACCTACATTTTATGAAGGAGCCTGGATTGAAAACACATGGCCAGCTTCAGAGCACCTGCCTCTGCTTTTAATATATAATTCCATAATGCAGATGATGTATTATGTATCACACTCACTTCTCTTATCTGCTTTCCACAATGCCTTCAGACCTCCAGAACAGTCGGTACGGCATACAGGTGTCCACCGTGCACAAGTCCTTAGTGCAAAACTCGTGCCCAGGAAGCCTCTCCCCAGCAGCCCACCACTGTCCAGGGAGCTCTACCCCAGCTCCATCCCCTTTGGGAGTTCTGGGTGCTGTCACGGTGGGTGCAGCAGTGTGTCCTGCTCTGGGGGTCATCCTCAGGAGACTTTCCCTCTCTGCTTGCCGCTTGGGTGCCACCTCTTCCCTAGGGAGTTTGCAGCCTCCCCCGGGTGGAGCCAGCAGCAGGCTGTGAGACCTCTGGAAGATCAGACAGCAGAGGAACAGCAGGTCCTGCTGCTAAGTGCTTGAGCATAAACAAGGCATGGGTAATTACCCTCTCACAGCTACCCCTTTCCTGGCCAACTACAGGGAAAATCCATCATCTCCACACCCTGAGCACTCGCCAGGCGCTGAGGGAAGCAGGGAATCTCTTCCCGCGCCTCCCACACCTGAGGGTTCTTCGTGTCCTGCGAGGCTGCAGATACATCCAAGGTTACAGTCCGACCTTCAGTCAAACTCACTACAGGGATACTTAGCCACTAAAACACACTACCATTTTTGTTCTTTCAGAGAATTAAAACAGGCTAGAAATCCTGCTTTGGCTTCCAGGGTAGATACTTTCCTGCCCAGCAGCAGGCACAGCAAATGGAGGCAGCGAGCAGAGCAGGGCTGCCTGGAGCCTAACTCCCTGCAAGGTGTCAGCTTTGCTGCCCTGGAACATTGCACTTTGTTTGATTTGCACCATAAAAACCATGTGCTAGGAGTACCACAGTTAATCCACAGGTATTCCAAACTGTGCAAATATCTTAGGATTTTCTCTCAGTGCTGGTCTCCTGTATGTTAGGAGCTAGGATGTGTTTGGCTTCCAGGAATTAAAAAAAAAAAAGCCCAACAAAGAAATTGAGTACTTGGATGATAATAATAAATTACAATAAATAAGATCTACCCCTCAATTACAACACTAATCACAGCGGCAAGTATGTTTGCTCAAAGAAATCAAAAGAGTAATTACTCTGGGCCAGAATCCTCCCTAGTGAGAGTCTCACAGAAGACATCAATGGACATTAATAAGCCTCATGCTGTAATGCTCCTTACTTGGGGAAAACTATTGCCTTACACTGCCTGAGTAAGATGAACAGAAATAGGCATAAGCTGCAAAGCACACGAGGCACTTCAACAGCTGTGCACAGGTTTAGATCACATGGGATAAGAAAATAGTAAATTAAAAAGCACCAAGCTTAAAATCTTTGTTTATTCCTTACCTGATCCTGAGAAATTGTCTAAAGACCCATCTGTCGTAGTAGTAGTAGCAATCTCACTGCTGCTCATTGGTTCTGTTTTAACTGCAGAAATATAAATAAAATATATTCTATATGCACCTAGTATTCTCGCACACGCATGCACACACACACTCACCACAGCCACAAACCCAGTAAAACAAAAATCTGCCAAAAATGTTTTAAATCATGGCTATGGATGGTTTGCATTTCTGTATTTGTGTATACAAACAATGCAAAGTGCTGGCAGCTATGATTTACACATACATATGAAGTGATCCAGAGGGTTATTTCTGTCCCCAAGGAATAAGAGCACTGTAACAAACCAGAAGTCCCCATGCAACTCTCTGCACCTGTCCTGATTCCTCTTAATCCTGCAGACCCAACAATAAGGGTCCACATTTAGATCAGGTCACACAGACATTTACAGGCTTGAGAAACAGCAATTTGAATGAGACATAATAGGAACTCATTTTTAAATGAGTCTTTCTGATGGCTGCTCAATTTTTTTTTTCATCCAAATAAATTTTCAGAAGAAAAACTGAGAATTTGTGATGAAGTAGAACACTTTCCTCATGGCAAATTTATCCTCTCAAGATGCAAACAGACTTTACACTCAGCAACTCTGAGCAAACAAAGAGGACACAGTCCTCACCAGACACTTCAGAGAATCCTTTTACGTTTCATTCCCTCTTCACGCAAAACCCAACACGGCTGTCAGAGCGGAAAAGAATGACAGTAAGAGAGAGTCTCCCCTGGCTCATGCTGGTTCATAATCAATTATTAATTAATGACTTTTAATAAAGCCTTAGGTAAGTACACAAATTTCATAGAATCATAGAACAATCCGAGTTGGAAGGGACCCACAAGGATCATCAAGTCCAACTCCCATTAGGCACAGGACAAAATCCCCAAGATCACACGAGGTGACTAAGGGCATTGTCCAGGCATCTCTCAAACTCCACAGGATTTATAGAATCATAGAACAATCCAAGTTGGAAGGGACCCTTTCTGTTATGCCAGTTCCGTCTCGGTAACAATGCTATTCTGACACACAGAGCAGGGACGGGGCTGACCAGCACAGATGCACACAGGCACAGTACCTGCTCCCAGGTAGTTACAGATCAGTATGGCAATCTCCTCAATCCCGTTTTATATGCCTAGCTTTTGGAGTTACAGCACTCCAAAAGCAACTGAGGATGACATTTCAGAAAACAACAGAGCTGATCTAACTACCAACATCCCATCCTTTCTGCTCCTGCTGACACAGTGTCTCTGCTTCCCATGCACCAGGGTTGGTGCTTCTCCAACCTTTCAGGGACGGAATTCAGTAACTGCACACAGTGAACTCAAGACACCCAGGGTTTGACATGCAGTGTTACCCTGATATTAGGTGCGCATGTATGTTTGTCTGTACATACGTGCTCAGGAATTGCAACCATCCCTAGCAGAAACCATTTTGGTGCTAGGTTTGGACAGGGTGATGGAGAGGGACCTTCCCCTTTTGACAAAGGGCCTTTCCTCTCCTTGCCAACCCAAATTCTTACTTCCTGCTGCCTATTTCCTTCACGTGATCTCATCCATGGAATTCATATACAATCTCTCCAGACTTTACTAATTGCCCAGTATTTTCTTTTGATTCTCAGGCAGGATGTTTTATCTGCACACACTAACTCAGGAGATCAACACCAGCTCCACGCAAAACTCTCTCTGGCTGCTTTAGCAAACAGTGTGGCTCAGTAAGAAAAGTTTCATGGAGTGAAATGGTTGGTGCAGAGTCCCCAGTATAGGGCAGTTTAGGAATTTTTGGAGGGGTTACTCTTGCGAGGTCTAGTCTTGTCCCAGGAAGTGGACACTCATCAGTAGCCGGAGAATATTAGCTGCATTTCTTCAGGGCACCTTTTTTGAAAGGAGCAAAGTCCAAGAGACTCCACCAGATGAATTAACGTGGTAAGAAAGGGTGGCCAAGAGGTTCACTTCCAGAGTACACTCCTGATCTGAACTACAACCTTAACACAAACATAATTCCTAAAAACTCCGCACAAAACACATCCAACATCCATTTCATAACTAAATACTGAAAGCCTAACACACAGATATAATTATTTGTTGCAAAGTGTCTATCCCAAGTAATTTTCCAGAAACTACCAGATTTTTACAGCAAGTTGGACAGTTTGCTAATCTAGATACCAGGAATGACAGCATCTACCTTATCTTCTCCTTTTTCTTAGAAGTATATCACAGCTACATTTCACTCAGACTAATAGTTCCCTCATAGATAACTCCATCTTGCCAGTCTATAGCAGTAGTGCATCACTGATCCACATCTGACACAGGAGATGTATGAAGCTGTTTGAGGAAGCAAAGCTTTGGACAGGCACAGACCTGGCCCGGCTGTGTTGCTCCTGGAGTTTGCTCTGGATTTCAGCTCTCCACATTTTTCATGGCCATTAACATTTCTGCAACATGCCCTAAGCTCTCACAGGGTGACACTGGGAAACGAGGGGGAATATTGCCGCTTCTACACAGGACACATCACAAGCTTGCCAGTAACTTCCAACAGCACACTCACCTGGGGCAGACACTGCAGAAACAGAAGCATTCCCATTTCTGTTGCTCCTCTGTCAGAGCAGACCTTTTACAGAGGTGTAGAATTATCAGACTTGCATTATAGAGACACTCTTTTAGCAATATGCTACTAAGTTTTAGTGCTGGCAAAATCACTCATGTAATAAAAGATTATCAGTAAGAAGTTCAAAGTTATTTAGAATTCAATATTTTTCCTCCTGTTCATTGATGAGATTCTAAAATAAAGATTTAAAAAACCCAACAAAGCAGAATAACAGAAAAAATAGACGTAGCAGATACTAACACACATGCTGTCTCTGAGAAAAGTAGCACAAAAAATCTGAGATAGCATAATAAGGTCATTAAAACTGACTTACACAGCAGTTTCTGAACTCCACCAAGAGAGAGGATTTCAGAACTCACAAGTTCATGTGGTTCACTGGCCAAGTAACAACTCTGAGCTCACAGCTTGTCTTGCAGTCACTGGTGTCTACAGCAGTAAAGAATGCCATCAGGAATGAGATCCTGACTGTTTTAAACAGTGATTAAAGACCTAACATTTGGCCATTCCTAACAGGAAAGTCATATGAATACAAAGATTGCACCTTCAAGCATGCAAAATTTTAAAGTACCTTTTTAAAATTACTTTGATTATCTAAAATACATCTAAGGTTTTGCTCTACTGAACCGGTCCTTGTTAACAGCTACACAAGTCTACATTAAACAAGAACAGAAATATTGCAAACATGGCTGACTTGTTAAATCGGTTTTAATTTTGCAGTTTTAAGACTGAATTAAATTATGTTATATTCTTTGTACTCCATGAATAAGCAGGCAAAATGAAATCATTCCTGGCTGACAGCTCTCAGTGTTCACAGGGCACAAAGAGTCTCAACGAAGTAGGCAAGGCTGTTAGTTTGTTTAAAAACGTACATATGATTTGATGATCCTTGTGGGTCCCTTCCAACTTGGGTTGTTCTATGATTCAATCTTTAGCCCTATTTAGGTTTATCTTAGGGTACATCTTCAAATAATGTTAGTAGCTAAACACCATAGTACGTATCTTAAGTATTTTATATATCCATTACTATTCACACACTGTTTTCTTGACACCATCCTCTTTCTGTACCCACTGGAAGCTCAAAGCTCACCTGAAAGGTCAAAGATAATGGTCACTAACAACAGGACAAAAATTCTACCTTGAATCTGTGAGCTGATTATATTTTCCATTATTTTACTCAAACCCTCCTCTGTCTATACTGAAGAATTTTGCAATTCTGAAGAGGCTACTAAGGATTACAAGTTATTTATAAAAAGGTTACTCAATTATACTGATTCCTATCCAGGACATTACTCTCTCTTACTATTACAGACTATCAAATTGTCAGCTCCTGACCACAATGTCTGACAAACTTACTTGCTGCTGCTTCTCAGTGCAGAGGACTCTTACTGAACCTCATTGTCTGGAAAATACCAGAAGGTAAATTTAGGCTGGAAATTACCTTGTAGTAATGATGATTTGTTTTCAAAGAAAGTCCCTGCTCAGAGCAGCACATTCTAGTTCAAATTTGATGATCCTTGTGGGCTCTCCTCTGATTCCTGCTCTCCCCTCCTCTGATATGAGGAGGCTTGGAACTCCTGCAGCATTTGGCTAAGGTGGAGCTTTCACCACACGCACCGTTCCCCCACGACCCTCATCTTATGTTACATGTTATAGAACACCAGAAGAGTTTTAACCTCATTGCATCTGCTCACCTAGCAGATAAAGAAAAAACCCCAAATCTTAAATTTACAAAGCTATGGCATCGCCGCCACAGCACAAAATCAAAAAGGAAATTCAAAAGCATTTGTGTGGAGAAAAGTTTTGACAGAATTTGTAGCTGCTAATCAAGATTTAACCCAGATATTAATCTGACAAGCACACTCACTGCAGTTAGATGAGAATATCCAAGTCAAACTGATGTTTCGTATCATCAAGTTCTTCATCACAAACACAAGTCTGGAAACTTCAGCGTATATCATCATCATGGCTAGGCCTCGTGAACAAAGATCCAGGGAGGGCTCCATCCACGCTTTTTACAAGCGCACTGATGGCTGAAAAGCCCAACGTGGGACAGACAAGAGCGGTTGCAAAAGGCACAGCAGAAGGACTCCTTAGGTGGTATAACTTGCAAGACACGATTCTTTCTACACTGTCTTTTCTCCTCCAGAGTGATCCTGTGTGCCTTCTCAAAAACATCAGCCGCATTAAAAATAGTGTGTCTGCAGAGCTCCCGATTGGAGGCCAGAGGAGAGCAGTTAAGGTGATCGATATGGCCAAGGCTGAGATGTTGTTTCAGGGAGTCCTTGTATCACCTCTTCACGGCTCCTCTCTTGCGATAGCATATATAAATGGACAGAAACTCAGAATGAGCAATTAAAAGGTACCAGGACCCAAGCGTTGTCCAAAGGAGGATCATTTTGTCTGATTACCATCACCTACCACAACTTTGTACTCCAAAGTACACAAAATTATGAATACCTATTAAAAATTATTAATAACTTATACCAAATTAAAAGCCACGCACTGCCAACGATCAGGCCTGACTGCGACGGTGACACTACTCTGAGTGACACAAAGTACTCTTAGAATTACAACCAAAACTCAACATAAAATCCAGCTCATGCCCTCTTTATCGCCATCTTACTGGATTTCAACATCTCACTTCACTATTACTTCCGAAAACACTGAGAACAATTTTTCTCCATGCTCTAATAGTATACTCAACAAACAAAGACACAGCGCTGCCTTCTGAAACCCTGCAGATGGATATATCTTCTTAGGCTTAAGACACCGTTTCTAATGGCTTCCGATCAGACAGTCATGTAGTGGGAAGTTTTGACTGCCTTTGTGCAGGATCTCATTCCTGTGTTGCAGCAGGTACTCAAAGAGAGAGAAACTTTTTGTTTTACCAAAGGAATTCCAATGTTCAAGTCCCTTTGAAGCCTCCCTTCCTCTGCATCTTTGAAAATCTGATCTTCAATTTGTTATCCATTTTGTCTTCCCACTTGATATCCAAGTGCCTTCTCCTCTTCCTTCTGAACTCCCCAAAACAAGGGCAGAAGTTGCTCCATACTCCTAAGATGTAGTTGCTTACAAAACCATAGCTCCTTCTCCCAGTCTTCGTCTCTTCCATTCCAATTGCATGAAACATCACCATGAGAGGCCTCAGGCTTACATTCCCCAGTCTGTGTCATCCATCACAGCTGATTTACATTCTGCAGACTAAAGATCACTGAGGGCAGAAGCTGGATGCAGTTGTCTACTCTAGAGAACAGGTTTGCTGCTCCTCTCCCATGCACTGATCAGTGGCAGCCTCTCCCCTCTGAAGCGCATCCACCCCAGTGGCACTGCTGCTGGAACAGCCACTTAACCAATGGCAACTTTATTGGTTTCTGCTGTTATGTCTTTTCAACTCCTCCAGTATCAACCCAGCACAGCAATCCATTGGAAAATATTACAGATAAGGCACCATTATGAATATTTTGATCCCTACTTCAAGATTGGGTTTGTTTTTTTTAGCAGACTTTCACTGGCAGGTCATACTGGGCCAAGCTTTTAATGGTGTCCAGTGTTTGCTGTTCCCTACAACACACGGTATTTTGTGGAAAAACACTTATGGAGCTCATGGGAAATTCAAATACTGCAGTATTTATATCATCAACACCATCCTGACATTTCAGGATTGATTTTTCTGAGTGCCGTTAGCCAGACATTTTAGTATTACTCCTCTGCTAGTTAGTAAGTCCTAGCTGGTTAGGATCCATAATTTCCTTGCTACTTCCTCAACAATGGTTTGAAGATCATGCTGCCTGGCCCAGAGAAGAAAAAAACCCAAACATCAGTAAAGTAATTACTTATCAGCTATGATTTTTTTTTTTTTTTAAAATCAAAATGTTAAGGAACTGCTACTTTTCCCCTCAACACACAAATAACCAGAGTTATGAAGGCTGTCTCTCATGATTTGCAACAAACTTAAAAGAATAGTCTAAGTTCTACAGAAATCCCTACGCTCTAAAAGAATGCAGCAGAGGAATTGCTATGACACAAGAAGCAGTAAACCTAACTTGTTTAAAAATGTTTAAATGGAAGGAAATAAATAGCAGTCACCTAAACCCCCTGAACCTCTTCAGATGCAGCCCTTGGCCAGCACTTCCTGCTAAGCTCTGCACCACAGTAATCTTACTCCAGCAAAGTGAAATTAAGCACACAGAGTTATTCTATCACAGCTGCACACAGAGATTAAACTCAGGCTTAACCACACAACTAACTCCCCATTCAGTGCTTTGAAAACTCACCACTAAGTGTGAAGCTAAAAATACGAGCTAATAACAGTGAGCTATCTCCCAACCACATCCTCTTGTAGAACAACATCAGTAAGAGAAGTCTGAAAATGTGCCTTAGAGGAATTAATGAACATATTTGTTTGAAACAGTGCCATTTCACTTGGAGGGGGGAGTTTCTTCTTTCTTTTTTCCTTCTCTCCTTCTCATCTAGCGAACATATCCTGCACTGCAGGGCATGGAAACTTGCCTAAATCACACGCATAGTCAAATCAAATTTAACATATCTTTACAAGATATTTATGACATGCAAATACCTGGAGGCCCTGTTTCTTGTTCAGATGGAGGTCCCTTATTCTAGAAAAGGAGGGCTCTCTCACAAGTGAGAGTCAGTGCAGAGTAGATTAGACCTTGGTTTCACATACTACATTTAAGGTGTGAAGGTTCAGCAGCCCACATCTCCACCCCACATGCAACAAGCAAGCAGTACACACTGCAGCATTTTAAGGGAAGTATTTGGCAAGCCCTCATGACCTCATCCTCACAATCTGCCACTTGTGTCTCAGCAGGATTCTGCTTCAAGAATCCCAGAAAAAATAATTTACTTCACCCTTCATTAATAAAAAAAAAACAACAAGAAACGCTTGCTTCATTCATTCCATTTTTTCCACAAGCCTTTTGAGCAGCTCAAGGACTTCAAACCAAACATTTTCTCAGGATAAAACAGATTAACCTTAAAAATTCCAAACAGTAAGAATTTGGACTCTTACACATCTGCTTTGCTCACAAATTTTGCTCTTGGTACACTTCTAAACCAGAAATAAATGATTCAATTACATGTCTTTCAGAAGCCTTTCCTTTCTTGTCACTAAGAGCACTCGACGACAGGACATTTCAGTCTGAGGTTCAGAACTGCCAGGCAGCAGCGGTGCCGGCAGCCCTGGGAACAGAGGCAGAGTGCCCTGGGGCTGGCCCCCCTGCAGCCCCCCAGGCCTGCAGGGCTCTGGGGCTCAGCACTGAGGGTCGTGGCACCTGGGGGAGAGGGCAAACAACAGAACACCCTTTGCCTTCCTCTCAGGAGGTAAACATGCATCGCAAATTACAGCCTTCTGGGTAGGAATTCATCCCAAATTTATAAGCCTGAACTTTATAATTCTAGTGTCAGATAAGTAAGTTACTCTGGTTTAATATACTTTCTCCAATAAACTCTGACGCCTACCTAGAAGTTAAGCTATTATTTCCAAAATGATTTGCCACCTGAGGTCAGTGCATGAGCAGACACTATATATAGCTCATTTCCTGAGAAGGGAAGAGCGAGCACCCCATTTTTCAGGGTCTATGCCTGCACACAAACAACTACTGAGAAAAAAAAGGCAAGACAGATGGTGAGTGTCTTTCAGTGTTTCATGGGACATACACTGTTTTCATGCTACTTAAAGAACCTTCAAGTTACACTGAAGGTACAAAAAGCTGATGAAGTTTACAGCAAAAGCTTTCATTAGCTAAAGCAATTTTCATTTGAAAGGGTCAAGCAATTTCATCCTGTATCAAAACTGTAATATACCTGATAATATGATAGAAAAAGAATAATATACTTGTGTATTTAAAAGAAAGATGACTCATCTGTTGACATGAAATATTTTTCTGCTTAAACCATAGTAACACATGAAGACCTCTTTTTTAAAAAGCTACTCTTTTTTTCAGATGGCTTAAAATTTGATTGCAGCAATACATTTATAGCTATACGCAAATTCTATACAACCCCAGCACAAATGTCTGTTAATCTGATAACCCATAAACTCTCCCCACTATGGAGGACTCCAATTAGAATGAATAACAGAGATGTTTGGGGAATGACATCTGTTAGACTGACATGTGCCCTTCCTGAAAGAATGCAATATATGTCCATAATCCTAAACAGTCTGACAGCACTAATATGACCCAGTTCTTAGGCAAAAAAGTCCAATCTTCACTGCATCATCTGTTCAGCTACATCTTTACATAAACAGGAATACTGAAGCTGTGTGTCGCTTCTCTAGCAATGCTTTACCACCTCTCATCACACATCCAGCGACGTCACACCATCCTTCCTACTGCTGCCACAGAAATGTTACAGGAAAGAGTATATTTTTGTTGCCCATCATATAATCCCTTCTGTGTTTCATTATATATATTACATATGTATTACCTGACGAGCAGAGCTGTTCGGCTGTTCTGCTGTTAGTATACTACTGAGAACAAACATAACTGATCAACTGCCCCGCTGCTGCTTGACAAACAGCTATCAGCTTACCCCACTGAAGCACTACACCTGTTTGAATCTGAGCGACTGCATCCAAGCAGCAAGCTAGCCCGAGGAAATTTCAACACCCAGTTTTATTAGCGTACTTGACAAAACTTTCATAGCCTTAGGACCTTGCGAAAAGTGAGAACACAAGAAACACTAAAATCGTGAAAAAGGGTAGAAGACTGTTTTGTAGTATGACAATTGTAAACACCTCTTTTTTTTCTTATCACTAAACTACCCTTTCATGCTTTTTGGATTTATTTTTTTCTCTTTTTTAAAGCTCTGCACACACTCCCTGCTCAGTCCACTCAGACTCCATGGGAGGAACACAAACCTGGAAGAAGAGCTGTTGCTGAAACCTGACAATAGTAACTACCGATAAATTGAACATCTCTCCATGCCATGTTGCATAAACATAAAACACCTAAAAGAGTAAAACATTTTCTCTACAAAGCTTACTGACTGCAAGAACAGCAATGCAACAAAGAGAAAAAACAAACTATGAACACTAACAAAATGGTGTCTCACCTTCTGTGCCATTGGGTGTCATGGAATTACTATTCAGATGGGAGTTATCAAGTTTTGGAGCACTGGGGGATTCACTGCTACCACTGAGTCGGCTGTGTGGGCTGGCTAGATCCTGCATTTCCATAGACCTGAAAAGAAGATGCAACTGGTTTTAGTGACACATTCAACACGGGTTACAGAGGAATTACCTGGACGAGATACAGTCTGCTATTAACCCACATCCCCAAAACACTTAGTAAAATGTGAAAGCTTTACCCAACTTGATCCTTTTTAGTGCTAAACTTATTTTGTAGCCCCACACATCACTGCTTAGCTACTGGAATTATTTTTGCAGTTTCTAACAGAATGTAGATACAAAATACTGTACTCAAAGCATTCACCTCACCTTCTGTTTTCAAGGTACACACAGACAGAGTTATCAATATATGCAGACATATATTCTCTTCACAACAAATTAACAGTCTGCTTTTTCAAGGTTTACCACTCTGTGGCAATAAAATGTGCCTCCAAACACCAAATAAAACACTTGAGCAGTTGTGGAAACCTATCATCTACTGACAGGGAATGAGATTCCTGATTTATGTGTTTACTCTGGCAAATGACTTAATTGTTCTTCTGTTTCCGCTGAAACAAATGCAGCATTAAAACATTATTCTGTCTGCTGACTTGTTTGCTTTGTGGATTACACCAAGCGTGCCCAACTGGAAAGGGATATGAATCCACACCGGCATTAGTGCTCAGCACTCTGTTGGGTCCCAGTAGCTGTCCCTCAGTCAAAATGAGAAGAAGGCAATTCTGATTCAAAGCAAAATGTTTTAAACGTTTATACAGCACACAAGCAGCTGGATATTTCCAATTTGCGCTTTTAACAGCATTCCATAAAAAGGCCAGCAGCCCTCCCCACCATGACACATCCCTGGGCTGATGCTGGGGAAGCTTATGGCTGAAGTGCCCCATCCTTCCACTTCGTCATACCTAAAACTTTTTGTAATGTTATCTGATGTACTCTAAGTAATTGCTCCCAGTAGAAATTTCATAGGTTATTGTGCCTCCAAGGCATCTGAACCAGTCATTTTTCAGTTGAAAATAAATGCTTATTCTCCTTTCAAGACTACTAAAATTATATTAAAAATTCTGCCCACAGTAATGGTATAAACATCCTTAAGTCTGTGTCATTTCAGCTATGAAGTTTTCACATGTTAACTGAGACTTTATCACAAGTTCTAAACACAGTTCCTTCATTTTATATTACCTAAGCCAATCTACACATACAGAAGAGTGATACTGCCGTGAGTTTGGGCAGTATGTAATATAAAAGAAAAGGCAGTATCTAATATACAGTCACATAATTCAGTGGAAAAGCGTATGTGCTCGTGAGTTACAGCTTTGGTTGCACGCGCATAAAAGTAACACTCCAGAACTTACTCATCTGCTTAACGTGAAAAAGAGGAATAAATACTTCCCTATCACCTGGCGTTAAAAAAAAAGAAAGAATAAAACACTGAAGAAACCCAGAAATTTTCAGTCAAACCCTTACCTGCAGCTTGAGGAAACAGCAACATCTGAACTGGCTTGGGACTTCTGCACCTGTAAAGCAGGGAATCAAACACGAGCCTCTATTACTGAGCTTTACTGCCAGGCCTTAATTTAAAGAAAGGATATCACAGCAGATGACAATTCTGTCCTTTAAGCCCCAAAGGAGAGGAGGAGGAGGGTGCTATGCTTGTGAAAGGCATATTGTCTTTAAATTGAAGGCTCAACTGTTGTTTCCCGGCAGGTCTCTCTGCCTCCTCCCCGCGCAGGGGACGGCGGCCAAGTGACAGGACGGTGATTCATCAGGGGCCCATGACAGCTGCAGAGGAGCTCCCTCCTCCCACAGCCCCAACCCCACCAAGCCCGGCCAGTCACCCTGACAAGGGCTGAGGGAGCCCCTGGCACCCACCACCCACCAAGGTCCCTCTCCTTTCCATCCCCTTGGCTCTTGACAGCTTCTTGCCCTCATCGCAATGGCTTTCCTCTTTCTCCGCTCCTCACCATCCTCTCTCCATGCCTGGGCAACAAGGAATCCACAAGGCAGCTTGCCCCAAAAGCAACGGGTGAAGTGACCAAAGAGGCTAACACTGATGGTTTTTTGGGAGGGGACCACAAGGGGCAGGTCTCCCTACGGTAAAGATCTTTACTGTATGGCCAGCAGGATTACACCATCACCTCCAGAACGAGCCCATCTCCAACAGGGCGAATTCCAATAAAACTCCAAATGTTACTGCAGAAAGCCTTACTCGTAAAAATCCTGGTCGCTAATGAGATTCCTTATAAAACAGCTTAAAAGAACACTTCTCCTAAATCAACAGGAGAAAGTTGTAGCATTTTCCTCTAAGGTACTCCTCAAAAAAATGATTCTGGTTCCCCTGTGAAGCTCAACAATAATTTCCCTTAAATAAAGCGACTCCTTTAACGCAGGTGAGTAATGTTCATATCCTGCTAGAAAAACACCACTGCTTTGCTAACAGACTCTCTCTGTAGGCAGTAATGATTGTCAGCAGGTGATAAAATCCAGGTGAAGATGCCGTGCTAGACACTTTTAGCTTAAAAGCACACAAAAGCTTCTCGGGGCAAGGTCTATCTCCTCTGAACGCCTGCACCGAGAGTCCTTCGCGTGCGCTTCCCCTCGACCCGAACTGACATCTCTCCACTGATCACAGAGCAAACACAAGAGAGATGAGGCATTTTAAGTGCCATAAAAATCATCCAAGCAAGTCCTACTTGTGATTAAAAATAACAGACAGAATTACTACTAGCAAGAGTAAACAACTGCTAGGGGCAGTCAGGCAATACAGAACATTACAAATGATCTCAAGAAGCATGCAATAATGCACACTGGAGAACATCAATCTTTTCAAAACTGGTACTTGAAGTGCTGCATAGTGTGCTTTTCAAACCACTGTTGCATACCACAGCAAACTAGACACACTCAAAACTCTGTATTTTGGTTTAAAGATTTGTTTGTTTGTTTGTTTTTATCAGTTCTTTACACCAGAAAGTGCAACAGAGTGCCTTAGGATATGTTTCTGCTGTGACTTCAAAACACCTGGAAAAAATTACAGGTGAGAACCAAGTTTGCTTGCAGAGCTATCTTCACTCCCTCTTGCACAGGACCCTTTAAAACATACCTATTAAGAACAGAAAAAACTTCCTTTTTCAAATAGATTCTTTAGCTAACTGGTATTTTCCCTGCAGTATTATTCATACTTCGCTGTCTCTAGAACACACTTAATTGTCACCATTTTATTTACCCAAATTAGTTAAAAAAATAACTCCTGCACACTTACAAATACATACATGCATGTGTGTGCATAGTGAGAGAGATTTCATTTACAGCTTCATGGGAGAGGGGAAAAAAAACAACCAACCCAACTGATTCAAAGTGGATTAAATATGTACCTTATGTCTTCTAACACTATGATTTGTGAAAGTTCATATCCACAATCTTCATTTTCATTAGACACACTTTAGATATATTCCTTTGTGTCTCAAGGATTATTTAAACCATATGTTGCATGTTACCATATTTTAAAATGACTCCTTAATCAAAATAACTTTAAAACAACTAATCCTCACTTAGACTGGTCAGCTGAATCCACAGAGTGGTCCAGGAAAAATAAATCTACTCTCAAGAATGCGAATGCAGACAACAATTAGACACAGATGTGAGTGAAATTAGTTACAGTTTACAAAATGCTACACTTCACATGCTTTCAGTTTTTTATGTGCAGTACAAAATTACAACTTAGTAAGGAACCACACTCATGACGACCAGCTCATAGAGCAAAAACATTTCTGGCTGGCGTGTGCTTGCTCTCAGATATTCTCCCATTTTGCCAGCACACTTCTGAATAACTGAAGCTCTGCAACATAACTCACGTAGCAGACAAAAAAAAATGAGAAGCAGTGGTGGCCTTCCCCGGGCAGCCAAAGGGGGGGAACAAACAGAGAAAAAGGAGCTGTCACTCACCCTTCTAACTCCACACTCCGCTTAAATTAAAAATCCCTCTATTGCAAAGGATACACACATTGCCTTTAATGCCTCAAACACACTTCTGTGTACAATCAGATAGCTCCAAGTAAGGTTCACATCTTTCTCCTTAGCAGGAATTTGCAGATCTGGGCACTACAGAGTCCATGGCGAGCAAAAAAGCAGAGCAATAGCAAAGCTACTTAAAACTCATCCATTTAAGAATCCTAAATCAGTAACATCAAATTCTGATTAGTTAATGACGTCTTTTAAGTTTGCCTTTTTTCTAATTAAATTTATAATTCCTCACAGATGTAGGTTTTGTTGATGTTCAATTTGTCTCTCATTTTGTTAAACCTCACAGAGTACTCCACCAATCCACTGAATCGCCACATTAAATCTGTTAATACCATGCTCTTCAACCCCAGAAATTATTTCCAGAAGGCAAGCTTGCTTTGAGAGATCATCAAACAAGACTTAAGGTATACATTTTATCACATTTTCCCTACCACAGAGTTCAGGATGCGGAGGAAAAATCATGACTTTTGCACTGTTTATTATACTTTGCTAAATTACAAATCAAAAGCATCTGACAGAGGATCATGTATGAAGCCAAAAAGTTAATAATGTTCTGTGAAAAGTAAACTGTAAATGGGAAAGGATTCTGAAGCACAGAGCAAATAAAACATAGGTACTTGTCTAAATTACAGCTTTTCCACAGAATTTTTGCTTGGTAGGAGCAATTTCTTTTTTTAATGGCTGTAATTGAAAACATTTTTCCAGCTGAAATTTTCTAAATGAAAATAAGAAGGTAACTCAGAAAACTTTAGCCAGAACGCTGTTTTTTTCTTAAAACACAGTTCTACTTTAAAGAAGCAAATTTCAGAGACAATAGCAGTTTTCAAACCAGTGTTCCTCCTTAGGGAAAAAAAAAAAACAAACACCACCAACAAACAAATCTGTCATTTTCAGCCAGGGATGGAGGGAAGGAGACAAATCGACTTTTCCCCCAGCAGCACTCTTTGCCTCCTTACACAGTCACCATCTACAGACAATGTGGCTTCAGTGACCCAAATGCTACAAAATTCCAATGCAAATTTGCTACAAAAAGGCACCTTGATGGCAACAGAGGAAACTTGGGAATATTTTCACTCTTCCAATAATCCTATCGCTGGGCTCCAAGCAGAGAGGTAGAGCTCTCTCACTGGAGACTCACATCAAAGACAAATTGTACTTACAAAAGCAGAAGCAGGTAATTACAGTTATTTCATTTTTAATTACTAGTTTAAATCCTTCTAGGAGAGCTATCCCGGGTTCCCGTTTCCTACACTTACCAATGAAACATTTTGAACCCCCAACTCTTGCTTCCCTTTAAGAAAGGAGCACCACAACGTGACAATGCTCCCAACATGACCAGATCTTTAAGAATGCCTTTCTGCTTCTTCAAGACTTTTCTGGCTCCCAAGAAATATTTCATACTTGTTGCAATTCAAACAAAATGATTACTCATCCTTTTCTCCCCACTCTCCAGAGGCAAAGCATGACTCCAGCCATCTGCCAGTGAGCAGAGCTGCAGGGAGGGGATGGCTACTCCCTCCCAGGCCCTTTCAGGCCTTGGGAATGCCCCAGCCAGCAGCAGCAGAGAGGCACTGGACTGAACACCGCCTGTCACAGGTCCAGAAGCAGTATGGCAAATGCTGGGTGCATACGTGTTCATAGACATAAAAGTATATCATGTGTATACACACACAAAGTTGTATTTGCAGATACATATAGACAGTAGCGATTTATTTTACACACCAAACAAGCAGTCTCAGTTCTGGCAGATGACTTGTGAACCATCTCAGTATGAGATGGAAAAGATTCTTTATATTGTGATACCTATTGCGAGAAATTTCCACCTACACACTACACAACATTTCCACTTCTTATCCCAAATTTCTCTATGATCATTTTAACCAAACCACCTGAAATATACTATCTTCTTTTAAATTTATTTTCTGAAAACTTTTATCCATCAATTTTAAATGTTTACTTACCAGAACAACCCCACCAAAACCCAACCACCTCCTAAGAAATACTTTAAAATGCGTGAACACCTCATCGCTCTCCAGACCAAACCTTCCACTGCACAAAGCATCCCTTCCTCTCGCTCGGGTTTGTTCCAGGCACCCGGAGAAGCACAAACTGGGAAGATTCTGTGGCTTCGGCTGCACAAGTAAGACTTCAAGGGATCTTCAACTTCCTCATTCTAAGATCATCACTCCAAATAAGCCACGTAAAACGTCAACAAACGTCAAGTAATTCAGTTGTGTAGATGTTTATTCTATCATCTTGAAAAGTTCTCTTGTGGGGATCTGTGTGTTTTCCTTGGTGTTTGGAAAACCTAAACACACATAGCTAAAGGATTTCCTGCTCCAGAAAGTGCTGTCATGGTCTCCATCAGGCTTTCTTCCTTCCACTTCCCTATCACTTTCCTCAAGTCTCGCAGAAAAGTCTCCGGTCCCTGCCCAACGTCCCTATTTCTCCCACCTCGCATCTCTCTGACGCACCACCAGCACTCCAGGAAACCCTCGCGGAGAATCCCCAGCCCTGCCTGGTCACGGCATCTGCCGCGCGGGAGCCCAGCGAGACACGGCCCGAGGTACGGCCAGGACCGGCCGCTGCTCCCGGAGATTGAGCGCTGCCCTTCCCCGGGACGGGACAGGACAGGGCGGCAGAGCCCCGCGCAGTCCCTGCCCGCTGCCAGCGACCCTTCTCCCCGTTTCGCCTCCCGCAGCCGCTGTCTGTACTCACGGTGGGAGGGCGCGCAGGCTCCGCGCTCGCGGGATTACAGTGCGGCGGCGGCTCCCATGGCGATGCGGGTGAGGGGGGCCGCAGACAAAGCCGGGGCGGCTCTGGCAGGCAGTGCCTGGGGGCACAGTGCCGCCGCTCGCTCCGCGCTCAGCCTTCCACCCCCACCCCTCCCAGGAAAAAAAAAGTTTTGTTTTTGTAACGCAAACCGCAGCTACGCTCCTGTCCCAGCCTTACTACTTTAAAAGCAACAACCGCGACGAGGCTGGCGCGGTCTGAACTCAACCTTCCTGCGGCCGCGGGAACACCTCGCTCCGGATGCGCGGAACCTGCGCGCCCCCATCCTGCCCCCTTGAGTCCCCTCCAGCACCACCTTCAGCCTCACCCCAAAACGCCTAATCCATTCCGGTGTAAAAAGTTTGTCGCCGAGGATCCGAGTCCCGACCCCCGGAGGCAGTGGAGACAAAAGCTGCGCAGAGAGAATAACTGCAGTGAACCCGAGGTGGTACCGAGGGGAGAAGGTAAATCCGGATGGATCCTCGGGAGGCTCCGAGGCACAAACAGCACGTCCGGACATGCCGTTTTGATTGGATATGTAACAGATTTGTTCTCAAATATCTGAGATTCTTGCAACCTTGTAAAGAAAGGGTCTGCTAAAACTATCTGAGCTAGCCTTCTCCCATTTAAAGGTATTTATTAAATCAACTTTCTGCAGCTCTTTAAATGGTTTAAACCATGCAGATATGGTAAATATCTGTACCTCTAAAAACAACTGTAAATATAGTCAAATTTGGATTTCAAATTGATGGATATAATAAAATCAATGGATTATAAATTACTACTCACCTCCTAAAGTTTTAACATTTAAAACTGAGAAAGGCCTTTTCCACAGCCCTTAGAAACATTTCTGAAGAAGAGATGGTCGCACAGAGTTAAATTTGTCCATTAGGTAACACTAACTCTTTAAAGCTCAGCTTCTACCAATCAATAAGTAATTAAGTAATTTAATTAGTAAGCCATTAAACTGAAATGGGTTTGATACATTTTTATTACAGCACTTCTAGTTGCTCATAACTCGAAACACTTTTAAAACATTGTCACAAAACCCCCAGCACCGTTACAAACATATGCAACAACTAGAACTGACCAGGGCTCTCCAGAGCACTTCCACTCTGTGGACAGTACATAAAACTTATTTTTCTACACTCTTTCAGTACATGTAATCCAAATATGAGGAAATCAGCATAATGATTTGCAGCACCAAAAAAAGGTCTCAATACTATGCCAGCTCTACAGCGCAAAGTAAATAAAAAACCCAAACAAAGCTTTACACTATACAAGTTGACTGAAACAGAACCTATTCTTTACATAATTCTGTGGTTATTCACTGCTAGTATATCCTTACCTTCAATGAACTAATCAGTGAATGAAAGCAATACTTCTAGAGGAGAAATGTCTTCTGGCTACTGCATCCCAGCAAGCAAAGCATTATTTTGTAGCAAGTACACTGGGAATACCTCAGGAAAGCAGATCACTTTGCAAAGCTACAAGTGAAGCCTGGAGCTGAAAAGGCACTTAGGATTTTATTTTGTTTAGCAGAGAAAAGGGATCCGGGGACAGTCCCAGACCATATATGGGAGCCCAGGTCAAAAGCAGCAGCTCTCGATTGGGCCTGTCTGCGTGGCCAGCACAAACAAACCCCTGCACTCTTCAGTCAAACTACAGCTCACGCCAACAAAACCATGTCTGATGTTCTACATTCAACAGAAAAAAAAAAAAAAATACAAGTTACTGGCCATGGAGACACGTAGTTTGGTCAGATAAAATTCAGTGAAATCCTAGAATTGGAGGCCATGTCATGTGTGTGCTTTTTGGGACAGCCAGGACCCTCCAGAAAATACTCCCCACTGAGGTCTGTGCCAGAATTAGTGCCATCGGGCTTAAAAGCCCTGCACAGGTCAGTACAGAGCTAAAGATACATGTCTGTCTTCACTGCCTCTGGGAGCTCCATCTCCTACACAAAAAAGATCAGGCACAGACTTTCAGGGAGCAGAAGCTCTTATTGTTTTCCTGGAAAAGCACCTCAAAAAAATCATATTGTTTTTGTGAGGCACCATCTGACACTGGGAAACTTGACTCAAAACACTTCTCAACAATAATGATCCCTAAATAATCCTATGGAAATCAGAAAATTATTTCAAAAAATGAGACTTCCAGGGATGCATACAAGTTTCTGTATAAATCTATTTCATTCCTTACTTGGAAAAAAAAAAGGTAAGCTTTTTACTTGAAAAAGCTTACTGAGACAGGTTTACTCTTGGTTAGTGTTTGCAGTCCCTATGGGAATTTTGTCTAAGTAATAAATTTAGGGGTGTGCCCAGTCTCCCCATTTAATTAAACTAAAGCAGATACACACACACACAGAGCTTGGTGATGTGATGATAAACATGGGATAAATTACACAGAGGATAAGATGATGAAAAAGAGGGTGTTGATGAGGCATTGCAAGGAAAAAAAAAAATCAGCTTTGTATTTTCCATCTCTTCTGTAGTATGGCATGCAGGCAGTATGGGAACCGAAGCCATATAAATGGTCTGGATGAGGGATGTAAGATCAAGCAGGGACCTCTGTGTTTTTACAGCCATTAAAAAGTGCCTTTAAGTTCTTTATCTGATGTCTGAAGATGGGACTCCAGATTAGCGTATATCATTACGCCATGGTATGGTCTAACCTATGAACTTATCCTACAGCTGATATCATGGACCAGATCCTCCTTTGGATTAAGTGTGTGTTTTTTTATTTCACCAGCTAATCAAATTATACCAGCTGAGCAGCACACCTATTAGAAACCTCTGTGAAAAAGGTTTGTTTACATGACCTTTTGGTTTTGTTCGTCCAGCTCACTACGTATCAAATCAGTGCAGGCTGGGCTGTTGATCACTGGCACCTAACACCGATTTTCAGCCACAATGGCACTGGTTTAGAGCAGAGGTTTCACTGGGATTTGTGCATGTTTACATCATGCCCGAATTTGTCCTGATTTTGCACTTCTGCTGACACAGTTGGCATCTCCAGACATAAGAGGTAAAGGACCAGGCCTGTCACAGAATGCCAAGTGCACCACAAGCTATTGGGTATATTTTTACAACTGTTACTCACGTGATATGGTTTTAACTCCCTGTGCAGTGTCACACACTCCTCTCAACATAAGTAAAGCAGGTCCACCCCGGACTGGTAGCTCAGTTGCCACAATGACAGATGTACTGATAATTCACAACAGTCAGATACAAGACGATTATGGAACAGTGAGTGGTATGTGCGTCCTTAAGTAGGAAACGCTAGGGAAATATTTAACCTCAGCAATAGGCCTAGAAGACCACTCTTCTCCACAGCCAAAGACATATCCCATTGCTCCCCAAAGCCACCGCGCTTGCCTCTTCCCCTTAGTGCAGTGCCACTCCAGAGCCCTCCGGAACAGGCAATATCCCTCTACACAAGTTTTATCTTACACTAGCAGCTGTTGCCTGGAGACATCCTTGGTTGCAGCCAAAGTTTGCAGTGTTTGACAGCAGCCCGTATTGTCTCTCGCTACTCAGGTAAGCTAGAGCAGAGAGGCCTTGGTAAATACAAGCAAAAAAAGAAAGTGACAGAAATCATCTGTTTTAACTGTTCTGTCCAAAAAACTTCAGTGCCATTGAGAAGGACAATTTCATTACATTCTTTCAAGATCCACTGGCTGAATAATTAATTAAGGTCTGTGCATGAGGTGCTCACGCTGGTCACCCTTGTCCTTAGTCAAAATGGGTACAAACTGCTGGCCCCTGGTTTAAGAGCAACATAGCTTTTCTATCTACAACAGCCTTCAGTTAAGTACTGTCTTAGCTATTAAACTACCGAAAATTACTTTCCATTTTCCAGTAAAATTCAATACTTTTACAGGTAGATCTTTAATACAGTTGATGGTACCTAAGACTCAGTGAGAATATCACTTTGTTCCCCCCCCAAACCTTTGGCTCTAAAGATACCAATGTGTTAGTAACTGTTTATAGAAGTAGTTCAATTGAAGACAACACAATTATTTCTGAATGAAGTTACTGGAGAATTAGCTATTTGCAAGAGAGGGGGTGAAATAAAAGGAGTAAATTGCAAGCTGTGAGCACCCTTGAGAAAGAGCTGATTTTCCTAATTTACATTCAAGCTTTAACTCCAGCTTAATGTGGAAACAACTGCCTAAAAATGGAAAATAATCATCCTTCACTGTGATGTGTGAATAATAATTTGCTTATGAAAACGAACAAGTCAAGTCAAATCAAATGCACCTCTGCTGCTGAGGAGCAGCTTGCTAGCACTCTAACAGGCAATAAAAGCAATGCTCAGTAGTCCCTCAGAAGACTCAGCTTCACAAAGAACAGCACAAATGAGGATCAGCAAGCTGACAAAATAATCAAGTCCCCTCATTCTGCAGATTATAAAACACATTATTTCACACACATGCCATTTTCTGTAGCTCATCCTTCCATAACTATTTAAAAGTCTTCCTCACCTTTCATTTAGTGCTACTAGAAAAAATAAGAATACACAAACCATTAAATTTTTTTACACTAACAACTTATATTTTTGTCAGTGACAGAAGTACAGCGCACTGTATACATGAGTCAGTTCAGCAATACTAGACTGTCCTTTCTCAAACTGCTTTCCAGTAACATCAACAAAACCAGTTTTGTCAGCACCTCCTATAAAGTGAAAAAAGATGGAAAGTTCTTCTTTGGTTTTCAGCTCTGAATTAAAGTCACACTCAGAATTTCTAATCCCGCAAGAAAAATGTATGTTCACTAACCACAGAAACAATAGGTTTGTGTGTTGCAAATTCTATGTTATTTCCTAAATGTGTTCCGTGTCTTCTCCTGGAGCATTACTCATGTCACTGTTCAACAGTAGATGGAGCAGTGGATCATTACTGTATTTTAGTTATTTGTGTCAATTACAGCATAATTGAGGCTGCTGACACAAGACTGCACAAGCAAGTAAGAAAAATGATATAGAGAAAATAACGGTTAAAGCATTTAGAATGATGAAAATGGAAAGAACAGCAATCCAAACTCTTTGACAAATTAAGACAAGTCTGTATTTATGACTAGCAAGTGATTCATAAACACACATACAAATTACAAACCTTGGATTAGTTGAACACAGTAAGTATGCATGTCCTTAGCTGTGAAACATTCACACATTTCTCTAATGATGATCAGGAAGGGTGAAGTGTCTTCTAAAAGTGAGGTTCATAAATATTCCACGTTTTGGCCCTTGTAATGAAAAGGAAAAAGTGGAAGTCTAAGTTAAAATAGTCATTCCAAGGGTAGTTGGTGTCACACTCACCTCAACTGCTTTTCCTGTAAACTGTTGAAGAAATTCACCACAATCGATTCTTTTGCACCTCACAGCAGTTACACCATCCCCCTCACTTGTTCAGCAGATGTTAGATTCTTGCCTAACTGTAACCATCTACAATTAAGCATTTAGTTTAAGATGATCATCCCAAGCCTCCTCTTCGGCAGAGACACACAAACACGAGGGGAGGGGCTCAAGTTTAGAGGCTTCTCCTCCCTACAGACACAGGTGATGGGCTTTAGGGTATGATGGTTGTGGTTCCCTCAAGAATCCAGACTTCGTTTAATTTCCCTTAAAATCAGCTGCATCTCAATAGTAATTTTATTTACAGAAAACAGCAATTGCCTCATGCTCTATTTGGAAACCTCCAATAACGACTCGGAGTCAGACTCCCAGTATTTGTTGTTACAAATCAAGGCCAGGGGAAAACTTCTCAGATGGCTTCAAAGTCCCAGCTCTCCTCTCCCAGGCCAGCTCCCTCCCCCGCTTCCTTCCCGCAGCATTCACTTCTCTGCAATCTCACAAATCGGAAAAGAGAGTAACCTCTGAAGCTGTTTGAGACTGAAGGTCAGAATTCAAAGGATTGGTAACTTTATCCACAGAGCCTTGCAATCACATTGCTATTGGAAACACACCCAAGAAGCACCAGCACTTGAGATGCTTTTATTAAGCAATGTCAATTGACAATGTCAAATGACAACATTTGAAGGTCATTTTGTTATGAGCTTTTCTCCATACTGTAAAGTTTATCAAGACTCATATATGCAAGAGATCAAATTCCTTTCTGCCACCAAATCTTAGCTTCATGTTCTCAGAGGTAAGGAAGCTGGGCTGCGTGTCCCATGCTAATGCAAACAGCAGCTTTGGTTTGTTTATCTACATACTTAAAGAGAAGCACCTCTTGCAGCCAAAACATAAACAGAGCTTAAACTCTTTGCACTGCTTGGACACTTCCAGGCCACTAATAGAGCCGGGTTTCTTTTAATTAATTGCATTATACAGATTTTCTACAAATACTTCCTGCCTGACAATCCACCTTTCCAAAGAAACATTTAATTCCTAAAGCAATTATTCATAATTACACCTATATTTCCAGTCCACAAAAACAAGACTGCAGATCCCTTTCAAACCTAGGCTCAAGGTGAAAAAAAATTCAAATCAGAGAGCAGTCATTACTTTTGTCTCTGCAAACCTGTCATTAATTTATAGGGAAACGGGTTAAAATAAGCATTTCAAGAGGGTTTCACAAGACTTAAGCAGCAGCAAGAGTTTGATTTCAAGATATGAACTACTAAATCTGTCCTGTAGCACGTTTGCATGCACCAAAGGCTAAAGTGTTCACATCCTCCTGAATGATTCACCTGATGAAGTCCTGGAAATGTGCCTGTAAGGATGGTGAGTGCAACTGAGAAATGCTTATTTATCACTGGTGCATCTGACGCCACTTCCCTTATATCTATGAACAGGGTACCTTTGTGTATCTAGGTTGATTTTTAATAGCTTTTCTGATAGGCAGCAAATCCTAAATTACAGACATCTAGGAAAATTTAGCAGAGTTAGTTTTTTTAGTCCTTCTGACGTCAAAAGCTGTGTACTGCTGTTGGAGGCTACCCTCACTGCCCAGGGTGCAGGACCCAGGTCTAGTTATCTCCTCACGTTCACATGCGCCGAAGTCCACCAAGACATCAGTTTCTCAGAATTTGAACGGGTACCATAAAATGACTTGAAGAGAATGGTAAAGTAGTTTCCTATAAATTTAGTAAAAAGAAGTGGACTTTAGAGACCCTGAATAAGAGGTTTGAAGACTGCTGTTTACATTTGGTTTAGAAATTCATGACTGTGAGTAAAAAAAAAAAATAAAAAAAATCACAGTGATTTAAGAGATTGGTTTGAGACATTGATTTGCTAAATCTCAACACTCACCCAAGCTTGCCTGTAACTTTGCAAGATATAGGTTCTTTTGTTTCAGTAAAACTGCACTGCACAGCTTAAAGATTCTTGCCAGATTTCCAATTTTAGCTCCATTTAGGAACATATATTACTTCTCTTGCTACAAAGATCCATGGATAATACCAATAAATCTTTCCTAAAATCGCTAAGAACTAAAAGCAATCAGAAAGCAATGATGCCAGTTAACAGTCAAACATGAAAGTACACGTGCAGACATCAGTAGAAATGGGATAACCCTGTAAATGACAATAGTCACACCCAGACTTTAAAGTATTTCTACACAACAGCATGCCATAAGCATACAGGTATAATTTGTTCAAGGGAGTGACTACTTAATATATCCTTTAGCAGACAAATGCGTTCCTTTGCTCCCATCCTAGAAGGAGCAATAAGCTATCGCATCCTTCCTTGCCTAACATCAAATGCAATGGTGAACATCTCCACAAGGTAGAACAAGAAGTCACCAGCCTGTTTGGTATCTGGTGATCCAATTAACAAACCTCTCCTCTGGAGTGATGCAATCATCTATTTATAAAACAAAACCAAACCCCCATACGTATACTGGACTATAACTTTTAAATCTGTTAAAAGCACAAGCAAGTTTACTGACTTCTTTAAAACCTAATCAGAAAAGTATTTCCCTTTTCAGTAATTGGTGGGACTGTTTTCTTTTGTCTTTAGCTACTTTCTTCATTTACATGCATTTTTTATTACTGGACAAAAGTGGAGTTTATGCAATAATTAAAAACACTTAAATGACATGATCACTTTGTATTTACACTGGTTTTTGCTTTATTGTCTGCATTTTATTTTTGATTGCATAAATACTCAGAGAAACATCCAGGGAAATTTTCAAAGTGGTGCTTGGAGACCACACTCTGCAGTTCTCATTCATTTTAATGAGTTACATGGTTATGTTCTAATACTGTAACTGGAAAATTCCCCTCCTGCTTTCCACCATCTACAAAAACTGTCAGATACACACTGTCTACACCTCCCCCTCTACAGTCTGTAAGTGCACAAGGACACACTCTTTTCCTATGGATACTTCAGGATGCTCCAGCAACATTTATACCTAAAGAAAGAAGTCCCCAGACTAATCAGAGTTACTGAACTCCTCATGCTGCTTCATTTATCCTCATCTCTAAAGACATTTCCATTAACTCCTTTGCTGAAATGCCTATTTAGATACATAGAAAACTAATATCCTGGGAACCTCTTACATAATACCAAAAAAGTAGGATCAAAGGCACCACTAAAACCAGAATAGGATATAATCACCCCACTAACCCATCAAACAGTCTCTGAAACTGTATTTTGACATTCCTCCCCCAGAACCTACTGGCAGCAAGTTAAAGTATTTTTGTCATTTGACCGTGTTTGAGGTTTGCCCATCAGGTGCCAGGAAGGTCAGTCAGGGTATTTCAGAGCAAGGCTGTGAGGAGAGAAAATTATCGTCTTGGGATAACTGACAGTGTCTTGCCAGAGATTCCCTCTGTTCTAGAGCTCACAGGCTTCACTTCTCTCAGTTGCTGCTTCAAACCAGCTTTTTACATCTCCTGGAGTCGAGCGTGGGGAAGAGCAGACTTCTACCAACTTTTGAACATATGGATACCTATCCAGTATCCTATTAATTGTCTTTATTAAACAAAAAAGGAACAGGGTGTTAATGAAAGCTAACAAGTAAATTTCATTTACTTTGCAAAGTAAAAGAAAAGCCTACCTGCAAGATTTTAAGACCAATGATGAAATAATCACTGCCACTCTATTTTACCCTCATAAATCATGTCTTTGCTGAGGTGAAACTGTCAAAACTTGTACCCGAAGTACTGAAAAACTGTATCCAAAAATATCTGCTCCATTATTTAGGCTGTACGTTTTTAATGCTTCATCATCTGAAGCTCTCAAAATGCTCACCTTTATTATACCACCTAAAACAATATCAGCAGATGTAAGAGGAAGAGAGGAGTATATGGAGACTTGCAGCCACAGGCAATCTGCAAGCACTGCATCCTTCTTGTAATCTAGGTGTAACAAATGCACCCTTACCCATGCATCCTGCCTGGCTGGGCAGAGCTGTAATTAAAGCAGGTGGCTAGCAGATGTCATGTCTCATGCATGCTTTTTCATGTGCAGTTTTGTTTTAATCTCATATTCATGTCTCAAGTATGCATTTAAAATGATTTAACATATTGTAGTGTGCAGCCTACATGATTCTTAAAGAAAATTTCAAAGTGGAGTTCAAAGCTTCCAACTGATTATACAGTGGGAAAAATGGGAAAAACCCTTGCCAACTTACAGCCCCCAGCACAGACTCAGGCTGTTCCACAGCTGACAGCAGCACTCAGGTTCCAGAAGGCAAAATGCAGCACATGTCACATCTTTGCCGAAGTCAGAACGAAATTTTGGCTGTAACTTAACAATCTTTTTAAATGCTGCTTGTCAGCTGAGATGTCAAAGGTGACTCACCCTTCCACCATCCCTGAGCCTGCAGATGGTAATCTCTGGTCTGGAGAGTATTTTCTAGCTTCACTCAGAGGCTCAACTCTGCAGAGGAAGTGTCAGAGACCAGAATTCCTGGTTATGGTATCTAAGCCCATACCACATCACTTTGCATAGTTAGTACTTCCAGAGAAAAAGTGTCCTTGCATGTGACTGTCTAGGGATCCTACATGTGGTGCTTACACAGGAGCTCCTGTGTCCAGGTGGAGATGGGTGGATGTTCAGGAAACCAGAGCTGGATCCTCAGTGACAAGAGCAGTGTACCAAAAAGTAAACTTCAGCTCTGAACACCCTCTTGAGAGCTGTCTGGAGGAATGCAATCTCCCTCACAGGAATAAAGCCATCCTATCTAGCCCACTAGGGTACACCGAGATTTAATTAATAGCCCTGGCTTTGGGGAAGAAAGTACCAAGTAATAACAGACAGTGACAATGATCAAGTTCTAAGTGCAAGGTACAACTCTTTTGCCAAGTGCAAGCGGTACTCCTTTGTTTTTAACAGATGCATCCCATCTCATTCCTTCAAGATGAGGATTGAAATGCTCTATAGTAAGCTGTGTGAACTTCGGAGCACATTTACTTGAACTCGCTAAAATATGTAGTCTATTTGGCCAGTGAATTTCAGAGTCAATGAAGCAAACATCCTCTTACAAGCAAAAGCAAAGAAAACAGGACATAAATCTTTCTTTGACCCCCATTCATATCTGAACATGAAACACAAGCACTTAAAGCAAGGCAGAATTTTGTAATGTATTAAAAGCATCTGCTGAAGCCTCCTGCTCCCAAAGAGAGAGCTCCCACCACCCCCTCTCTGTCACTGCACTGCCTGTGCCACCTCACAGGTGTCAACAAGCTCTTGTGCACATCTAGAAACATAAAAAGGAACAAAGGTAAGGCTACCTTACGATAACTTTGCAATTTACAAAAGAAAGCTCTTTGAAATGCTGCCCTGAGCCTCACAGAACTCCATCTGAATAATTAATTAGGTATTGACAAGATCTTATGAAAGAAAAGCTCAGATGTATTGACATTGATATCTTCTTGACATTCATCGGAAAATGTCATTCTGCTTGAAACTATTTTTGGTAGCTTGTATGGTTCTCTTCATATCCAGATCCTTGTCAAGATGATGACTGGTGATGTTTTATGGTTATATGCATTAACAATTTACTTAAAATGTAATCTTTATGATCAACTAATACATATTAGAAGAGTATTAGTATCTTCTATAAATTACTGAGACATTCCTGTAGGCACAGAGCTGCAAGCTAGTGTGCTACAAATTTCTTGAACTATTGCAATTAGTTATTACATCCAATTTTTTGTGTATTTAAGAATCATTAGTTGTATTTTGTGTTAAAAACCCCCATGAATTAAAATGACTGTCCATGAACTTTACTAGGTCACATCTAAAAAGATTCACCAAATAACTGTAAAATGTGCAATTTTGCCATTGTGCTGTATTTCAAAAGATGAACACATTTTCCTATGTTTCCCTACTACATCTGCAATTAATTGAACTGGGACGGTATGCACATCTCTGCTAGAGCTCTTCTGTTACAGTGCTTCAGTTGCACTTAATAAACTGCACCTTCCATGAAAAGAAAAGGTGATGGATTGAAAAATGTTTAGCACAATCATGCATAATTGATAGGCTCCCAAGTGCAAATAAGTGTCTAATAAATAATTAAATTTAATCTCATTATAAGAGTTTTCATAATGGGATAATTTAATTAAATGAAAGCCAAAGGGTTTCTAGAGGTTGAAAGATGCTGCTGGTGCTATATTTGGCTAATGGTCTGGGGATAGCATAGTGAAGAGGCTAATCCACAAGGGGTGCATGCATTATTTAACGAATCCCTCCGAGACAGAGCGAAGGACAGATCAATGATAACTTGTCATTTTATCATTGCTTACAATGCACATTTAAACAACCTAGGAAATGTTAAAAACAGAGAATCTTGCAATCCTTTGCAACGCATCAGGCCCCTCTCTGCCAGACAGGGAGCACTGTCTTTTGCAATACACAGTCTCATTCTCATCTAAGATTATTTTTTTCCATTCTTTCAGACCAAAATCAACAGTAAAGCCTCACAAGCTCCTGTGCAGTCACAGCAAGCCTGCCCCTAAGTGAAAGTTATAATGGATACAGCATGTATATCTGATACTAAAAGATTGATAGCTGTGTCATGTGGGACCCATTAACAAGCTTTTTGAGAGGTCTGAGTTTTGAGCTTTAAGTCTCCAGAAGCACTTAGCTAGGCTAGGCTAGCAGAAGCATCCAAGTCTAAGCAGTTAGCTCATTTGCAGGTGATCAGTTATGAATTAATATGAATAGTGAAGGTTGTATCTTCTCAGATAAAAGTGTCATCTTGCACACAGTGAATGTGCAAGAAAAAATAGCTAAATGGAACGGGCTTGCAATCTGAACTTCCACTTCCTAATGACCTGCACACACAGAAGCATTTTCTCATTTAGAGACTTATCTTTGCTGGTGAACTGTGGACACAGGGATTGCTGTACTGCAGCAGCCTCGTGCTCTGTCCCCCCCCAGAGGGTCTCATCATCTGATGGTTCCAGACATTTTTATCAGAGCTGTCAGTCTCTCTTCTAGATAAACAGAGAGATCCAGTTGCCCATGGCTTTGCCTTCTGAAGCATAAGGATTATGTAACAATTAAGAAAAATTATGACTGCTTTTATTATCTCTATTCCCTTGTTAATATCCTTTCAAATCTTTTTGAACTTTAAAAGTCATTTTTCTTCTATGGGTTGCACAGGCTTGTTACTTGCACAAAGAACACATTTTCTAGGATCAGTGAAGCCATTTTAATTTTTGATTGATGCCGTGCTCTGAGCAAAATTGGCAATAAGCTACACAAAGTGATGCTCAAGTCTTTAGGACCTCTGGCTGCGGCAGCTCACACAGTCCTCTTAAGTACTTCGCATCGTATTTGTCAGTTATATCAGGTCCCACAGGAGTTCTTCAGCCTTTCTTAATCTTCAGTTACATTATCTTGTCTTAAACTTGCCATCTCTCCACTCATCCTATTTTTAGTTGATTAATAAGCATATTTATCAAAGTACTTGTAGCAGAGATGCTGAAGGTTTTGCATGATGACTCTCAGTCTCCTATTCCTGTTTGTTCTTCATCCTCCTGGCCACTTTTCAATCCACACAGAAGTTTAGCAGTAACATGTTTCTTGAATTACTTCTTGTGAGAAACTAGAACTTCTGCAAATCCAAGTATACCCTAGCCACCTGGGGTGTGTTCACCTTCTTGGTGATCTACACGGAGAATGCAGAAGCCTCAGTGTCTCACGTTCTCCAAGGGACTTAACACATCCACATTCACTGGTTACCTCATACAACAAAACAGATCTCAGCACTTTCCACTATTGTTACTCATCTTTTTAACCAATCCCTTCTTAAGCTGGAGAACTGCAATGCCATTTGGCATTTTAAAGGCAAATCGTGCCTGACCAATCTGGTGGCCTTCTATGATGGAGTGATTGCAGCAGTTGATGAGGGGAGACCAACTGATGTCATTTACTTGGACTTTTGTAAGGCCTTCGATATGGTTCCTCATGACATCCTCATCTCCAAACTGGAGAAATGTGGATTTGATGAGTGGACCATTCGATGGATAAAAAAATTGGCTGGAAGGACGCTATCAGAGAGTCGTGGTCAACGGCTCTTTGTCCAGGTGGAGAGCAGTGACGAGTGGGGTCCCTCAGGGCTCTGTCTTGGGACCTGTGCTCTTCAACATCTTCATTAATGACCTGGACATAGATATCGAATGCACCCTCAGCAAGTGTGCGGATGACACGAAGCTGAGTGCTGTGCTTGATGTGCCAGAAGGGCAGGAT